>CM038597.1:4995075-5092654 GCA_021533255.1 Ceriops tagal | reverse complement strand
ATCAAAAAGACATATTAAAAGAGTTATATCTATTAAATTTAAAAGATATTTTTTCAAGTCAAATAATTTTTAAACTATTAGATATTGTATTTTTTTTTTATCTAAAGAAAAGTAGAAATAGAATTTTGCTTATAATTTTATTATAAAAAAATCACTAGATAATTTAATAATTTTAGATACAAAAATACTTTTTAAAAAAATTTAATTTCACTATTATAAATTATAATCCAACGTATTTTATTTTATAATATTAGATCCTAACATCCATGATATCGAACCATTTGGAATGTACATACAATAAATAAGTGTGCACTAACTCTGTTGGGTGTAAGAGTTCACCATTTCAAGTCCAGCACTCGCGCTAGCGTGCTCCATGTCATCAAAGTTTTCACAATGGTTATCAGTTGTTGGGATGACAGGGGTTCCTCTGGCCAATTGAGTACCTGTCCACTCCCAAATTCTTTTTCTCGTTAAGGTTAATAGAATTATGCCTAAGATCTCCCCGTTCCGTTCCAGACGCATAATGGCAACTAGGAATCCAACAAATGCAATGCTTCCTGGTATTAAGAACATCCAATAGAAAGGCTCCGGACTTAGACCTGATTTGCCGCTGTCAGTTTCGGATGCAGAGAAGCAACTGGAAGAGGAAAGCAAGCCTGTATGTAATTGGTCCATTTCTCCACTTTCTATCACTTTGAGGATTGCCTCGGACATATCAAAGGCCAGAAGAGAACCTTTTGGAAACACCTGAGAATGGGAAAACGAAAAGGAAATTGATAATTATTATCATTCGATTGCAAATGGGGCAGCAAAAAAGATGGAATGGAGAGGCAGCAAGTAGAGACACTCACAAAGCCAAAGCCACCAAGCTTATATGTAGGCCCTGCTTTAGTATAGCCCTTGCAGTATTTTTTAAGGAACACATCGGCGTGTGGCTCAACAAAGAATGCTGCTTTGATTTCTCCACTCGCAAAGGCTTCTGGGTAGTAGTTTAATGACTCAATTCTCTTTATATTTTCTGGCTTAAAGTGCAGAACATCAATCAGATATCTTACAATAAAAGAGTTCCCGTTGCAGCCAACGCCTGCATTTGTGCTTTTAAGTGTTTCAATGTCTAGTACCGATGGTTGGAGCCTCATGACAGTCATCACGGAGCTCAGGCTTGCTGTAAAAGATGATGTTAGGATGAGGATCACAAATAACCACGGCGCCAGCACAAGTCGAGCTAAACCATTGTTGATTGGTCCTCCTGAACAGGTTCACAATCAAGAAAACAATGCTTAATATGCTTGACAAGTACCGCTTAGGGTAGCATCTATCGTATCAACGTAAGCGAAATTGGCTATTTTACAGAATCTTAGTTATACGTACGATGTGCGTGAAATATTACAGTCACAGAAAACCAAAGCATTGACCCAATTCCTTCAAATTCATCGTTGTTATCATGTTCGATCAACCACACGACAAATCCTATGAAAAAATGCAATGCTGCTGCTGTCAGCCACATCCTAGCAGTAAAGGCCTTCAATATCCATCCTAGGTTGTACGTTTCCTGTTTCTGGGTTACCACCATAACGAGTCCCGAATCAACATATGGTTGTGAAAATTCTGCGTACTGAAGTCGATATGCCATTATTTCTGTATCACCGACAGCCGCATCGAAGACCTATTGTCATCAAATTTAAAACATGGTCAGCATTAAAATTGAGATGAGGTCTGTTAGAATTGCCACTTTGCTGGAAAAATCTGAACCAAGTCCGTAGATTTCAACCAAGAAGCAAGTAAGTTAAGTTTCTTAGTTACAAGTTAGGGGGAGCAGTTAGATATTGCTGTCTTTTTTGTTTTTTTTTTTTTTTGGCAGTGGTAGTTTGCTTCCTTAAGTGTCTTTACTTGTAACTTTATCTTAAGCATTGTGAACCATGCCTCTTGCAATCATTTTTAGTTTGTCTTAAAACTCCTAAATAATGGAAATCAGTGAACAAAAAGCCATTTTCAACTTCATTTCTCCAATCATATCTCTAGAAATTTTCCCCTACCACAAAGCGTTTCTTTCCTCATTCACTCTTGTTCTTGATTTATTTCAAAATCCCAGCAATCTCTCTTTGCAAATTTAGTTCAAAAACCTCATGTTTTTCATTCTAAAAACCAACAAGGTCTAAGTAAATGAAAGCCAAAAATATTACCTTGTGAAAGACTTGCTTCACCATATCATCATATGTCCCATAGAAGGGGACTAACTCGTAAGGCAAGGTGTAAGGAAGATGCTTTAAAGCTGCTTCAAATGCATTAATGGAGAATCCAGAGACATAAGTTCTATTCTGACCCTCGTCAAAACTCACTTTGACGAACTGATTAAAAGCCCCATTGGCAGGGACCCCTATCTTTAATGGTTTATCCACATCACAAATTGCCCATCCTCTGGGAGCCATTTGCATGCCGCCAGGCCAATAAACTGTACCCAATTCTTTCCGAGAATCGTTGCTCTTGTTATACTTATCTGAGAAGCCGGATTCCGGCGACCAAAAAGCCATCTTTCTGTACCCATCGCCTACAACGTTAATGATCTGAAACGTGGGTGACTGCCACAGTTCATTATTTTCGAATCTTATCCTGCCGCTTAGACCTTCAAAATTGCTAGACAAAATGCCTCCAGATAGTTGTTTCCCGTTTGCGTTGCACCGTGATTTCTCCATAGCCTGACCAATTGTCCATATTGCATCATAACCACGGAGGGCGAAGATACTTGGGTCGGAATGTTCTTCTTCCTCCGGGTAATCTGATGCATACTTTCTTCGAAATCTGGTCTTAAAACGTTTAAAAGACTTGCTAGTGTCCCTAAAGTATGTCTTAAAACCAATGACCCCTTCCATGTTGTTGACAACCGAAGAATCAACAGAGTGGAGAAGGCTAGCAATCTCATCTGCAACAATCCATACATAACCTTTCTCCATCATCCCCATCTGCTTTGCCTTCTCGAAGAGTATAACAGCCAATTTCAATGACGACTTCACGAGAATGAAGACCCTGTTGCTCTTGTTCTTCAGTTTGTTAAGCTCCAGCTCGATTGTCAATCCCGGGTTTGATAGAGAAGAAAGGGGAGGGAAAGCTGAGTGGTGTTCAATCTCCGAGTCCACGGCTTTGAGTTTGTCGGAAAGGAGAGTTATGAATCCGGCATCAGTAGAGAACCCATTGGTGTGTTGGCATATAGTCGTCACTCTTCGCCACCTGAAGTGACCTACAGTGGCAGCTATACAATGCATGTGGTAGGCTATATGGTTACTCATTTGGAGGAAATTAGGCAGCTGATGTCCCACAAAAGATGGGGCCGTGGCAGGCGAAGTTAAGGATATGATTGGAGTGTCCTTCACGTTGTTGTTGATCTCTCCGATCAGAGCAGCTTCTTGTGCTGTCATTCTCCCGATGATAGCATGCACTTGTTTGCCATCAATGAGCTCAGTTGCTGCAGGAATACGAGGATCGCCGAGTCAGCGGTGGATTTGGGAGTTGGAAGAAGAATGACAGGCGAGTTAGCCTTTTAATTAGTTCGAAAACTCCAAACTGCTACCGTAGCGATGGAGTCGTCGCAACCGACGACTCCGCAAATTGATTATTTTTCATGCCCAGTTCAGTGCAGAACGGAGTTCATGAAAAGGGACATGTCCTAGTTGTATTCAGCAGCTGATGGGAGCCGGGGAGGACCATATTATGTTTTCTGAACTGTAACAAGTACCGAAAGCATTTCAAAAGTACGGATTTAAACCTTACTTTTGTCTGTCTGTAGACGTAGGTTTTAATTCTGTATATTACCCACAGGGGCAGAGGACAGGCAGTGATTAATGATTACGCATTCAGTAGCAGTGACCCAAACTTTAGTTGTCAAACGCTGACATGGCAGGTCCTGCTGCTTTTGGATTGGGTTGGGTTGGAGCCTCCGCAAGGCAGGGATGTCACTGCCTAATGGATTTATAGCACATGATGTCACTGCCTAAATGGATTACAGCACATTCTATGCATGAATATCGTGGTTTATTCATCCGTCTTCCTTTTAATAATTTGGCTTAATTTAATGCTTCTTTGAATGAAATTGCTGATTACAGGGCAAAAAGAAACCTTACTTTTGGAAGCTGCACTGGCCGAGCTCTCATTTGACTCTTTAAGCTGCAACGCTAGCCGCTTAGAGCGATAGAAATCTTCAATGGCCATCACCATGGCTACTTTCTGCTCCTTCCCCATGCGAGAACCATAATCAATGACAGCACCTATCGTCCCTATGGTCGGGCTGGTCGGCACACATTTGTTTCTTCTCCCATTGGCCTCGGCTTCCGATCCAGCCAAAACGACAAGCAAGGAAAGCAAGAGAACACGAGACATTTTTCGCTCTGCAATGGATAAAAAAAAGAAATGAGGCCGCGTCCATATAAATATTTATAGCAAAATCGCCAACTTGCCAATCACAAGTCAATATTTTGCATTCTGACTTAGATGATGGAATACTTTCATAACGTTGGAATGACGCAAAAGGTGATTACTACAAAGTTATGAAAAGATATATATTTTTTTTATTAAAGAAAATACGTTTAAACATTGTAATTATTAAATTTAAAAGATATATTTCTTGATAATAATTCAGGAATTTATATAAATTTATAGGAAACGTACGATTGTATATGATGTTGAAAATTGTCACTGCTCGTTACAGTAATTCTATAAATACAAACAATTTATTAAAGTCTACCTATAATTAAGTGTACTTTTTCTTAACGAATAAATTTGCTGTAATTTTGTTTACACAATTATGAAGACAAAGTTTGTTTTAAAAAGGAAATATTTTTTTTTTAATTTCCATAATAGACCTATTTTTTGGTATAATAATCTTAAAGTAATATTCTTGAGATGGAAGATTGAATGGCTTTGAGTTCCTAATAATACTCTGGAGATATCTTTTAAAATTTTAAATAAATTAAATATATATTTAATTTATTTATGTGAATAACATCAAATTTAATATATATATATATATATATATATATATATATATATATATAATAGGAAGATGTTATGCTTAAGTGGTCTTGCATAAACAAGTTGATTATGTTAACTGGTCCGGTTCAACTTCTATTTAAGTGTTAAGTTAATTGTCCTTCAACTAGTTAGAAGAAGATAGATGAATATTTTATTTGTAAATCATCACGCACGCACGCACAAACATAAATGTATATGCGGATACCTTCCTGGTTTAACCGTTGGATTACTCGGAAACTTTTGAGGGCTTTGGTTGCTTTGGTTTATTTTGTGGATAAAGTGAGAATAATTAGAAGGCATTATAGAATAGTTGACTTGGTGAGGGACCGTAGGCAATTAATTAAAAGGCAAATGTTGTGGGCAGCCTTGGCGACAACAGGGAAATTTCATGGCCAAAGAAGTCGTAAATTCTTTCTAGGCAGGATGGCTTTGGAGATTACTTGCAAGGGCAAGAGGTGCTGTGGGCCACGAAAGCCATGCTCGGTAAAGTCAAGCATCTTTTATAAGTTCCTATTAATTAGGAGGATGTTTCCGTCGTCAAAGTTTAAACACGCAGCCTTTTCACCGCGGTATTAAATGACGGTGTCCCCCAATTCGTTGGATTGGAGGAGGGTGTTGGCGTATAGAATCAACGACTTTAAAAGTGAAAAAAATAGCAATAAAATATTTTATAAGAGATGAATAGATGATTATATATTTAATTGATTGTTTTTTATAATATAATAAAATAAAATAAAAAAACAATATTTGAACACATGACCTTTTCAACTGTGTATCAAACAGCGGTATTGCATCTGTTTGATCCAAGGTTTGCGGGTCGTTGGTATATATGGAGTCAACGACTTTAGGTGAAGACATAACAATTAAATATATTAAGAAACAGATAAATCACCTATGTCCCTTAATATATTTAATTGTTTTGTCTTCACCTAAAGTCGTTGACTCCACATCCCACAACCGGCAACCCGTAACAGACGGTGGTTTTTTAAAAATAACAATGTTTGAACACACGACTTTTTCACCATATTATCAAATAACGGTGTTGCAACCGTTTGATCTAAGGGTAGTTGGTACATTGAGTCATAACTTTAGGAATAGCAATTAAATATAGACTAAATGAATATATATATATATATATATAATTTTACTTTTAATATAGATTGGTTATTATAGTGAAAATCTTTTTATTATAATTTCAAAATTTTTTTCTTTTAGAATGGTACTTCAAACATTATAACTTCACAAAATCTAAACTTTATTATATGACAATTCTTGAAGCAATCGAGTTAAAGTTCAATGACATTTATTTACTTGATTGCCGCGTAAGTCATTCCTAACTAGGAAAATTTCACATTGAATAGAACATGCAAAAATGATATAAAATGACCAATTTTCAATGACATTAACATCAATTTGACAAAGTGAGGATTTTTCATCTAGAATGCTTTAATGAGTAGTCAATATCGTTTTTTTTTTTTTTTCAATCTCCTCCAATGATTCTACAATTTGGAAAAACTTGAAGTGATGAATAACCGGCTTTATGAATGACTTTTGTTCTCAAGTGAAGGACTTTTCAATGAGAAGAATCAAGGAAAGATTATTGCTAGGATTCGGAATATTATTTCTTTATAATCTGAAGAGTATTTGCAGACAAGATTTCCAATGAGATCACATCTTCAAAGACTTTAGAAGCATAGAGGTGTGAAAGTTTGATTAGTTTGGCATTATTTATTAATATTGAATCCTTTGGAAATTTGTCTCATCTAGATGTACGGGAATGAGAAGGTTTATTAAATCTAGTAACATCCTCATCAATCTAATATCTAGGGCTCCTCCCAAAATTAAGCATTAGAGATTATATTATTGCAAAGGAACCAGCGGTAAGAGAGGAAAATGACAAAGAAGATTAAATCACTAGGTTAAATTTGAAAAGTTTGTATAAGTGAAAATGCTTTCATTCTCGTATCAGTTTATGAATCCGAGAGATCAATATGTACAAGTACGAGAATTAATGGAGAATCAATCTAAATCCTCAAATCAAGTCTTACAATCAAGTCAATACATTTGCCTTTTTATGCCTATACCAATATATTTATTTGCCATATTTACAACACTTTTTCTCAAGTACTCAAGTTGAACACAAATATCAATCAAGCTAGCTTGTTACAAATATAATTAATCCTAAGACCACTAAAAGCCTTTGTTAAAAAACTATTTAACTACTTTGTAGTTGTGATATGGTTAGTAGAAATGAAATTTGTTGACTTTTTTTCACAAATAAAGTAATAGTCAACCTTAGCATGTTTAATCCTTTCATGAAAAACAACTCATAATATAAGTCCATTTTGCTTGGGTTAACGCCTTAATAAGCACTTCTTTACTAGCTTAAGACAACTATTTTTCATGCCACCCACCAATTTTCTATCGCACTTTATGAATCACATGGCTACAAACAAGCTTTTGGAATAATTAATAGTCGTAGGAAGCCCCACATACTTTTGGTGGGACCTAACAGCCCTTAGAGCCATGCAATTTGGAATTGCACTTTTCACATCCTCTCAAACTTTCAAGCTAAAAGAGAGTTTAGCCTTTCCATGGTTGATTTTCTACTCAGAGGCTTGTTTCACATTGCGAAAGAATCAACTGAAACTACTGACATTTTGCCACAAAAGGTCCCCAAAAAAAAAAAAAAAAGACTATCAACAGTGAAAAAAAAAAGTGAGTGATGTCTAGAGATCACCAACAAACCCGAACTCAATGGATAAATCTCAAGATTGGTGCCCTTCATAGTAGGGAAAACAAACCCTTAGCGCATAATATATATATAAAAAGAGATAAATCTTAAGCCTCTTAATAGTGTAAAAAGCTTCCTAGCAATAAAATTGACCACAATGAAATATGAAATAGATGAAACATATTGCATAATCAATTCCATCCACTCCAATGTAAACTCCATTTTAAGCATGATAGATTCTAGAAACTCCATTCCATTCTATCATAAGTTTTGCTCATATCTAGTTTTACAGCCATAAAGCTTTTTCTGCCATTGTAGTAATGTTTCAAATGATAGAATCCTTCAAAAGCTATTAAGGCGTTATTGATAATAAGGCACCCTAGCACAGAAGCTGACTAAGAATCAAATGTAATTTTAGGTAGAATGGTCTTCAACCTATTTGCAATGGCTTTGGATATAATCTTGTAGGCCGCATTGCATAGATTATAAGACATAAATTATGCACATTTGTCAGGAGATGTTACCTTGGGAATCAAGCACATATTTGTGCGATTAATAAAAGTGAGATCCCTTTTAGAGTTCACAGTATCCAGCGCTTTTTTCACTACAAAATTGCTAATTATATGCCAAAAAAAATTGAAAGAATAGAGTTAGCACATCGTTTAGTCCTAGAACGTTTAAGGGGTGAATTTGCTATAGGGCTCGGTGAATCTCATCTCTTGTAAAAGCACGATAAAGAGAATCATTCATCTGGCTTGTGATTCAATTATGAAATGAACATAGAATTGACGACGAATTGAGGGAACAATGCATTGCAAATTAGTATTTGAAGTGCTTAGTGAAAAGTTGCGCAACATCATGATCGGTTTAAAAAACATGACCACTATAATCAACTAACTTGGATCAAGAGTCAACATTGTTTCTCTTTACTCTCCAAAGATTCTACAATTTGGAAAAACTCGGAGTGATGAATAACTAGTTCTAAGAGTTGTTCTTGTGTGAAGGGCTTTTCCAGGAAACAAAATCAAGGAAGGACTATTGTTCTGATTTGACAGATAGGAATATTTTTTTTAATAATTTGAAAAATGTTTGGAAACTATAGAAATATTTTTAAAATAAAAATAAGTTATATCTCTTAATTTATTTAGATAAAAGATATTTTTTCATCAAAAAGACATGTTAAAAGAGTTATATCTATTAAATTGGAAAGATGTTTTTTCAAATCAAATAATTTTTAAACTATTAAATACTGTAATTTTTTTAATCTAAAGAAAAGTAGAAATAGAATTTTGCTTATAATTTTATTATAAAAAAATCACTAGATAATTTAATAAATAATTTTATATACAAAAATACTTTTTTAAAAAATTTAATTTCACTATTATAAATTATAATCCAACGTATTTTATTTTATAATGTGAGATCCTAACATCCATGATATCGAACCATTTGGAATGTACATACAATAAATAAGTGTGCACCAACTCTGTTGGCTATAAGAGTTCACCATTTCAAGTCCAGCACTCGCGCGTTATCAGTTGTTGGGATGACGGGGGTTCCTCTGTTCAATTGAGTACCTGTCCACTCCCAAATTCTTTTGCTCGTTAAGGTTAATAGAATTATGCCTAAGATGTCCACATTCCGTTCCAGACGCATAATGGCAACTAGGAATCCAACGACTGCAATGCTTCCTGGTATTAAGAACATCCAATAGAAAGGCTCCGGACTTGGACCTGATTTGCCGCTGTCAGTTTCGGATGCAGAGAAGCAACTGGAAGAGGAAAGCAAGCCTGTATGTAATTGGTCCATTTCTCCACTTTCTATCACTTTGAGGATTGCCTCGGACATATCAAGGCCAGAAGAGAACCTTTTGGAAACAATTGAGAAAGGGAAAACGAAAAGTAAATTGATATTTATGAATTTGGTTTAATTTCTAACACTCCCTCTTAAACTAAATTCTCTTCCATTAATCATTTCAAGGAGACTTTTGAATTTTCGAAATGTATTGATCCTAAGAAATTTTATAAAAATATCGGCTACTTGATCTTCCGTCTTCACGTGTACTACTTTGATTTCTTTTTCTTTCACCTATTATCGAATGAAGTGATATTGAATGTCGATATGTTTCCTTCGTTCATGTAACACTGGATTTTTTGCTAAAGTAATAGCGGAAACATTATCGCTAAAAATCTTTGTCGGTTTGATCTGTTCCATATGAATATCCTTGATAAGCTTTCTCAACCATAACACATGACAAATACATGAGGATGCTACTATATATTCAACTTCATATGTCGATAGAGTAAGCTTGATTGTTTCTTTGATGACCATGTGAAAGTTGTGTCACACAAGAAAAATATGAAGCCTGTAGTACTCTTTCGATCATCGATATCTCCCCCATATTCACTATCTAAATAAGCATCTGATTTTGTGTTAAGGTAGCTTCATTCTCTGGCTCCTCATAGCCATTGTTGACCACTTCCTACACGCTATAGGCGCTAAGCAGGGCTTTCATTTTAATAGCCCAATTTCCATAGCTTTTTTTTTTTGTAAGGCAAGGATATTGAAGATGAAGCTGAGTATTTGTTGAGGTTATGATCACGAACCCTATGCTATAATACCAAATTTGTTGGAGAAAATTTTTTTTGGAAAAAGTTCGAGTAAAAGATCAACATGCATTGTCAATCATTTATCAAAGCTTAGATGATTCAACATTCGAAAAGGTGTCAAACACTACTACATTGAAGGAGGTTTGGGAGATTCTTCACAATACCCACCAAGGAGTACAAAAAGTTCAGAAGATTCGTTTTCAGACATTACGAGGCAAATTTGAGGTAATTCGTATGAAAAAACCTGAGTGAATTACTGGTTATTTCACAAAAGTTTTGGCAATTATGAACCAGATGAAAAAGAACAGCGAATAGGTTCCAAATGTTCAAATTATCGAGAAAATACTTCATTTGTTAGACAAAAAGTATGAGTTGTTATCAAAAAGTCCAAAGACTTGGACACCATGACAATCGATGAGCTTCTAGGTTCGTTGCAAGCCTATGAAGAAAGACTTAGAAGAAATAAGCATGAGTCGATGGAGGAAGTACTCTAAACTCGATTAACCATTTGAGACGAGAAAGAGCATAATCAAACTCCCATGCAAACTGGAAGCACTATGCAAAATCGAGGTTGAGGCCGAAGTCGCTTTCGAGGAAGAGGCTATGGACAAAGTAGAGGAGATGTTGCTCGAAATAACAATCGATACCAGAATAAAAGAGATACTCATGGAAAAGGATCAAACTCGAAAGGTCGATGGTATGATAAATATCAAATTCAATGTTATGATTGCAATAAACTTGGTCATTATGCTTTTAATTGTTGGCACAAAGAAAGTAACGGAGCAGACGAAAAGGCGAACTTGGTGAAAGATGTCGATGATGTTCTTTTCTTGGCATTCAAAGAAGATGAAGGTAATCTAAGTGATACATGGTACTTGGACACCGGTGCGAGCAACCACATGTGTGGCCAAAAGGAGATGTTTGCCAAATTAGACGAGACAATCCAAGGAAAAGTGTCATTCGGTGATGATTCAAAAATTTCTGTCGAAGGCAAAGGTACAATTATGATTCGATTAAAGAATGGTGCACATCAATTTATTACTAATATTTATTATGTTTCAAAAATGTCGAGCAACATTTTGAGTTTAGGACAGCTTCTTGAGAAAGGTTATTCTTACCAAAAATAACACGGAAGTAATAAAATGAAGAAGAAAACAATACCAGAGTTTTACGTGGTTCGGTCGATGTGACCTACATCCATGGGAAAGACAGAGGGAATACTCTTATTACCAGAGAGTGTGTGTTACAGAAATACAAAGAGTGCGGCTTTCTTCTCTCTCACAACTTTCATAATCCTAATATGCCTATATATATAGGGATATAAGACAAGGGACAGAAGAGTAATTCTAACTCAACTAGAATACAAGGCATACTCTAACAAATCTCCACCTTGCATTGTATTCTCAAAACACATAACAAAATAGAATCCTTCTGTCTCTCCTCCAAATGGCCCCTTAGGGCCAATCAATCAAAACGAACACCAATCAAGTCCAAGCAATGCTTGAACTTGCTAGTTAAAACTGGTTTCGTCAACATGTCAGCTGGATTGTCAGCAGTAACGACCTTTCTCACTGAAATCAAACCTTGAGATATAACATCTCGCAAGAAATAATATCTGACATCAATGTGTTTGGTCCTCTCATGATACACTTGATTTTTGGTCAAGTGTATAGCACTCTGACTGTCACAGAATACGGTGGTAGTTTCCTGTGATAAACCCAAATCAGTGACCAAACCTTTCAACCAAATAGTTTCCTTAATTGCTTCTACTATTGCCATGTACTTAGCTTCAGTGGTGGAAAGAGCAATTGTTGATTGCAATGTTGCCTTCCAACAAATGGCACTGCCTGAAAGAGTGAAAACATAACCAGTTGTTGATCTTCTTCTGTCAAGGTCACCTGCATAGTCAGAATCCACAAAACCAGTAAACAACCTACTGCCTCTGCTGAACATCAGTCCTACATCTATAGTGCCTCTAAGATACCGAAGTATCCATTTAACTGCTTGCCAATGTGCTTTCCCAGAATTAGCCATATATCTACTGACCACACTGACTGCCTGTGAAATATCTGGACGAGTGCAAACCATAGCATACATAACACTGCCCACTGCACTAGAGTATGGAACATATTACATATATTCCTCCTCCTCTAGGCTATTGGGTGACAAAGAGGCTGAAAGTCTAAAGTGTGATGCTAAAGGAGTACTTACCGGTTTGCAACTCATTATCCCAAAACGATCAAAAACCTTCTCGATGTACCTTTTCTGTAAAAGGCGCAACTCTCCTGCTTTCCTGTCTCTGGTGATCTCCATGCCCAAAATCCTCTTTGCAGCCCCCAAATCTTTCATCTCGAAATCTCTACCAAGTAGCTTCTTCAAACTATTGATCTCAGATATGCTTGTAGAGGCAACAAGAATATCATCTACATATAGTAGCAGATAGACAAATGATCCATCACGAAGCTTCCTATAGTAGACACAACTGTCATACTCACTCCTTAAGTAACCATGGCCAACCATAAAGCTGTCAAACTTCTTATACCATTGTCTAGGGGACTGCTTTAAACCATATAGAGATTTCTTCAACTTACAAACATGATCCTTCTTGCTTTCAATCTGGAAACCCTTGGGTTGATCCATATAGATGACTTCCTCAAGATCGCCATATAGAAAAGCAATCTTGACATCAAGCTGCTCCAGTTCCATATCATACATAGCAACCATAGCTAGAAGCACACGAATGGAAGTGTGCTTCACAACTGGAGAAAACACCTCATTGAAGTCAATCCCTTTTTTCTGGCTATAGCCCTTTGCAACCAGACGTGCCTTGTACCTTGCATCCTCAACTCTTAGGATTCCCTCCTTCTTCTTGAAGATCCATTTGCAGCCAATAGTCTTCTTATCTTTGGGAAGTTTCACTAAGTCCCAAGTCTGATTCTTATGCAGGGACTCAATTTTCTCGGTCATAGCAATACTCCACTGGGGAGATTCGGCACAAGTGACAGCCTCTGAGTAGTTTCTAGGTTCATTGTACTCTACCTCTTCTGCTACTGCCAAACAATAAGCAAAATCTGAGTATGAAAACCTGGCTAGTGGCTTGATAGTCCTTCTGGGTCTGTCTTTGGCGATACTGTACGGCTGTGCCTGTTGAGTATCTAGAGTATCCTCGTCTGTTTCTGAAGTGCCAACCCGAATCTGTTGACCTAACTTAGAAGGAATATCACTTTCAAACTCCACTTGTTGTGTGGAACTCCCACTATCTTCATTGTTTGGCCTTAAGACTTCCTCTTTTGGATGCAGCATAGCGGATTCATTAAATGTCACGTCTCTGCTGATGAGGAATTTTGGAGACTTAGGGTTTGGACACCACAACCTATAACCTTTCACACCAAAAGCATAGCCAAGGAAAATGCATTTCTTAGCCTTCGGTTCAAGCTTTCAATCATTAACATGAGCATAAGCAGGACAGCCAAATATCTTCAAACCAGAATAATCTGTAGGTTTGCCTGACCACACCTCTTCAGGTGTCTTACACTCAATAGAAGTACAAGGAGATCGATTTACCAACCAACAAGCTGTATTAACTGCTTCTGCCCAAAACTCCTTGCCCAAACCTGCATTGGATAACAGACATCTAGCTTTCTCTATCAAAGTCCTGTTCATGCGTTCTGCAGCTCCATTCTGCTGTGGAGTTTTTACAACTATGCGGTGTCGAACAATGCCTTCAATTTTGCAAAACTCATTGAATTCATTATTGCAAAATTCAAGGCCATTATCTGTTCTCAGCCTCTTAATCTACTTCCCAGTCTGCTTTTCAAGTAAAATTTTCCATTGCTTGAAGGTTCCAAACACTTGACTTTTCTGTTTCAAGAAATAGACTCAAACTTTACGAGAAAAATCATCAATGAAAGTGAGCATATAAGCAGCACTTATACCTTTAGAGAGAACCTGAGAAGGACCCTAAAGATCTGAATGAATGTAATCCAATGTTCCCTTTGTTTTATGGATGGCTGTACTGAAACTCAACCTCTTCTGCTTCCCAAAAACACAATGCTCGCAAAATTCCATTTTTCCTGTGTTCTGACCACACAAAAGACCTCCTTACTCAAAGCAGCCATACTTCTATCATTCATGTGTCCCAATTGCATGTGCCACAACTTTGTCACGTCTGAATCTGAAACTGAAGTAGAAACTGCAGTTGAGTCTGTGACTGTCGAACCATGCAAGAAATACAATGTGTCAATTCTAGCAGCCTTCATCAATACAAGAGCACCTCTGGAAACCTTCAGAACTCCACTTTCACACCCAATCTTGCAGCCATTCTTCTCAAGAGTGCCCAAGGAGATAAGATTCTTCGTCAAATCTGGAATGTGTTTGACCTCAGACAAGGTCCTAATGACACCGTCATGCATCTTAATCTGCACTGTACCAATCCCAGCAACCTTACATACGTGATCATTACCTAACAGAACACCACCATTGATTGGCTTGTAAGTGGTAAACCATTCCCTATTAGGAGTCATATGTTGCGAGGCTCCAGTGTCCATGATCCAGGTATCCTGAAATCTGCCTTGGCCTTGAGTGACACAAAGCAGATCATCACTCTCATTTGCTGCCACATGAGCTTCTCCTGGTGGATGGTTCTTCTGATTACTGTCACTTACTTTCTGCTTGTTTTTCAACTTGTAACAATCAGACTTGATGTGCCCTTTCTTCTTGCAATAATTGCATGTTAAATTCTTTTGCCTTGATTTCGATCTTGATTTTCCTGAATTTCGACCTCTCTCCTTTGATCTTCCTCGATCAATGATCAAACCAACACTCTGATTTGATGTCTCAGAAAATGTTAAACTACTATTAATTTTCTCCTTGGCCTGCAAATTAGTCTTGACATTCTCAAGGAAAATATCTTCCCTGCTATAAATCATAGTATCTCGAAAGTGCTTGTATGAAGGAGGCAAAGAACACAATAGCAATAAAGCTTGATCCTCATCGTCAATATGAACGTCAATCTTACTCAAATCAGTAACAATTGAACTAAACTCTCCAATATGTGATTTCAAAGAAGTACCTTCTGACATACTGATGAGAACCATAGAGATGATGGGTGGAAGGCTTCAAGAGGTCCATTGCACATTCCAGAAGGCCCAATAACACGAGCTAGAGCCAAAAAGATTAAAGAAGCACTAAATGGGCTGATTCAGAACATTCAGGCCAACCCAGCTTCAAATGATGCGAATTCAAGTTTGATAAGGAGTCCAGACCCAATTAATATAATTAGAATACTTAATAGGTCAGAATAAGTAATAGCATTTCTTCCTAAATAAGAGTTTATTATTTATGTTGGAATTTGTCCACAATTAGGAATTCCTCTAAAATAAGGATTTCTCCTAAGTAAGAATTTGTACCTCTTTAGGATTGTTATCTTAGCCTATAAATAGGCACTTCTGTAAGCTCTGGAGAGGCAGACAATTTTGAGTGAAATAGAAAGCAAGGGATTTTTCCTCTCGGTTTTTTTAAGAACTAAGGAACTTATCAAGAGGTATTTCTTCTTGTGGCGTTCCAATCGACTTATCACTCCCAATTTCTTTTCTTTTCTGGAGTGTGGCGTCCATATCTTTCTTAAATACTCTAGGTTCTGGTTTAGCTTTCCTGGTTGTTCTTTGATTCCTTATGTGTGTTGGGTCCCTAAGCCACATCTTTTTGGGATTTTCGCATCAGTTGGTATCAGAGCCAGGTTCTAAATCAGGTTGAATCCACTTACTCTTCAATTTTCTATCTTTTGATTTATTTATTGTTGTTTAGTTTGTTTATTATGTGCATTATCATTCAAATGCACAAATCTGTTTATTTGCAATCTTTCTCTCTTTGCTTGTTTGTTTAAGCTCATAAACGTTCTAATTTCAATTTCAATTGGTATGTTTAAGTATTCTAGTATTGTTTTGTGTTGAAAAAAAAAGTGAAAAAAAACGAAAAAAAAAAGAAAAAAAACGACGAAAAAAAAAAATTGACGGAAAAAGAAACGAAAAAAAAACGACGGAAAAAAAAAAGGGAAGGAAGAAAACAAAAGAAAGAAAACATCCAAAAGTTAATAGTTTGGTCATATTGGCTACAATAATAATAAAGTTTTCTTACTCAACTCCAATTTTACCATCTGTTTTCTTAATTTGTTACCCAAGTTGTTCTCTAAGTTATATTACCCCTATCCTGATTTTTTTGAGTTTAGTTCATTAAATCCGTTTGTGTTGACATCCTTTGTCGCTTGATTCTTTGCTCTCCAATTTGTTCAATTCTACGCCATTTAACTTATTCTGTTCTAAATCAATATCCTTGATTTACATTTTTTAGTTCTTTATAGAGCTGAAAGGGAAAACTGAGTAAAAAAAGGTAAGAGTGAAAGTTCATATAAAGAAAAACCATAAAGAGTGTAAACACGAGGGAGTGTGACACAATCTTTTGAGTGATACAAGTGAGGGAGTGTTCTGTGAGGTATCCTATTTGTTTTATGCAGAAGTAAGACTATGACGTCCAAAGACAAAGGTGTAGCTCAAGAGGGAGCTAGTGATGTGTCCTTCATGATCAAAGCTATGCAACAACAATTTGAGCGCATGAATACCAGGTTTGATGATATGAGGGAGAGGATGGAGGAGCAAGCTAATACAATAGCAGAGTTGCAAAGGAGACATGGGGAATATGAGGCTCCCAAAGCAAGAAGGCAGTTAACACGTGCCTATGACCATGAAAATGATGTAGAAGATGATGAAGTTGACGATCAAACTACGATGGTTAGAACTGGTCACAATAGAAGGGATCGAAGAGAAGTTGGGAGGTAAGGTACCTACGACCATAATTTGGGTAGTATTAAAATGACAATTCCTTCATTCCAAGGTAAGAATGATCCTGATGCATACCTAGAATGGGAAAAGAAGGTTGAATTAGTTTTTGATTGCCACAACTATTCCGAGGAGAAAAAGGTAAAGCTTGCTGCAGTTGAATTTACTGATTATGCTATTATTTGGTGGGATCAACTTGTTTTGACTAGGAAAAGGAATCATGAGCGGCCTATTGATACATGGGAGGAGATGAAGGCTATCATGAGGAGGAGGTTTGTCCCTACTCATTATTATAGGGAGTTGTACCAAAGGCTGCAAGGGCTCACTCAGAGCACCAAAAGTGTGGAGGACTACCACAAAGAGATGGAGATTACCATGATTAGGGCCAATGTAGAAGAAGATAGAGAGGCAACCATGGCTCGATTTCTGCAAGGGCTAAATAGGGACATAGCAAATGTGGTTAAATTGCAGCACTATGTGGAATTAGAAGACATGGTGCACATGGCAATGAAAGTTGAAAGGCAACTTAAACGAAAGGGCTTCACACGGTTTAGGCAGAATTCAGGTTCTACCTCATCGTGGAAGCCAAATTGGAGTAAAAGGGACTAGATGACCAATTACAAGTCCAAAGCCGAGCTACCCAAACACAAGGATGTGGGTTCTAGCAAGGAGACAGGTAAATTTGAACCTCAACTGAGTAGAAATAGAGATGTTAAATGTTTTAAGTGTTTGGGCAGGGGTCACATTGCAACTCAATGTCCAAATAAGCGCGCAATGATCCTGAGAAGTAACGGTGATGTTGAAACTGAAAGTGAATCAGATGATGATTCTGTGCCACCATCAGAGGGTGAATGTGATGGAGAGGAGTATCCGGTTAACGGAGTAGCTCTCATTACTAGGTGAGCATTGAATGTGCAAGTAAAAGAAGAAAATGAGGTGCAACGAGATAACATCTTTCAGACAAGGTGTCTCATCAAAGATAAGGTATGTAGTATGATTATTGATGGTGGGAGTTGCACTAACGTTGCTAGCACAACTATGGTTGAGAAGCTGGATTTACCTATTATGAAGCATCCTAGACCATATAAACTTCAATGGTTAAATGAGAATGGTGAAGTAAAGGTAAATCAGCAAGTGCTAGTATCATTTTCTATCGGAAGGTACCATGATGAAGTTTTATGTGATGTTGTACCTATGCATGCGGGACATATTCTATTAGGAAGACCATGGCAATTTGATAAGCGAGTTATGCATGATGGCTTCAAGAATCGATATTCCTTTGTAATGAACAGAAAACCCGTCATTCTTGTACCATTATCACCTCAACAAGCATATGAGGATCAATTAAGGATTAAAAATGAGAGTGAACAAAAAAGAGAGATTGACAAAAGAGAAAAAGGAGAAGAAAACGTGAGGACCCCAAAGAAAGAGAAGAAAAGAGAAAATCTCTATGCAAAAAGAAGTGATGTTAAAAGAGCATTCTATGCCAAACAGCCTATGATTGTACTTTTGTACAAGGAGGCTTATTTTAACACTAACAAGTTTGACCCATCTTTGCCTAGTGTTGTTGTTGATAAATTTTCAAAGATGGCACACTTCATCCCATGTCATAAAACTGATGATGCAAACAACGTGGCTGACTTATTCTTTAGAGAAGTAGTACGTTTGCATGGCATGCCACGAAGCATTGTTTCAGATTGGGATACAAAGTTCTTAAGCTACTTCTGGAAGACTTTGTGGGGTAAGTTAGGTACTAAACTATTGTTTTCAACTACTTGTCATCCACAAACTGATGGGCAGACTGAGGTAGTTAATCGAACTCTTTCTACTCTTTTGCGTGCTATTATTCGAACAAATTTTCAAACATGGGAAGATTGTTTACCGCATGTCGAGTTTGCGTATAATAGGAGTGTTCATTCTACTACTAGTTACTCTCCATTTGAAATCGTATATGGTTTTAATCCATTGACTCCTTTGGATTTGGTACCTATACCTGTCAATGAGTATGCTAGCTTAGATGGGGAACACAAGGCGGACATGATAAAAAAATTGCATGAGAAGGTGCGACAACATATTGAAAAACGAACTGAGCAACACGCATCCCATGTCAACAAGGGACGAAAGAAGGTGGTGTTTGAACCTGGTGATTGGGCTTGGGTGCATATGCGCAAGAAACGGTTCCCAGCTCAACGGCGTTCGAAGCTACAACCCAGAGGAGATGGTCCCTTTCAAGTGATGATTCGGGGATGAATCCTTTTGAGGAGAGGGGAAATGATGAGAACCATAGAGATGATGGGTGGAAGGCTTCAAGAGGTCCATTGCACATTCTAGAAGGCCCAATAACACGAGCTAGAGCCAAAAAGATTAAAGAAGCACTAAATAGGCTGATTCAGAACATTCAGGCCAACCCAGCTTTAAATGATGTGAATTCAAGTTTGATAAGGAGTTCAGGCCCAATTAATATAATTAGAATACTTAATAGGTTAGAATAAGTAATAGCATTTCTTCCTAAATAAGAGTTGAAATTTGTCCCCAATTAGAAATTCCTCCAAAATAAGGATTTCTCCTAAGTAGGAATTTGTACCTCTTTAGGATTGCTATCTTAGCCTATAAATAGGCACTCCTGTAAGCTCTGGAGAGGCAGACAATTTTGAGTGAAATAGAAAGCAAGGGATTTTTCCTCTCGGTTCTTTTAAGGACTAAGGAACTTATCAAGAGGTATTTCTTCTTGTGGCGTTTCAATCGACTTATCACTCCCAATTTCTTTTCTTTTCTGGAGTGTGGCGTCCATATCCTTCTTAAATACTTTAGGTTCTGGTTTAGCTTTCCTGGTTGTTCTTTGATTCCTTGTGTGTGTTGGGTCCCTAAGCCACGTCTTTTTGGGATTTTCTTATCACATACGAAGAGTGTAAAGGCGTTGCTTTAATCGGAGCCTGTTAGTCAAAGATTTTGTCATGTACAGACTTTCCAATTTTAGCCACGCACCAGCTACTGTTCTTTTACCAAGGATTTCTCTCAAAACTTCATTTTCCAAACTGAGTTGAATTGAGGATAGAGCTCTATCATCCATGTCATCCCAATCTACATTGGACATTGACTCTGGTTTTTTCTCCTTACCAAGTAGGGCCCTTTTTGTACCTTCTCGCGTCAGAATTGCCATCATTCTAACTTGCCATAGTGCAAAATTGGTGTTTACATCGAACTTCTCAATTTCAGACTTCACCGTTGATGAAGATGAAAAAGCCATTGCAATAAATCACCCAAAACAAAAATTAAAGAATACAAATTGATGACCCAAATTAATAAAATTATCCAAGTACAACCAATCGTTGCCGCTGACGCTACAATGTCCGACCCGTTGGAGCTCGATCTGTTCCCTCTTCCGTCAGCTTCTCCTGAATCTCCTCAATGGAATTGTGATAACGCCGGGGACCCGAATGGCTATGGTAAGGAACGGCGGCGGCGATCGGGTGGAAAGACCGGCCACGCCAGAAGGTCTGTACGCTGAAACTCAAACGGATCTGGGTATGGCGGGGATCCGGTGCGCCGGCCACTAAGTGTTAAAGATCGTGGCACTTGCCGTTGTGGGATGTGCGCCGAGGGCCACTGGATGAAGGGTTAGCTCTCGAGAACGCCTTCCATTGCCTCGTCTGACGATTGCAAGCGGTCTGATCTGAGGTTGCTGCTCGGCGTTTTGGGTGCGCCTCTTGCTTCGGTGCAGCTTAGCAGCGTCGACTACCAAGCAGCTCCAAGCGATTGGTTCGAATCAGATTTGTGCGACGGGGTTTCTCTCTCTTCCTCCCTCTGCTTCTCTTTCTCCGCCTCTTTCTGTGTGGGTTGTGCGACTTGCGATTGGGATTCGGATGGTATATCCGATCGTCGGTGATGATCGGCGATGCTCGTCGGTGGCGTTGGTGAGGACAGATTGCGGTGGTGGCCGAGGAGGAGAGAGGCTGTTTTCTTCGGTGAGTCGGCGGTGGTAATTTTGGTGGGTTCTAATACCAGTTTGTTACCGAAAATAATACGGAAGTAATAAAACGAAGAAAAAAACAACACCAGAATTTTACGTGGTTCGGTCGATGTGACCTACATCTACGGGAAAGATAAAGGAAATACTCTTATTACCAAAGAGAGTGTGTTACAAGAATACAAAGACTGCGGCTCTTTTCTCTCTCACAACTTTTATAATCCTAATATGCCTCTATATATATATAGGGATATAAGACAAGGGACAAAAGAGTAATTTTAATTCAACTAGAATACAAGGCATATTCCAACAGTTATATTGTCCACACGACAAATCTTAGCCTTGTGTTAAGAGACCAAAATAATAAAATTGATTGCATATGTAAAGATGCCAAAGAATAGGATGTTCATTTTAAACATAAAGAATGAAATGGCTTGTTACTTAAAGATATGTGTCAATGATCCTTCATGGCTATGACATTTGAGGTTTGACCATCTCAATTTTGACAGACTCAATATGCTATAATACCAAATTTGTTGGAGAAATTTTTTTTTAAGGTTAAACTTTAATGACTCACTCAACCCAGGAACATTACAAAGCATTTATTGACATCGTTACTTTGATAGACGACAAAATATAAAAAGACTTCTTGAATACAACACTACAATGATGACTGTTTTGAAAGTCAGTGAGACTTTGATATCTTGGGAACTAAAAGTTCATTAATATCCTATTTCAAATATTTACCAATTTGGTTTAATTTCTAACACAAGTAAGTTAAGTTTCTTAGTTACAAGTTAGTGGGAGCAGCTAGATATTGCTGTCTTTTTTTTTTTTTTTTTGGCAGTGGTATTTTGCTTCCTTAAGTGTCTTTACTTGTAACTTTATCTTAAGCATTGTGAACCATGCCTCTTGTAATCATTTTTAGTTTGTCTTAAAACTCCTAAATAATGGAGCATTTGAATCAGTGAACAAAAAGCCATTTTCATCTTCATTTCTCCAATCATATCCTTAGAAATTTTCTTCCACCACAAAGCGTTTCTTTTCCTCGTTCACTCTTGTTCTTGATTTATTTCAAAATCCCAGCAATCACTCTTTGCAAATTTAGTTCAAAAACCTCATGTTGTTCATTCTAAAAACCACCAAGGTCTAAGTAAATGAAAGCCAAAAATATTACCTTGTGAAAGACTTGCTTCACCATATCATCATATGTCCCATAGAAGGGGACTAACTCGTAAGGCAAGGTGTAAGGAAGATGCTTTAAAGCTGTTTCAAATGCATTAATGGAGAATCCAGAGACATAAGTTCTATTCTGACCCTCGTCAAAACTCACTTTGACGAACTGATTAAAAGCCCCATTGGCAAGGACCCCTATCTTTAATTGTTTATCCACATCACAAATTGCCCATCCTCTGGGAGCCATTTGCATGCCGCCAGGCCAATAAACTGTACCCAATTCTTTCCGAGAATCGTTGCTCTTGTTATACTTATCTGAGAAGCCGGATTCCGGCGACCAAAAAGCCATCTTTCTGTACCCATCGCCTACAACGTTAATGATCTGAAACGTGGGTGACTGCCACAGTTCATTATTTTCGAATCTTATCCTGCCGCTTAGACCTTCAAAATTGCTAGACAAAATGCCTCCAGATAGTTGTTTCCCGTTTGCGTTGCACCGTGATTTCTCCATAGCCTGACCAATTGTCCATATTGCATCATAACCACGGAGGGCGAAGATACTTGGGTCGGAATGTTCTTCTTCCTCCGGGTAATTTGATGCATGCTTTCTTCGAAATCTGGTCTTAAAATGTTTAAAAGACTTGCTAGTGTCCCTAAAGTATGTCTTAAAACCAATGACCCCTTCCATGTTGTTGACAACCGAAGAATCAATAGAGTGGAGAAGGCTAGCAATCTCATATGCAACAATCCATACATAACCTTTCTCCATCATCCCCATCTGCTTTGCCTTCTCGAAGAGTATAACAGCCAATTTCAATGACGACTTCACGAGAATGAAGACCCTGTTGCTCTTGTTCTTCAGTTTGTTAAGCTCCAGCTCGATTGTCAATCCCGGGTTTGATTGAGAAGAAAGGGGAGGGAAAGCTGAGTGGTGTTCAATCTCCGAGTCCACGGCTTTGAGTTTGTCGGAAAGGAGAGTTATGAATCCGGCATCAGTAGAGAACCCATTGGTGTGTTGGTATATCGTTGATGCGATCCCTAATAGGCAGGATTAATAGGTGACATTCTTAATAATTGTCTTTTATTATTTCTAAATTAGTAGGAAAGATTATATCTCTCGTAGGTAAGATTGTCTTTTATTATTTACAAATTAGTAGGCGGGATTATATGGTCTGTCAAGTCTATATAAATGTAATACCTATGATGTTTAGATTCAACTAAGTAATAATATTACCGAAGCCTTTAGCTTATTGGAGGTCGATCCCCTCGAAGTGATCATTGGAGGCTGATCCCCTCGAAGCGATCAATCTATCTCTTTTATTTCTGTAAAACCTTTATTTTCGATCCTCCTTCCCAATCCTTATTCCAAATTCTTTATTCAAAAACCCTAGTTCTCATCATTTAGCATCATAGCGGTGTTCTTAGGGATTCTATTTCTATCTATTCTGTCCAAAAAAAAAAAAAAAGTTTTTATGCCCCTTACCCGACAGCAAAAGAAAAATTTGGGTATCACCAATTTGCGATCTTACAGTATGTCTTCACACAATTCTTCTGATTCTGACGCTCGAATATTTCGAATTGAAGAATCATTATCTCTCATGCAAGAGTCTTTCACGAAGCTTGAACAAATGGTACTCTCTATTGCATAGAGGGAGTCAGGAGATAACACTCCCAGATCTGCTAACAAACAAAAAGAACCTGTGGAATCTTATGAAGGCACCAATCGTGACTATACCCAACCACACACAAGGGTAGAATTTCCCCGCTGGGATGAGAGTGATCCTGCAGGTTGGATCTCTCGGGCTGAAAAATATTTTCGCTTCCATCGTACGCCAGAGCTCTCTAAAGTTGAAATTACTTCTATTCAATTAGAAGGTGATGCAATCCAATGGTATGATTGGGTCGAAACATGTGGTGGAGTTCCCACGTGGGCTGAATTCACTAAAGGCCTTCTTGTGCGATTTGGGCCCTCGGAATATCACAATGTTAACGGAGAGCTCGCAAAAATTCGCCAGACATCCACCATCCTCGAATATCAAAGTCAATTCGAACGACTTGCCAATCGAGCTAAAGATTGGTCCGAACGGCAATTGGTGGGAACATTCATTAAAGGACTTACTTCTGACATCCGACAAGAAGTCAAGGCTCGCCAACCACGAACAATGGTAGCGGCTATTTCCTTTGCGCGCTTGCAGGAGGAGAAGCTAGGTACTGAAAATCGTCGACCATATGCTAATGTGACTAGCAAACCTATCGAAGGTAACACCAACTTATCTTCTCTTACTCGTCCTTCTAACACTAGACGCTTAACCCAAGAACAATTAAAAGAGCGAATGGCAAAAGGGTTGTGTTGGCACTGTGATGAGAAATGGCATAAGGAGCACCGTTGTAAGCAAGGGAAGCTTTTAATGATTGAGCCAGTTGAGGAGATTGAAGAAATAAGGGCTGACCACACGAGCCCAGATGATGATGACACCTTTGTTGAATTCATAAATGAGCCTGCAGTGCATACTTTAGCTGGGTATTCGAACCGACAAACTATGAAGATTGATGGAGTCATCAAGGGACGACAAGTAATGGTACTGGTTGACTCGGGTAGTACCAATAACTTTATGGATGAAAAGATTGCCAAAAAACTTGCTTTTCCAATCGAGGATTGTGACAAGTTTGCTGTGAAGGTTGCAGACGGGAGAAACTTGACATGTCAAGGGAAGTGCACAAAGGTAAAACTCACGTTACAAGGTCAAATTGTTTATGTTGATCTTTTTTTACTACCCTTAGAAAATTATGAAATTGTCCTTGGCATTGATTGGTTACGAACCTTGGGAGATATTACTTGGAATTTCTCTAAGTTAAGAATGAAGTTTCTATTGAATGGACATCCAGTGGAATTACACGGAAAACGCGGGGGTAAAGTTACTCCTGTTAGTAGTCATCGAATGGAGAAAGTCCTACAGAAAGCAGGACAAGGGTTCCCGGTACAGTTGACAGGTGCAGAGGTGGCCAAATCACATTCTATACAAGAGAAGGAGGTTACGACACTATTGACTAAATTCTCTAGTTTGTTTGCTGAGCTTGCAGGTCTACCCCCACAAAGGACACATGACCATCATATTCCATTATTATCTGAGAATACACTTGTTAATGTTCGACCCTAACGTTATTTACACTTTCAAAAAGGGAAAATTAAGAAAATTATTAAGGAGATGTTGGAAGCGGGCATCATCAGATTGAGTGTTAGCTCATACTCATCTACTGTCCTTTTTATAAAAAAAAAAAAAAGGACAATTCTTGGAAGATGTGCATGGAAATCGAGATGTTATCCAAATCTTGGTTCAATAGACTAACCTATGCTACCTAGGAGTTCTATCATTCTTTTGCAGATTGATTTCCAGACTTTATTACCAGTAAGCCTTGAGGACAAGGCTATTTTGAAGGACAGCGGAATGATGCGATCCCTAATAGACAGTATTAGTAGGTGACATTCTTAATAATTGTCTTTTATTATTTCTGAATTAGTAGGCGAAATTATATCTCTCGTAGGTAAGATTGTCTTTTATTATTTACAAATTAGTAGGCGGGATTATATCCCTAATAGTGGTCTGTTAAGTCTATATAAATGTAATACCTATGATCTTTAGATTCAACTAAATAATAATATTACCAAAACCTTTAGCTTATTGGAGGTTGATCCCCTCGAAGTGATCATTGGAGGCTGATCCCCTCAAACCGATCGATCTATCTCTTTTATTTCTGTAAAACCTTTATTTTCGATCCCCTTCCCAATCCTTATTCCAAATTCTTTGTTCAAAAATCCTAGGTTCTCATCAATCCTCGTCACTCTTCGCCACCTGAAATGACCTACAGTGGCAGCTATACAATGCATGTGGTGGGCTATATGGTTACTCATTTGGAGGAAATTAGGCAGCTGATGTCCTACAAAAGATGGGGCCGTGGCAGGCGAAGTTAAGTATATGATTGGAGTGTCCTTCACGTTGTTGTTGATCTCTCCGATCAGAGCAGCTTCTTGTGCTGTCATTCTCCCGATGATAGCATGCACTTGTTTGCCATCAATGAGCTCAGTTGCTGCAGGAATACGAGGATCGCCGAGTCGGGTGGATTTGGGAGTTGGAAGAAGAATGACAGGCGAGTTAGCCTTTTAATTAGTCCGAAAACTCAAAACTGCTACCGTAGCTGTGGAGTCGTCGCAACCGACGACTCCGCAAATTGATTATTTTTCATGCCCAGTTCAGTGCAGAACTAAATTAATGAAAAGGCACATGTCCTAGTTGTATTCAGCAGCTGATGGGAGCCGGGGAGGACCATATGATGTTTTCTGAACTGTAACAAGTACCAAAAGCATTTCAAAAGTACGGATTTAAACCTTACTTTTGTCTGTCGACGTAAGTTTTAATTCTGTATATTACCCACAGAGGCAGAGGACAGGCAGTGATTAATGATTACGCATTCAATAGCAGTGACCCAAACCCAAACTTTAATTGTGCCCTACGTCGATTTGGTAAGACGCAGAGGTGTTACGACAATCCCGATGTGAGCTAATGATACCTGGTTGACTCTCTTTTTTTCTTTTGTTTTTTTGTTTTTTTGTTGATACCTAGAACCCTCGTTTGCTGCTGTCGTCAATTGTTGAACAACCCAAATTCATTTTTTAGCATTGGGGATGTTACTGGGTCTAATTTTATTAAGTTTCAAGTTTAAACATTTTCATGTATAAAATAAAATACGTGGAATGAGAAAGATAAAACAAAACATGGATAAATAATACCATTTGATGTACTTTTTCTCGCGCGTTTTGCTTTGTTTACAATAAAATCCGGAAAAGAATCCTAATTGTGGCGTGAGAACCCTTGCACACTTGAATTCTTTCTTCCCCCCCCCCCCTCTCTCTCCCCATCCCCTCCTATAAACAGCATAGAAGTACTTGTAACTTGAACAACTTTATTACTTGAACAAATAATTGTGTTACCATCCTTGTGATCAATGTGACCAGCTTGGAATTCATTGTCTTTCTGTACTTCCCCTGAACATATGATTGCACAAGAGTTCTGTTAGTCATACTTCCAAATACAGCCAGGGTTGTGTAGGGAAATCCTATACCAAGTCCAGTAATTCTCTGTGAAAATGGAGTCACCTTCGTCTTAGAAAGTTGGGTGTTAACCACCATTATATTAAGATCATGAACTTATTTCAAGAGGATGCAAGCAACAATATTTCCCCCTCTCCGCCCCGCAGTAGAACTTTATGAGAGTTTAATTCTGGTCTCCTGCTGGTGATGAACAAATCAAGATGAAAAAGAAACAATTACAAATTTCATCTTCCTTTTGTTTCTTGTAGTTTGCTAGCCATTAACCTTCTCATTGTATCATCCATGGTGATGATGCACTGCAAAAAAGATCATGAAAGTTTTTGTGGCAGAATGATAATGTGATAGTGATCTGACATGGCAAGAGATGAGAAGTTTTGAGAAGTGAAGTTCATGAGAAGTTATAAGGATGCAGTTTGTTATAAGGTAACTGGACAGTTGCTCTAAGAACCATAACAGCGGGTTAAATTAGTTGGGCCGGTTTGCTAATAAAGTTCGGCAGCTCTACTCATTTACAGATAAATGTACCTTGAGAAATGAGAATGTTGGCATATGTCTGGTCAAGATGCATTAATCACTTTTGGACTTCTTCCAGGCTTACACCATGGAATTGGAAGCAGATGTTGCAAAGCTAAAAAAGGAGAACCAAGAATTGTGGAAAAAGCAGGTATTGTCTTTGTATTATGGTACAAACATGCAGCTATACCAAGACAGATCATGAAATTGGTATCCAAGCATTGAGTTAAATCTCCAGTTGAAGCATCTCTTATTGTGGTTTCATTCCTGCAGAAGGAAATCATGCAAATTCAGAAAAATCAGGTGAAATTTTCTATGACCTTTTGAATTATCTGTAGCAACATCTCTATATCTTCTTGCTCTTGCCAAAAGAAGCTAATAATCCTACTTATTTGCCTGTCTCGAATGCTGCTTGGATGATGCTATTATCTAGACAATTATTATGTGCTAGAGTTAGTTTTATTCCTGAGTGCTTCACGGTGTGCTGTCTCTCCAGGTCTCCCAATGGATAATCACTAAAGATATCATGTTAATTCTTCTTCTTCTTTCTTTCCCCATGAATGATATCCTGGTAATTGTTGTTCACATAGCGCTTGACCTTTGGCTATGGGATCCTTTCTAGTGATTCTGTCATTCTGAGTTCCTCTTAGATGAAATTATTTGCTTTTGAATAACAATATAAAAGGAAAGAAAGTCCTTCAACTTGTATTCTTTTTTTTTTTTTTTTTTTTTGTGCATTTGGGTGGGTAGGGTTGTCATTGGGGAGAAGGCGGGGTTTTAATTGAAACCGTTAAGCTTTGTCATGGTTTGACAAACGTGATGGTAGAACTATGTTTTTGTGAAGTATACAGCCAACTGTTTTCCCCTTTTCTTTTTGCTTCCAACAAGTTTAATGAGCTACTGATATATGATGGGGTTGGTGATTGGCCGCTGGCATAATGTTTGAGCTATGAAAAAAATGGACAATTGATAGGGCATGGCAAGGGAAATTGTGAATCAAGCATGCACATGTAGTTCAAATGAAGTGAGTTCAATGGAAACTTGCAGGGGGAATAAGAAATAGTTGATAAAGGTGGGAGAAAACAGTATATGTTACAGCACTTTGATTCATCACCATGCCTAATCTGCTCCAACCATCAATTGATAATGATCCCTCAAGTTATAGAGCTGCCATCCTTCCCCATGGAATGGTATTAAATCCATCACAAGGTGATTTGCCAATGCATGATCCAGGACTTCGTTTGATGTGGCATCGCAATAAGGGAATATTTTGTGTAACTTGCATGTTTTGAGATGGGAGTAGTACTAATGATACTGATGGCATGGTGAAAGATTTGGAAGGTAAATCAGTGCAAGCACAAAGCTTGGCTGTACCATATGATTGACTCATTTGTTCTTTGTGTGAATTTCTTGTTGTGGACAGCCACTGTGAATGGTCTTTCTTCCCTTCCCCACCCCCTCTCTCTCTCTCTCTACCCCACAGTAGAACCAAGAAGGCTTGTGTAATTTTTTTTTTCAATTATTATTATGAAATGATAGCAATGCAAAAGCTGGGGGATTGCTGATTTTCCTTTTACTTGATGGCATGACAGGTGATGGACATGATTAATATGCAGCAAGGAGGTAAGAAACTGTGTTTGAGACGAACTCAAACCGGTCCATGGTGAAGTGAGGGGGAGTAGGCAGGATTTCGTTGTTTGAATTATGCATGGTAAGTTGCAGTACATATTCAAAGGAATGTGCTTCCTTCCCCATATTGATGAGATGCCAATTTCGCAGCTGAGGAAAGGATTTTGCGTCGAATATATGTTGTCTTGGCTTCTGCTGGTAACTACTTATGTTGGGGAAGCGAAGGCAGGTTTCTGTCATTCATTAAGATGTAGTTTGAAAGTATGTCCATGGCCCTACACGTGGGAGTAAAACTAGTTCTTGTCCTACAAAAAAATGCCAAAGCAAGCTCCATTTTTGGCAAAGACGCTTCGTTTTGTGAGTACTATCAAGAAAATGAAAAATAATGTTCATAATAAAACAGGAAGAGAGTAGCTGCGCATGCTAAAAGAGGAAGTTTAGCCCTCGGGCCTGTAACTGAAATTGGGATCGAGGCAACGTGACTATGATGCAAAAAGCAGTTCCATCAACAAGCAGAGACTGTTTTAGTGGGCTTCATTAATTTTAACTGTCACCGCTACCAGTCCTCTCTAACTCCTGACGTTAGGAAGCATGATGAATGCGTTGCCATCAACCCAATTGGACGACGGTTCAACAAACAGAGACTAATGTGGAAGAATATGCTCAATTTTAAATTCTGAAAGAGTTATGGCCCCAAGAGGGCAGCCCAGCGGTGACCTGATCCAAAAACTGTGGACATTTGGTCGCAGATACAAGGATTCCCAATGTTTCCCTGTTAAAGGAACATTTTATGATGTGATTTATATTCTTCTAAAACACATAATCACTTGGCTGACCAAGAATTTCAGAAGGGATACCTGGATTAGTATTTTAAGCAAGCAACTCAGTCTATTCATCATCCTTCTGAAAGCCATGCCCATTGCTGTTCTACAACAAACATTGATGCCTGGCTTACATATAGCGGAGAACACAAGTGGCATCACATGCAAGCCCAAAGATTCCATTGCTACCATGGTTAGCCAAAAGTGTATTCCAAGTCCTTCCATGGTATCATCTTCCTACGATCCCTCCCCCTAAATGATCTTGTAAGAAGCCCACCACTAGCAGGTTTACACAAGCCAACATCAACTACAGAAGCACTCTTTTCAGAGGGAGAATGATCATCCATATGGTAGTCAAACAACATTGCAAGACAACGCACTTGATGAGCTAAGATATAGTTTTGTTGACTCAAGGGTAATATCTTGAGTATGTGGAGGTTCACCTGCAAGGTAAATAAGATGGATTTGCAGCTTTTTATAAAAGAAAACTAGAATCAAATGAAACAATTGAGACAATGCAAGCATGAATGATGAACAATAGCTAATGCTAAGATAATGCTAAGCTAACATGAATACAGGAATCATCATGTTGCAATCATTTTGTAGCCCATGGGTGCAACGACGGCAAGAAAAGGTTAAGTGAGGAACTAATGCCTATTCTTAATGTAATCTGACAACTAGCATGTCATTCTGCTGACATTTGTTATCTGAAAATTTTAGTTGACCCCCTATCCCTCGGCCAGTTAATAGTCTAGTCTACTCCTAAAACATCAATCCTCACCTGAGCTTCCATGGCACGGAGTTCATTATAGCATTCAGAGCCATCAGTCTCATCCTGATTTTTGCTAGAAGAGTAAAGCCTCACAGCAAAAAGGGGAGGTCTAAGAGGATACTCCATGCTGATTTTAATCTGCAAGGACAAAAATTGACATTACATTCAGAAATCAGTCAGGAATAATCCATACTGGAAATGAGAGCAGTTAAGCTACCTTTGCTTCCAACTTTACGGTCTTCTCATCAGAATCCATTTTCCTTGTCAAAACAATAGAATAATCTTTAGCTCCATAATCAACCCACAAATTTTTAGCCATGTCAGAGCTTTGAAAATAAGTGGCATTTTCCACATCAGGCTCAACATTTGCAAGCTCGTCATGATCACTATCAATATCCAGCAAAAGATCAGAGTCCTCATCATATTTCTTGAAACTTTGTGATTTCATCTTATTGACTGGTGATATCATCATCTTTGAGATTAAAGCTAGGTCCCTTGAATGCTCTACGTTAGATACTTTTGAAGGGGTTGCAACCTTGACATCATTTACAACAGATGCAACTGGAACCAAAGATGGAAGCTCTCCATCTTCCCTGGCACCCTCTGACTCTTCCTTCGATATACTTCCATCCATGTCAACATCTATAGCTTTTGCCACTTGACCTGTATCATTGACAGGCTCAGGTGAAGGCTGACAAGGAGGGGGTCCTGCAAGTGACCAGCTATGCAAATAGCATACAGGAGAATGTGAAGCCCATGCGACACTTTTACAATTCAGAGAAGGCCATTTAAGCTTCCCAAGTGAATCAAGCTGTTCCCTGTAAGCCAATCAAATAATTCCACACTTTCAACACTAAGCATACTTTACCAGAATAACTATCGAGAAATTTTAGGGAGAATTAAGGATGGAATCTAATAAAAGCTACCAAAGTAAGAGATAAGAAGAACAAGGATTATAAGAAAGAAGACCGGATTAGAACTGGCTAACTTCAAAATATTAGCCACTCCTGTCATACAAAAGACAACATTGCAGTCCTAGACAAGTTAACAAGACCATAACAGCTAATATTCAGATTTAATCACTATATAATTTTCATTTGCTAGTGGATTGTCTAGTCTTCCCTCAATGATCCAATAGTCCAGATACACAGAACAGCGACTCACATAAGAGCCAGTTGAGCCCTTGTTCGAGAGCGGATCCTTTGCAATACAGTTTGTACTCGATTCTGTTGGCGATACATTGATAATCCGGGTAAAACTTCACTTTTAGCTGCTTCACCGGTTGGAGTCTCATGCCCACTAAGCAGTGGTGCAATCTCTGGTAAGAAATCAATCCCTGCCAAATGCTGGGCCCACTTGAATGGACGTGAGGTTCTCCTTTCATCAAATGCAAAGGCATTACCAACAAGAAGCTTTGATGACTGCATCATCAAGTGGAACAAATTATAATAATGAAGCAAAGAGAGAGAGAGAGAGAGAGAGAGAGAGAGAGAGAGAGATGCAATTATCTATTATAAAATAATTGTCGTAATGGCCAGTTTATTAAACATTCCAACCTCATGAGGAAGCTCAACTCCAGTGTCACCAGGAAACAAATTGCATAGGATGTTATTCTTAGGTCCCTCATAGGACCCTTCAACCCCAACACATACAACATTCAACTTTAACAAGTATTCAAACTTCAAAGTGATAAGCTTTGCAGACTTGGGATCAGAATCCTCATCATCAAAGATATGGAGAATGATCTGAAGTGGATGAGATAGATATACTCTCGACTGGTCAAGAGCCTCCTTGTTTGGTGCCCTTTTTGGCCTTTTTCTCCGTCTCTGGCCATCATCTTCCTCATCAGGTGCATCGTCCTCCAATCTGTTAGGTTCTACATCTGTCGATATGCCTGATCCATCAAATAACATACATTGCAAAGAAAGTAGAAATAAAAACTTTGTCATGTTAGAGTTCAAGACATAATTCGAAGTTGACAATTTCGGCTTTCATATGAAGGTTTTGATAAATTATCTGTGAGCCAGCAGGCACAAGTGGCAATTACTTACCAGTTTCCTTATTGGCTTGCTGACGTGCAAAAGCTTGAGCATCTTTCAGACTTCCAACCATTTCCAAATCAATATTTTCTCCAAATGCTTCCTTTTGGGCCAAGAGCTGCGAGTAAATCACATAGAGAGGAGGAGGAAGTAACTCCGCAAATGTTTGCTGCTTTAACTTCTTTGTATGAAGCACCCCTAATTGGTTTTGCACAGGCAAGGATGCTTTCTTAAGCGACTTAAGGTGTGATGGAAGACTTGACAAGAATTTCTTCCTGTTAGCAATGGTCTCCAATAGACCCTTTTTACGCTGTTCCAGCTTCTCCTGAAGCTTGCATAGTTCCTTGCGCTGATTCAACAAAACATGGAATGTCCAGTCTTACAATCTACTGTAAATGCACTGCTTATTAAACTAAATTAACATATATCAGCAGGTTCCTTTTTCCAACAATTCAATGATAATTATGATTATATCTACATTCTGCCCCCAACATGCTCCCAATTTCAGAGTGAAGTTAAAGCCAGGCATTGATTTTTTATTTTATTTTATTTATTTGTATAAATAAATAGAAACATATATGAAAGAAATTGTGGGTGGGGGATTAGTTGAAACCTGGTGAAGCTCGTAGTTGAGGCGCTTGAGCATCAAATTGTGGGAACTATCATCAGACAAGAGAGGACCTTTGATGTGATCAGGGGCGTCACGGAAGAATTCTTCCTCGGGAACAAGTTCAATGTCGGGATACTTAGACTTGAAGTCCCTACAAGCCTTTATAGCCTTAAAGTAGTGGCTCTTCTCGTACATCAAGTTATGAAGCTGCAGAGTCGTGAAATCCACGGGAGTCTTCACTTTCTCCGTCTCCGCTTTCACCTTATCCTCCTCCAGCAAAATCGACCGGTTCGCCTAGAAATCACACATCAGAAACAAGGAATATATATTTATTCCAAGAAGAAGAAGAAGAAGAAGAAGAAGAAGAAGAAAACAGTAGATTTGAAAAATGCGAGCAGGGAGGGATGACCTGGCGAAGAGAGACGAAGTTGAGAAACATTTGGGTAACGAGCTCTCGGAGTTGGGATTTAGAGTCGCCTTGTTTCTTGACGGAGAGGATTTGGGCGACGATCTCCTCCACGGAGGCTTTGCTTTCTCCGAGTGTTTCATAGGGTGACTTCTCCATCTTAGGGGACTCATTTGACAACCGTGCGTCCTCTTCCATCGCCACGCCCTCCACTATCTCGCCGTCCTCCATCCTCCTCCTCCTCCTCCTCCTCCTCCCTTGCTAAGCCTCAAACCTTTTTTCCTCTTGCCTCTTTTTGGCACCGTGAATGCGGCCGACGGCTCTGTTCAAACTTTCACGAAGACAAGACAGGTGCTGCTCTCTACCCTTTCTTCTCCTATTCATTCAAACGACGTCGGGTGATTTTTTCTTTTTTTTTTGACAAACAAATTTTCTTTTGGAATTTGAAATTCGGTGTGATCAAAGCTGCGTCGTTTCATGCAGTGCGTGTTATAAAGACCACGGAGAGTCCGAAGCAGTAGTCCAGAATGACCGAAATTGAAAAGCGACGGCGGTGGCGTTTCCAAGTCGCAGAATCGGCGAATGGAGGAAGCGGAAGCTCCTGCTATCAGAGCTCTCGGGTCCCTCTTCAAGCTCACCGAAGTCTACATATGGTCCGAGACTCTCTCTCTCTCTCTCTCTCTCTCTCTTCCTTAGCTTAAAGTTTATGCTTTTGGGCTTATAAACGATCGTTTTATTTACAATGATTGTAATTTAGCAGGGAGGATGGCTCGACGGAGACGCGAGAAGTATCTATATTCCCCAAGGCCATTGTAAGCTTACAGAGTGAATTTCTTTTATAGGCCTGCTTTTGATTTGTTCTTGAGGTGATGGGAGGCCCTTTTTTTTTTTTTTTTGAATTCTTTCACCTTTTCAAGATCATGGGCACTGAGACTTGACATCTTGTTATTTCTCTTTGGTTGAAACGCAGAAATCTTCTGAGGACAATGGCCATTTCATCCGAAGCATTCCGTCTCCTACTGCCCGTCGGTTTCCACCTGCCTTTTCATTGTCGTTGCTTTGAGTTTTGACTTGTTTTCTCCCGTTCTAGTAGATAAATTCGGTTTGACATCTTGTGTTGTCTTTTCTTCTTCTTGTTTTTTTTTTCCTTTTCAAAAAAATGTCCATTGTAGATTATAGTGTGCTAGCAGAGGACATTGAACTGAAGGAAGAGAATTGTAGTGTGATATCAGAGGATTTGGATTTGAAGAAAGAGATGGATGCATTAGGGCTTCCCATTACCTTCCAGTCCAATAAGGAGGTAATATCACACAATATCTCCTTTTTAGCTTATTTCTTATAGTATTTGTGATGCTTGTTGTGGTTTCTTTGTGATCTTTTAATTGCCTTTATGTGTTATTGTATGTAGGTCTATTTGTGTTATATGAAAATATGGAACCAATATTGCTTTATCAAATTCAAGAATGACATAATTAAATTAAGTTTAATGGACAAACAAGCAAAGATTCTGTTTGCATAGTTGTAATGCTAACAGGGAGGGAAAAGCATGCATTATATATTTGGAGATATATATTACTGAAATGTGATGAATGTGAGAAAAGTTTGTGTTTCCTATCACCTTAATGGCATATTATGATCCTGCTACCAATATTTGCCTTCTTGCCATGATTTTTACCAGGTTCCAACTTTTAATCTTTTGCCTATTAATTAATATTAATGTTTTGACAGACAAGAAATAGTATGAATAAAGGCAAAAGGAAAAGCAATCGTCAAAAGCATCCTCATGTTCATGGGAAAGTTAGTGATGAAGTTCTAGAATTTACCAAAGTGAGTGGGAGCAATTCTGTTTCTTGCGTTTCAACACTTGGCCAATGTGAATCACATGAATATGATGTTGCAGTGGATGTAAATGAAACACAATGCCCCAATGGTGGAGGTTCAGCATGCTCCAATGACACAACATGTGCAGCTGTTATGGAACAAATCATAGATGTGACATCAGTTTACATGCCCAATGGTGGCCAGGATAGTGTGTCTATGCCAGATATTGATGTAATGTCCAACAATAATAAAGGACAGAGTTCAAGCAATTCAGATGCTACACCTTCACTGGAAAACTGTTTGGTAGATGCAAGTAGTGAGAAAGAAGTTGGACATATGTTGGATGGTTTTGACCATGTTGAAGATTCTTCTGCTGCTTACCAACATGAAAAAGATGGCAAGTCTTGCAATAACAATGACATGATAGACAGTCATGAACACAGTTGTGATTTTGGAGATTGGATGGTGTATTGGGACTCTTTCTACATGAGGAATTACTTTTATAATGTCAAAACAGATGCTTCTACATGGTGCCCACCCCCTGGTATGGAACATCTAACACTTGATGGTACCAATGAAGAGCCAACAAAAGTAGTTCCTGAAGTCAGCAAAATGGATGATGGTGCTTCTATCTCTTCTGGTTTGCCAGATTTTTCATATTCAGTGAAGAAACTGACAAAAGATAATTGGTCATGGGATCAGATCTCTAATGAAGCTTCATCTGGAGTTGCCGATGACAGCTTTATACCTGTAATGACTTTACCTATGGTAAATGACAGCTCGGATCATCCAGATGAATCTCATTTGACCAATGAAATTTTTGATGATGGGGTTCCAGTGTGCCAACTATCAGATGGGCAGGAGAAAATTGGCAGGTATCATATTCATGTGAATTATATATGAATTTCATCTTTGTGAACAAACCCTAGCAGCTGCCTTTCAATTAACTTCCTTATGTGATTTGCAAGATTTTGTGATAGACATAATAAATCTAATTAAAAGATGCAAAGAATATTGATACCTATACAAATTGCAATTATGATGTCTCATCTAATTCTGGGCATAACCTTGGATGCTGTTGGTTTGTTTTTTCCCATGTCTGATGTTAGCATTTATTTTTCTTTTTCCAGTGTAATCACTGAAGGTTTGGTTCAAGATAGTAATATGTGTGTAGATGGTGCTGGGCCTGCAACAAATGGTTTGGTTACCCTCCTGTCCCCAGCAAAGCAAAAGCGAGCACGGAAAGCACAGAGAACACGAGCTCGTAGGAAACCATCTAACAATTTTGAAGGTTGAACTACATTACTTTCTCCAAAAGAAACTAGTAGTAGAATGATTTTGATTTTTCTTGAGCAGTCTGATAATGGATAATTAAGAAGCAGTTGTATTAAATTGTCTTTGGGAGTTCTTTGTGTGTGTATGTGTGTGTCTGCATGTGCACACGTATTTGTTTAAATTTTACCCAAGTATTTCAGTCATGTGTCTATAATGATTATCTGCTGTTTATTGTTCTCGCTATTGTTATATTCATCAAGTACAGAAAAAAATTCTGTTGCCTTACATTAACAGTTGCTTCATGCAGAGCTACAGTATCAAGATATGTTGGAACAGTTTTTTGCCAATGCTGGTAAATATTGGTGTCAGAGGTACCATCTGTTCTCCAGATTTGATGATGGTATAAAGATGGATGAAGAAGGATGGTTTTCTGTTACTCCAGAGCTTATAGCCGGCCATCATGCATTGCACTGTGTTTGCGATGTCATAATTGACTGTTTCACTGGAGTTGGTGGAAATGCTATCCAATTTGCACAAAGGTGACAACTTTTGTTGACTTGATTTTTATTTTCTCTTCATAGAGTTCCTCTTTCCAAGTTCATGTGCTTATTGTTTGTAAGTCAATGGCTTTTAATTGGTTATATATATGGTTTAACATAGAAAAAAATATGTTAATCACACCCTTTCTTTAGTTGCTGAGATGTCAACTGATTCTGTTGTAGTTGCAAACGATCATTTCTCCTTCCTTTTCTCAAGCTGAATCATATTCTACTCCTTTGACAAATTGAATTTGTAACTGCAACCAAGTGTTGATAATTAATCACCCAAGGTCGCCTAAAAAAGTCTGACTATCCTCTGTCTTAGAACTAGTTGATCTTCGACCAATTTAGAAGAAACTTTTTCCTGCTGATTCAGTCCCCATCTCTGTTGTTTTTCTTGACTAGTAAATATTGAAGTGGAAGGAAAATAACAAACAAGGATGGAGACTGAATTAGCAGGAAAGAGTATCTTTCTAAATTGGTAATTGTTCAAGTCGAAGGATTGTGGCTCCATTTTTTATGAAAAAATATTCATGATTGGGTTTTTTACCAGCAGGGTATGAGAATTTTCCCCCCTCTCTATTTTGCTGAATGTGCCTGACCTTGTTTTCTCAACATTTTAGATGCAAATATGTCATTGCCATTGATATTGATCCAAAGAAGATTGCTTATGCGTATCACAATGCTACCATTTATGGAGTTGATGACAAAATAGAATTTATTAAAGGCGACTTTTTTGTTCTGGCAGCAAAATTAAAGGTAATTTAGCTGCAAGTTGCATTTTGACAAGTTTTGTTGTTATTTATATATTTTATTATGATTATTATTATTATTATTATTATGAGCAGAAGTTTTGGTGTTATTACTTGTACTGTAATTTGAATTCCTTCTTTCATCTTTTACCTTCTTTTAAAGGCTTTCTGGTTTACTCTAAAACTCTTAGTTTCTACATAATATTTAAATCCCAGCATCACTAGGGCACCATTTTTTTTTTTTTTGTCCTTTTTGTTTGTTCCTCTAAGGTCATGCTATGTTTGCAATGGCTTATGTAACTTTCCCACTTTGGTCAATTATTTAGTTTACCAAATACTAGTTGATAGGAAAAGGTGTTCTGTGGGCCATCACTTTATTTCAAACTGGAAATGCTTGCTCTTAGACATTTAGTCAATTGTATTGTCCACTTCATCTCACACATGTATTTATTGTCTGACTTGAACTCTCTTTTTAATGCCATTTTATGTTCTTGGTTTCTCGTCTGCAGGCAGACACAGTCTTCTTGTCACCTCCTTGGGGAGGGCCTACCTATGCTAATGTCAGGACCTATGATATCAAGACCATGCTCAAGCCGTGTGATGGGTATATTGTCTTTTTATTTTCCTTTTTCCTTTCAAAGAATTCAAAGTATATATGATTATGTTTAATCTTCAACTCCCGTTTGACTCTCTGCTGCTCTGGTGTGTTTGTCCAGATTTTTTATCTTCAATACTGCAAAACAAATTGCTAACAGAATTGTTATGTTTCTCCCAAAAAACGTTGATCTAAACCAATTGGCAGAATTGGCTCTCTCTGCTGATCCACCATGGTCACTAGAGGTAATATGCAAATTAAATTTTTCAATACCCTCTTTTGTGAATATATATGTTGGGTGCTTCATGTGTACAGAATATTACTGTTTGGTTTGCATGTTTCCTATTCATGAAATATGTTAATTTGGTGCTTCAAGGCTACTCTTTGGCGTGTTACTAAGAGCCAATATTAATGTTCCCAGGTTGAGAAGAACTTTTTGAATGGCAAGTTGAAGGCACTGACTGCTTACTTCCATAACACAAACGTTGATGGATATAAATCAGCTTAAAGTCCCAGTCGCTGTGAACGGAGGGAACCCATTCTAACAACCGTGGACATTGGTCAGCAAAAGAAGTGAAATAATGGCTATGCCTTGGACATCATGCCATTTTTGCAAGCAATTCAAATAGTGATATAAATTATACGGTAACATCGATGCTTTTTGTAGAGGAATGTCGATGCTTTTTGTAGAGGAAATATGCTGAAATTTATCTTGTATCTAAGGTTAGTTGTGAATTTGTAGGAGCAAACATATTGACAGATTAAGATAGCCAAAAAAGAAAAAAAAAAAAATCATTTATTGGGGCTTTTCTGAACAAAATTCTAACAAATGGTTCTATGACTCTCTCCACCATCTTACTCGTAGGACAAGAATTAAGGTGTCCCCGGGGTGTGCACCTGTGGCTTGCGCTTAGTTGCTAGGTAAACCTAACCAGTATTAAACAATTTGCTGATCCCATGGCCAGTAGACAGTCACCCTTTATGAGAAGGGTTTCTCTTCCAAGGTTCCCGAATGGCTACTTTCTTTGCTGCCGAAAGTGCAAGAAGCTTAGGGTAGTCTTTGTCTCCTTCAGCCTTCTCGTTATCGGAGAAGACTACCTTATCCCCTTTGAAAGTTGTTCCGTGTCTTGCTCCCGTGATTTTTGACGATCAGCAGCCAAGAAGGCATAGCTATCGCTGTATGACACCGGGGGGGTCTAGCGCACCATTCAAGAATGTTCAGAGCAGTTTCCTCAAGAGTCGGGGGGGACTTGACACCCTCCCCTAACACTATTTAATTCAAGGCTGTGAACTCGATATTTTTATTGCTTCTTTCTAGCTAGTTGGCCTTCTCTTGGGACAGCTTCCATAATTCTTTTCCTCAAGTATATTGATTCTTTCCTTGAAAGTTTTTGATGCCATGCTTTCTAATGTAGCACTACTTACGAGCATTTTCTTCAGCTCGAGGCCGCACCGCACGGATTAATCGCACGGTAGGTCAAACGAGGGACCAACGTTATTCTAGGAATTAGATGGAAGCCCCGCGTCCCATCAGTTTCTTCAAAACGAACCCCCCCCCCAACACCTTAGTCTGAGTGCTCTCTGGGGGCAGAATGGAACGTGTCCGCATGTGTCTGAAAATGGAACCAAAATATGGGAAAGAAAAGTACGTCAAATCCTTTCTATGGGATGCATAACTGGAATTGGAATTGCTTATAGGCATTCCATCAATGAATTGGAAGCTGGCAACACCCCATGATAAAAGTACGTCATCAAAGCATTTGATAGCGGGCAAGTAGAGAGAAAAAATGCATTGGTTATATATACTTGAGAAACTTACACCTATCAATGAGCCCGTCGCAGTGAAAAGTTCGCATTTGAGTGAAAAATAATTATAATATCTATAGAAATTAGTTGTGGCAATCACTCGTCAACATATATATATTTTTTTAACGTTAAGTAATATAATTACAAGGAATGTATGTGACACATGAAACCATATTGTGAAAAATGCAAAACGATTGATGAACTTCTAGCAACATCCTCCCAGAAGTAATTAGTCTCTCTATCTTTGGTTTTCTTTGTATCTCTGTTGTGCATATGATAATTGAATATTGAGCAAATAAATCAATCGATTGGGTTAGCTTTTGAAAATAAATCAATTGGGTTGCTGTTTCAGTTAGTGATTGGCATTCCAATCTTCATCTTACAGCTTAGCTTGTTGTTTGCGTATAAAACGATCGATTTTTACCTGAATTCCATCCACTTCATTCAAATTATGATCGTGTGCTCTTTCTTAATTTGGCATCAGGCTGGAGATTTCCAACGAGTTCATAATAATTGTGTCCGCTCACTTGTTCATTTTTAAACAAGAATCTATGCTTATATGAACATTTTTTTTTTTTTAATTTTTAACACAACGGCTCTTTTTCTTTTTTTCTTTTTTCCACTTTTTTATCACTTAGCAAGATCAGATTCAAAGACCATGAGTCCTATAGGCGAATTAGTTTATTGAACTAAAACTCATTAGTAATAAACATCGCCACGGTTTCGTTTTTTCATTATGAACCATTAGTTCTAGTTCTGTGGTTAGGAGTAGGAACCACAAATTAATATCTAATTTTGATTCTATATTATTATTTGTTTTTAATTCTGATTCATTTTTAAAATAAAGTTAATAAATATTTATAAAAGTTATAGAGTATTAGTACCATAAGTATGAATTTATTGGAAATTAAAAAAATTTCTTAAGGTGAAAGTTACGCCCACTATTATGCAACAATAAATTCTCTCACAAAATAAAATGAAATACAATTTATTATAATTTAAACTACTAAAATTAAAATTTTAAAAAAGTTTGTGATTTTAATATTAAGAGGAAAGTCATTTTCTCTATATATCATACGTGAGTGATTACAGCAGCAGGCATAGATAAACGTTTAGGTTATTTGATTAAAAGAGATATCTCTTTAACTTAATAAACACAATTTCTTTCTTTAATGTGTTTATTTATTAAAAAAATTTTTCATATAATTATCAAATAAATTAAACAATATAACTTTATATTTTAAAAATATAGTAAAGTGTTTATTACAACATATTTGAATGAAATGGCAAACAAATTTGGAATCAATTATTTTTATTAATAAGTTGTATACACATGACTTTTCAACAATAAACTTTTCGTTTAGTTAATTGACATATTTCACATTATTGCATTCATATTATTTTTTTAATATTTTAAAACCATGTATTTAAGCTTATTAAAATAACTTAAACATTTTATATTCATATAAATTTGATTAAATGTTCTATGATAAAAACAACTTTTACGAGACTATTGGAAGTAATAAGACTCAATGTTTCTTTTTATTAATTACAGATATCAAGCTCTAAATTACTAAAATGAAAAAAACTTAATCAATTATTCTAATAAATATATTGAACTTATTAAAATTCAAAATTTATGATTCAGACTTTCATCATTGATAACAAAATCGTGTTGGCATCCAACTCATCGCGCTTGGTATTTTTGTTTAGAGAATTGTCACGGAACTCTTAATAAATGTTTATAGAGCTTTGCGCCCCATGAATTTGAAACCTGACCACGTCCCTTTCATTTATATCCTTATTTAAGGAATTAGAAATTCCTCCATCGTTCCTTTCAACGGTTTAAACGATAAGCATTGTGTTTTACTGTGACAATCCCGGCGGCACCCCTCTCTGTTCTTCTCCCCCTCCTCCTCTCTTTTTTCTCTCTTAAGGAATTTGCATTTCTTTCGAGTTGTGCTGCCTCACGGATCCTTTTGTCTTTTTTTGTTTTAATTTAATCCATGTTTGTGACGCAAGCGGGGAGCAATCTTTGTAGCATCCTTAACTCATGTCCGTAATAAGCGTCAGTTACTTTTGTTTTATTTATTATGTAACTCTCATGTCCCACGAATGACTTTCCAATTCCTTGCCCCGATGGACTCAATCTCCTTTCTTTCGCAACATTTGCGATCGGGGAATCTTCAAATGTTTTTTCTTTTTTTTTTTTGTTTTTTCGGTTGTGGCTTCCCACAAACTCAACCACAGCACCAAGGAATTTACCAATTCCTTCCGAGGTTTCAACAGTCACGTCATATTACTTTGGTTTGCAGCGTGAACTGTGATTTTTTTTTTCTTCTTCTTCTTCTTCTTCTCCTCCTCTCTTTTTATTCACAAAAACATTCAAAAGGCAGCCTTCTTGGTTTAATGTGCACTTACCTTTGTATACAGGTTAAAGAATTCTACAATTCCGTAAGGATACGGTTTCTTTATCCAGGGCGTCGTCTTTATGATTTGCACTCAAATTTCCTTGTGCAAGCAATTAAGCATGCGAAAAGTATGACAATCATGACCTTGATTTGTCGTCTTCAGTGTAACTGAGAAAAAAAGTACACCTTCTAATCTAGTTACAATATACTTCATCTCTCTCTGTTTTTTTTTTTTAAATTTCACAAAATTAGAAATCACTCTTTTAATGTCAACAAGAATTTACCCTAAAATTATTGAAATGGCAAATGAAACTTTATTAGAAATTTAAAAAATCGTTTCGAATAATGTAATAGTCACTTTTTTTAAGTGAAATTAGTTTGTAGTGTTTGTAATAGTAATTTTGAATGAGTTAAATAGTGAGTTCCACCCTATACTAATTTGAGGCAAAAATTTTAATGTAGCATTACCAAATTGTTTTCTTATGTGTTTAAACCTAGCAATTTTAAGAAGATTTTAGTAACGGTTTGTAAATCAAGATTTTTCAGTAATTTTTAAAAAATAATACAGTAATTTTATAAACTTTGGAACTATGTTGTTGTTTAATCATATATTGATTGAAACTCATGTCGTTTGAAACACTACGTCTTGTCACTTCTTTATCAATTTTAAGTCCTATCATTTCATAAAGATTTCTTAACTCTTCTTAGTTTTCAACCTAGAGCCCTTTAGGAATGCTGACTAAAACTTGCCTATTACCTTTTCAATCACTAGCCATAGTCGATTAGCTAATACCTTTGCCAAAATTTTGTAAATGCACCCACTAAAAAGATCAGGCAAAAGTGAGACATTAATTTTGGTGTTGCCATCTTTAAAATCAATATTATGAAGAAGGTCATAATTGTTGAACATAGTTTCCCATTTAAATGGAAGTCAGTAGGGAATTTTATAATATCATATTTAACCAACTCCTAATGGCACTTTATGAAACTTAAATTAAATCCATTAAGACTCGAAACCTTATTATTGTTACAGTTTTTAATCACATCTAATACTTTCGACAAGAGGAAAGGGCTCTCCAATATCAAGTTATCAATCCTATCTAGTTTTTGAAAGAGGGACTTATCCATTTACATGCATGGGTTTTCAACCTTGCCCAAATGCTATATGAAATGTGTATAGATGACAACTATAATCTCAATGGGCTCATAAAAAGTTTCCCCCCTCATTACGACTTTACTAATTAGGTTTTTCCACCTTTTATTAGAGGTGGGGATATGAAAAAATTTTGCATTGCGATCGCCATTAACCAAATTTTGAAAACATTTTGATTCCTTTTTATAGGTCTCTTCCTAATAAGTGTTTTTGTTCTCTATTAGCTCTACCTTTTTCTCGTTTGCTAGGTTTTATTGCTCTTGTTTCAAAAGTAGCTCCTCAATTCCTTTCTTCTTGCTTTTTCATTTATGCTCCAAGATTTTAATAACTTTTTGACCGACTTCAACCTGCCACTGAGAGATTGGCTTGGAAACTCGTTATTAGATGACTGACCCAACAATTCGTAATCCCTTTGTCACTCATAAATCTTCTAGCTAATGATTAAAGATACAAAAGGGCTTCAAATCCCAATCCTTATTGTCTTTACCTTGTCATACCCCTACATGATTAAATAAGCTACAATGAATCCCTCACTATTTGATCTTGGGCATCACCCTTAGTCATTAAGTGTTAATAAGAAACTTATCAGTTCTACTCAATGTAGGATTTTGTTTAAAGTTGCTTTATGTGAATTGCCTATCATGCATTGGTAAATTGTTCAACCCCATATCATGTATAAACTCCATAAATTGTTGGATAGCTACCTTTTTATCCTAGATTAGAACATTTTGGTCTTTTGCCAAGATAATGTTAAAATCCCTCCTACACACCACCAACTTTTAAATTTTGTTTTCAAACATTACACTTCATCTTACATACCTTTTTACTTTTAGAAGTTATTCAATGTATAAATATTAACTGGTACTATCCTCCTATCTAATGGAACAAACATCCCTTCAAACATGATAAACCAATTAGAAATTAGCTTATTTTAAAGCCGAAACACCTCTTTGTTGCATAAATTACCAACCCTTTGTTGCGTCGATAATACCCACTATCTTTACTTGCACCCTAACCCTACCTTATGCCTATCTTAATGTTACTACTACAATTTCCCCTAACTGAGTTTCTTATACTAGTAACCTAATAATGAACAACCTTACATTTAGTATTTTTTCCTAAACCCCTTACATTTATTGATAGTAGTAGTATAACTATAAGTTAAACAAAACCTGTATATAATATTCAGTCTTAAAAGCATTACTATTCCTCAAACTCCTATTCTTTAGTCGATAGTTAGGCAATCATCATGTCTTTCCTTTCCTTTATCAGTTGCCTTAGCACTTTCCCCATGTAAACAACCCTCTTTGCTTCCTTATATTGGACCTTATTCTTATGCTAAATGTGCCCATCATCTATATATGTCTCCTTTGTCAATGACATTTCCTTATCAACTTTTGCTTTACCCTTGTTGCCTTCCCTTTCCCTTTCTTTGCCCTTAGCATAACTCCATGGTCCATTTCTAACTTTACCTTGCTTTTTCCCTTCCTCAAGTAATCCCTCTTCAATAAGCTTGCCATCCCTTCCTTGAGTTTTGATGGGTTAGAGACCTTCAAAATAAGGTCTCCAATGGGAAAAGGATAAGGAATAAATGATTAAAGGGTTGACTGAGATATCATTAGGCTTTTAATATTCCCCATTCCATGTGAGTTAGGTTTAGATTTCTATTTTTTGTGCTCCCTTTCAAATGGGGCTTGTTGAGCCCTATTCCTGCCTTTCAACCTAACTAGATACATCGGCCTACTTAGGCTCAGTCTATAATCTTTTGATAATAGTCCTTAATCATTGTAGTCTTGGCCTTAAAGTTTAAATAGGCTAAGTTGTTTGTTAGCCAAGCCTAGGTCCACTTCTCTCCTTAGTAATCCCACTTGTTCATCATCCTAACTCATTATAGGGGGCCCTATCTGAAGGCTCTATTTGGGCTTGCTTTAATCTATCTTTTCTTTGTTCTTACTTGAGCCCATTTTGCCTAGGTGTCACCTAGCCCAACATATGCCATGTGGTGTCTTGGCTTCCTTGAGATCATTTAGCAGCATCTGAAACCCATGTCGTTAGAGCTCCCTAAATCTTGTTAATGGACCTATTGTCAAGAGACTCCCAGATTCCTCCAACTTCCTATTTGTAGCTTCTCGCACCTTCTAATTCAAGCTCTTCCCTTTTCATAGAAACCCATTCGTCGACCATCAATGCCTCTTCGCTTCTAAGGAATAATGTCACCCTCCAGTTGTCCACTATCATCATCACTGAAGAAGGTATTTACATATCAATCAAGACTAATAGAAGGAAAGGGCAAATGTCAAGTTGCATTTTTTGCTTTGATTCCTTTGCTAGACCCAGAAAATGACCCTAAACACAACCTAACCTTGTTATAAACTTTGGACTAGCTTATAATGGCAATTTGTAAATTAATATCCAAACCTTTGGTTCCCGCTATTGTATTTGGGCTCCAAGGTCTTACTTGTTGGAAGAATCATTGTAGCCAATGTCTTTCCTTTAGCAATACCCAATCCATGTCCTCATTTGATTCAAAAGTCAATAACACCTCTGAACCCCTTAACATGGTCACTTTAAATGGGGTGATAAGGATATATGGATAGACTTTGTTAGAAGAGGATTTCAAACCACCCTCATGGTTGATCATTAAAGCTATTCCCACTCTAACTTTGGAGTAGCATAAGTTAGCATTATTGGTTGAGTGTGGAACTAGGTGATTTCCTTAAAGATTATGGGGTAGCATTTGTGAACGGGGTCCTTTGGTACTTCCACACTTTTATTATTGCTACCTTTTCTAATACTCTTTCGAGCCTCTTCTATGTCACTTTTTGATTGGGGGAATATAGCCAATCAAATTTGTGAAATCCACCTTGTCTTATTTCCAATCAAATTTCACAAAATCAAATTGCTAACCTAGCTTACTAAGCCTCCTCGAAAAGAACACATCTACCACTTGTCCCAATCTTTGAAAGATCTTCCATAGGCCTTTTGGGTCAATGAAATTCGATAGATAATGGATAAAATGTGGCATGATTTTGGTCATTTTAGTCTTATAGTCATCACCCTTCGGTTGATGGAACTTTAATTTCTCAATTTGGGTAAGCGATTAAACTTGAATGTATTAGTTGGCTAAGCTATAAAAGTATGAATCTAGATGTCAACATTTATCTTTCATAGGGCAATAGTGACAATTTGTTTGTTTTTTATAGTTCCTTTGCTAAAAAAATCAATTTTTTGATTATTATATAACTTGTAAGCATTACTTGGGTCTTGATTTTATTTATACTTTGTTTTTTTACTAGCTAATTAATTATTGTTACATTTTAATAGTTTTATTTTTAATTATTTTTACCAGCTAATTAACGATTGTGACATTTTAATAATTAGTGTAAGAAGGGCTTTTATTATGTATGCCATTAACTTTTTAAAGGATATATAGTGCACCTTAATCTCACTTAATGTGGAAAATTAGATTAGGTTATGTAATTCGATCACATGACTTCCCTTAATCCTAATTGCTTATGTTTTCTCATCATTTTGGTTTATTGTTAAACAAAGAAACTTAAAAGGATAGTTGTTTAATGTTTATTTCCATATCATATTTTTATCTCATTTCTTTTTAATTTAGTTCATCCTTATCATTTTCCTTCTCAATTGGATGGTTTGTCATGTAAGAAATAAAGGAATCACTAGTAACTTAGTAGGACTCTTTTTTCCATTGGCATGAATAAAGGATTTAACCTTAACATTTATCATATTATCGTTTATGTATATGGATGCTTAAGCAATCAATGAAATTGATTTTTAGAGATTTTGTTATATAGAAGCATAAACTAAGTTTCAAATAGCACTAGACCTAGAATTCAATTAAGTACTATAATTAATTGACCATATCTTGTGATTTATTATGGTCTTTTTAATCTTCTTACTTCATAATTTCTATAAGGTAGGTATACTCACACTATTTAAGTCAATTGATGGGGACACTACCAAGCAAATGTGTCACCATCTAATTGTTGGTCCTAGACTAAGAGGCTCTTAAGGCTCCACTTAGGTATAACCTATCATTTGCCATTAATCATCAATAAATGCTTATAGTCCATTTAACCAAGTGTGCTCAAAGACATATGTCATATGTTTACTTGATTTGTTAACCTTACATACTCAATTTTAATTGGTTGAATATATTTTTAATTGCTAAAACTCATATCTTTAATTTTTGGTTGGTGTACACATTTAAATGCTCACTTAATTTTTTTTCTATTTTGTAGAACAATAACAATACTGATAATAATAATACTTATTGAGCAAATATGTTATGGATTAAGCCTTTTATTTAATTGATTGACTATCTTGTGGACTATATTAAATATGTGCACTTAATAATATTATTTTTATAGATTATATACTTGTAGACCTTTTATATTTATTTGGATGATTGCTGAATGGACCAAGTATTTATTATTTCAAAAATTATATGTTAATTGTGAATAGGTGAAATAAGAAATTAGTATAAATAATTTAAAATCAATGCACTTATTTCTTAAAAACCATTGTTATTAAATTTACAAATGTTGTTTTTAGGTTTCAAAATTACTATTTTTATTTTTCAACACCACCATCTTTATTACTAAAAACCATTGTTTTTCTTACTTAAGCCACTACCTTTATTTTTCAAAATCATGGTTTTTATTACTTAAAATCATTGCCTTTATTATTCAAAATTGTTGTCTTTAGTTTTCAAAATCGTTGTCTTTATTGCTTAAAACAACAACTTTTATTACTTATAATCATTGCCTTTATATTTACACCTATTGCTTTTAAGTATCAATATTGTTTCTTTTTCGATCTCAAAATTGCTGCCTTTAAATCTTAAAAAATGCTAACATTTCATCTAAAAAATGTTGTCTTTTGGTATTGGCATTGTTGCTTTAACAATTCAAAATCACTTTAATAGCATATTTAAATCATCCTTATTGACTAACCACCTATTGTTTATGCACCTATGAAGCACTATGCATAATTCTAAAAAATCAATGCTATTAATGCCAAGAACTGTTAGGTTGAACCTTTAGTGTAATATTTTTTTTTTGTGAGAATAATCATTAAAGCCACTGCATAAAGACTGTTGCGACACCCATCAAAAGTCATGCTTAAAAAATCGCAACCTTAGATATTGGGGGGTGATTTAACACATTTAACTAGTAGTTTCTAATCGTTACTATAAGTGCGGTGTAGAATTGTCTTAGTAAAATCAAGTATTCAAGAAATTTGTAATTTTAAAAGGAAATTCATTTTCTTTATATCATATGTGAATGGACATAACGCATGTATATAGAAATCTAGGATTGTTAACTAAGAGAGATGTCTCTTCAATTCAATAGACACAATCTTTTTAGTGTGTCTATTTATTAAAAGTGAGAGATTTTTACTATGCATGATTAACTTTGTAGGTAAGTTATACATATATCTAAGTAGTTGGGAGAGACAACAACCTAGATCTATATATTCTCATAAGGAAGCAGTCCAGGCTCAATATAAAAAATGGAGAGAAATATTTGTGAGAGTCCTTTGACATTTCTTTATCACAAAGTATATCACAAGGCTCAATATAAATTTTTATGTGTGATCTTATTATATTTGAATTAATTGAGACTAAGTATAAGGTAGTATTATCACAAAGTAAAAAGACTCAGTGAAAAACTGCCTGCGACACTTTTCGTGTAGAAGATAATAAGGATTCAAGAGTTATGACCATAGAGTTACGTACTCAGCCCTTTAACGTATACAAGCTACCTAATAGATAAGTTTAATCAATTTAGATGCCAGTGTAACTTGATCATGTTTCTGATTAATAAAAAGAAATAAAAACTTGAATTGTTGAACACGTTGAGAAGGCTATATTACCATAATATCCCTCTGCATTTGTTTATTAATTCAAATATTAAAATAGGTTATCACATTAATAAGATAAGATAATCTAACTCAACAACTGTAGAGGGAAAGATTAAGGCATGGATTATCTGTCAGATGCCGATTTTCTAATTAGGTCGGGAAAACTTGTCAGTCATCTGTTTAGAACATTATACATAATAAAAAGAGAGAGAAGCATCTTTGATCCCTTGCAAGAAATGACATTGACATTTCAACTCACCCCCATCATTTTTTCATTGCTTCCAAGCCATATGGGCAGTAATTGCAATAATGATCGGGATGATTTCTGGCACAATAATGAGTTTGTGCTTGAGCCAAGGGAAGCGAGCTTGCTGGACATCCTTCTTCTCCTTGTTTCCCCTGACATCAAAAGTAGAAGATTTGTGAAGTGCAAGGAAGAGCACGAACATAAAGATTTCAAGGATCGATGGATCATTTTCATATCCATTCTTTTGCTGAAAGTCTTTCTGTATGCTAAACAGCCCATGGCCCGAATAGGGAATGCATTGGAGATATGGTTGAATCTTCTATCAAGCAATGGTGGCTTTTTCATGTTGTTGTTGAATCTTTTGACAGGTATGTGTATATATGTTCTGCTTCTTTGTAGTATCTCATGAAATTATATAAATTAACTTGAAATTCTTTGAACATGTATAGACCAATTATGTATGGGTCTGCTGTAAGGTTAACCCTTTTATAAACAGAATATTATCAGTCAAGTCAAGGAAAGTAGCTTTTTGCAAGAACGTAAAAGCACTGCAAATGATTTAGATACAGCTCTCCTCTAATCCTTACAAAGTTGGGAAATTAGAAACCTCGATCTATTTATTTATTTATTTATTTATATTTGGATAGCAAGCAGGGAAAAACAAATAATAATTAAGCACTAGATGGTACCTATGCATATTGACAAATACAAAAAAGTAGTTAGCGTATGTACTTTGTAATTGCATTTATTCCTATATATGTCAGGTATATATGGGTGTCTGTGGCAGCCCTAATTGTGCACATTTGGATGTGGTTACATATGCGTAGATGTGATTTATACTGATCACATTTTTTGATATGTTATCAAGATCGATGCTAATTATGAACGAGATTATGCAGGGAGGCTAGTGAGGCCGGACAGATCATCGGCAGCATTCACTTCTGTGGTGGGAAATATTGACTTTAGGGTAGAACTGGACAGGAATATAAGACCTGGCGATACAAAATACAGTACTTCGTTGTCTATGATGGCAGCCAAATTGTCTTACGAGAGCAAAGCCCTCATCGAATCCATAGTAAACGATCGCTGGAATGTAAGCACATATGGATCAATCGTTGATATATATATATATAGATATAAAGCATGTAACAAAATAGATAAGATGAAATTGGTAACACAAAAAAAAAATGAAAAAGAAAAAGAAAACAAAGGTGGGTCACTAACAAAATATGTAGGTAATTAATAAATTTTACATTTCCATCACAAGTAAAGGTGGTAACAATATTTCTGGTCCGTTCTTGACATTTTGCAGATGAAGTTCTTACGCTTCTACGACTGCAGGAATGGTAAGAAACAATTCACCCTTTGTAATTACCTATGGTCCTATTATGGCTTCAGCTTACCCAAGTCTTGTGTTCCAACTTCTAAAGTTGTGGCAATTTGATTAGCAAGGTCCATTGATTGAATTATACCAAGAGATCGTGCCGGCCACGTTAGTGCTAACTAAATATAAATTATCAGAAGTCAACATAACTTGACGTTGACGGGAAAAATTATTGTGAGTGCACATCACACGGAGAGAAAGTATATGTGGCCAATGCCTTTTCCAGTTTACGATTCTAATACTTTAATTAAGATTTAAGTTTGGGATGTCAAAAAATGTTATTTTGGGGAACGGTGATTACGTCATGCCATGCATCACCGTTCACCAAGCCTTGATGTTAACATAAACAATTGAATAATAACAAAAATTTTGCTTTATTTGTCAATTATGCTCAAATGATCGGAATGCATTCAAAAAGATTATCTGATGCAGATGATATTCCAGAATTTTATAGTGTCGGTCTCAATTGTCCTAACACATAAACAAACATTTGGAGGGAATCTCTGCAATAAAACAGTTTAATATTATTTGACATCATTGAAATGACCATTATTTATCAGCATAGCTTAATTTTCATTTCTATATATAGATTAATAATAGGAATGATATAGTAAGCTTTTGTTTTAATTTTTTATTCATAGATAGCTAGCACAGTAGTACCATCCTCTAATTTGCATTGTGTGATAAACTGTAGTTTGAATTTAACTTGATTATTGAAATTTTACATGCACAGGGACCAAGGACTCAAACGAACATCGCAAGCTTCTTTTTTGTTAATTCCATTCTGCATTTGTTAAAGTGCATCATGTTGATAACTTTACTCCAAAGTGCAAATTTGGTTCAGCAAGTAATTGTTAACAGATGGGAATCAACATATATATATATATATAATTGGTAGTTCTTTAAATCAATATTATTTATTAATTTTGATGAATAGCATGTATATGAAATCTTCATTTTACCCTCCAACAATTAAATCAAGTAATATTAAGCAATAATTGTGTGTTAGCATTTGCGTGTCTCTCTCTGTTTTTTTTTTTTTTTGGCAGGGGTGGGGTTGGGTGGTCAACGCAGGCCTTCATAAGTATTTGTTTTCGTATCTGTGCATAGAGAACCTCCGACGGAGTTCAACGAACGCCTTCATTCTCGAAGACACGCAGTCTGACCCAATCCTAATCGCAGTGGCATTTAGAGGCACGGAACCATTTAATGCAGATGATTGGTTGGTCGATGTGGATCTTTCATGGTACGAACTTCAAGGTGTTGGTAAGATCCACCGTGGATTTATGTATGCCTTGGGCCTACAAAAGGACGGGTGGCCTAGAGATATCGAGCCAGAGAGGAACCATATGTATGCGTACTATGCAATCAGACAAACGCTGAGAGATATGCTGCACAAGAATGCGAAAGCAAAGTTTATATTGACAGGCCATAGCTTGGGCGGGGCACTAGCAATATTGTTTGTGGGGGTTTTGGCTTTACACGAAGAGACGCTGCTGTTGGAGAGATTGGAAGGGGTTTACACGTTTGGGCAGCCAAGAGTTGGGGACCGGCAGTTTGGGGAGTTCATGGTGGAGAAGCTGCATAAATATGACGTGAAATACTTGAGATACGTTTATTGCAATGACTTGGTGCCTAGATTGCCCTTTGATGATTCAAATCTCTTGTACAAGCACTTTGGGCCCTGCCTCTACTACAATGGCTGCTATAAAGGAAAGGTAAATACTCCGCCCCCCTCATTCCAAAACTTTGGCTAAACACTACCTCGAAATTATTCTGTTATAATTGGGATTTGGGTTTCAGGTTCTGTGCGAAGAGCCCAACAAGAACTATTTCTCCTTGTTATGGGCACTACCAAAGGCCTTAAATGCTGTTTGGGAGCTGATAAGGGGTTTCATAATACCTTTTACAAAAGGCGAGGACTACAGAGAAAGTTGGCTTATGAAGTTGCTCAGGTTGATAGGGTTGGCAATTCCGGGACTATCAGCTCACACTCCTCAGGATTACGACAATTGTACTCGATTGGGATCCTTCCCTTCATCCCAACAACTCCAGGACTTGCATCACGAGCTTCACCGAGATTAGAGACTCAAAATCTAGATTAGTTAAACGGCAATTTTAACTGCTTCAAATGTCTAATTTATCGATGAATTGCCTTGATAAGAATGAAAATATTTATCCTTATTAGCAGACTAGCTCATTTCAAAAAGAAGCATGAAGTATCATTAACCAAATTGGAAAAGCCTAAGTCGACAAATCCGAGAGCACGGGTTTGACGTACTGAATTTGAAGTTAGAAATGGGCAAAAAAGCTAGACGAGATAATTTACAATTAGTTGACAAACTCGATTGCAAAAATATGTTATTGCCAATACATCAAAATATATTGATGTAAAATATAATTGGATATGCGATATTTTTAATTTTAAATAAATAACACTTAAAAAACAAAGAAATTGATAAAAAGGAAGTTTGAACTATGTTATTCATTGATTGGATGACCTATAACTTCATTTAGTTGGAAGAAGAGAATTGTTGGGTTCACTGGTCTGTGGCATGGGAGTTTAATTGTTGTGAAAATAGAGCCTAAATGTATTTATTTTTGGTGCACAATCCAAAAGGTATAAATACTCCTTTTTGACTACTTAAAACTTAATTTAAAAAAAAATAAAAGTTGTAGATAGAGAGTTGGATGGTTGCTGAAATTTTTTAATTTGAGATAATATTCTTATATCTTTCTATATGATGGAGATCGTATTTTGAATGCTATACATTTAGTTTTGTTTTTTAAGTTTCATAGGTCTACATTTTGGGCATTTTTTGTATATAATTTTGATTAATTATATAATTGAAAGATTGTGTGTGGTCTGATTGAGCTAATTTTTGGTAAATAATTAAAAAACACATATTTCTTCAATATGGATAGTTGGATTGTGTTTTGGTATCTACAAAGGTAGGTTTTTGCACCAGAGACATCCAAATTTCAGTAATTTTTGTCATCTTATTTGTGATAATTTCAATTAATCATATGAATAAATATTGATTTGTTATTCAATTGAACTAAATTTTTGTTGGTTGCTAGAGAATATTTGGAAGTTCATTTTAAATAGTTGAATTATTGTTTTAAGGTTTGCTTATTGAGTTATGGTAATAGGATGTGGCTGGTTTGATTTGGTCAATTCATTAGCCTCTCGTTGAATATAAATTGAATTTATTTAATTTAATTAATGTTATATATTTATATTATACTTACTTGATTATAATGAAGTTGATTTTTAAATCGAAACATCTTGTGATTTTTTCTTTTTTTTATTTGAAAGGATTTTCCACATAAAAATTAATGTGTTGTCTTATGTGATTACTTTGATTGTCATATTTATTATTCAATCATTTTTTTATAGGTTCAATCAAGCATAAGAAGTCTCTTGGATTATTCATACTTTGTTACCCTTTCTCTTATTAAGCTTATTTGTAGAATGCCCATTAATCTCTTTATTGTTTGCGATAACATCACTTATATTGCATTTAAAATCCAATTTTAGTAAAATTCACACTTATTATATTGCTTAGATTTCATTTATAGGTTTTGCCATGATTTCTATGATAAGTTGTGAATCAAAATTTACCTTTAACCTATTTTTCATTGTTATAACTAAATTAAAGTTTTCTTCCATTTTGAAATTTGACCCTTTTGTTTTTGAAAAAATCAAAAGAAAGAAAGCCAAAATCATTGCATGGGAAAACTTGTAAAAGGCAAAAAGCAAAGGCAATAATAAGGAAACTCGAGGTTCTTTTTTTCCTTCTTGTTATAACACACGAATTAAGTGTTTTTAGGACACACTTATTATTCTACTTGGTTCATTATTGTAATTGTTACCTTACTTTATATTTATTGCCTTTACCTTGCTTTGATGGTAATGTATTAGACTTTGAAATTGGCTGCAATAGAATGCATGTCATTATCACCAACTAGATTAGAAGGGGATATGACTTTTGATAGAGAACTTAGTGGAATTATAGATTTCTTGTTATTGCATTTTATGAAAATGTTACTAAATCACTTTTAATGGTGTTAGATTATTATAAAGATGCATAATTTTTCCTTAAAAAAAAAAAGATATCTTAATGTAGAAAACTTTTATACTATGAAATCTAGAAAAAAGAGATTAAATGTACACAGTATTATTCCTATTTTTACAAAGAGGTTGTTAGAATACAAAAGAAGGGTTAGAATCATAATTATCCTTATAGACCTTTAGAAATTATTAACAAATTGATTACTAGCAAATTAATTTTTTCTTATAATTGAAGTGATATTATTATATTAGATATCACCTTATTCATAACTCAAGAACTCCTTACTAATGAGAATTAATGGAAATTTTGTTTTAGAGTATGAGAGATGATTTTTTCTTTTTTGTTTATGTTGATTTTTTGCTTTTTGAAAACGTAAAATCAATTTTTTTTTCAGATGTCATAATTACCAACACATTTTTTACATCGCATATAATAAGAAGGGATTTTTAACTCCTTCTAACTTCCTTTTAATGGGTTGGGTTAGCCAATCATGTGTGGGCCTACCTAATCCAAAATAATTTATATCTCTTACTTGTATATGATGGGTAGAAACAACTTGATTATTAATAAAATCTCAATATTAAATTATTCATAAGTAATTTATAAAGGTAAATGGGTTGTGTGACTTGTAAGCACACCTACACTTAGGAGCATATTTTATATAACTATTGATGAGATATGGTTGCTAGAACCGCCCCCCCAAAAAAAATATAAGCCTTATATTAAAAAAAAGTCTTATTATTTCCTAGACATATTTTATTGCATCAATCTCAACTCATTATATTCCTCTTAGACTGAGTCAAATTTTGTTTTTCTTATATGTATCCATAATTTTGTTTTATTCATAACTTTGTGTCATTCATTATGAATAAACATAATTGGTTAACCAATGAATACATATGGAAGATGTCAAAAAACAATAGTCTTCCTTTCACACTCATGTTTTTTTAACTACAATGTAATCACTTTCTTAAACATATTTTAGAAGGTTAAATCATTCTTAATCGTAGGGTACTAAAGTAGCAAACATCATATTGTAACCTTAGAAAAAGGTCAAAATTCACATACGACACAATTTTTTTAAGGTAATAGTATCTTAAAAGACTCACATAATGAAGAAGTAGGGATTATTTTCAAGGTATGAAGCATGTGTTATAGAGATTATTTTTTGTACGGAGCATATGTTATGTCATTTATTTTTCTAATAATATCACCATACAGATTTTAATTCAATTGCTTTCAAGTATTTAACTTGAGTTCTCTAAGTAACCCTTTTATTCATGAGTATCAAATTCAAATCTCACATATAACTTTTAATAGGTTGTATAGTGAGTGAGAATTTATATCTGCTTTTGCTTATTATATCCTTATCTTGATCATCTTAAGGTGACTATCTCTATATAAATAAAATTTTGCTCACATGGTGGTCTCATCCTTACACACTCTTTTAATGTAAGAGGTGATTGCCTGTGATTAACTTATTTGATATACTTTTACTTCTATTATAAAAAGAAACTTATACTAGGATTGATCTTATATTAAACTTATTGTATAACAATTAACACTTGAGATGACATTGCCAATACATGTGTAACAAAAAACAAACTCTTTAATTATATAACATTACATAGTCACAATGTATCATAACACATTAAATTCTATAAAATCTTAGAGAGTTAACATGTGGCTAAAATACATCTCTTGGTATTGGTTTAGTTAGCGGATCTGTTATCATCCCATATGTTGAAGTGTATTATAAAGTCACATCCTTTTGTGACATAATGTCTCTTATAAAGTTATATTTGGTATCAATGTATTTGGTTCTAATGATACTTCGGATTTTTTGTATATGTAATAGCTACTTGACTATCGTAATATAATGTAACTACTTTTTGTTGATCACCACATATTCCTAAATGTTCAAAGAATCTTTCAAGCCAAATAGCTTCATGCATTACAACTAAACAAGTTACAAATTCTGCCTCCATTATTGATAATGCAATACAAGTTTGCTTCTTATTACTCTATGATACGGTGTAATCATTAAGTAAGGACATATATCTTGTTGTAGATTTACATTTATTTATATCTTCTCCCCAATCAGCATCCGAATAAATAGTTAGTTGTAAATCATTTCCTTGATAACATAAGGAATAATCTATAATGCCCTTGAAATACCAAAGTATTCTTTTCACAGTTTGCCAATGTGCTTTTCTTAGGTTTAATTGGTATCGACTCACTAATCCCATAACATAATAGATGTCAGGGCATGTACACATTATAATGCATATTAGACTACCCATTGTATTAAAATATGGCATATTCTTCCTTTCTTCAAACTCTTGTTATGTTTTAGGAGATATTTTAAGACTCAAATTATCACATTTAGCAATTAGAGTGTTAATAGATTTATAACTTTCTACTTTAAATTGCTTAAGAATTTTATGAATGTAAGATTGTTATGATAAAGTTATAAGTCTCTTCGAACAATCCTTACAGATCTCAACTCCTAATATTTAAATCGCTTCACCTATATCTTTTATTTTAAAATTAGAGGACAACCATTCCTTAATGATAGTGACAAACTCTTTATCATTTTTAATTAGTAGAATGTTATTAATATATAAAAATAGAATTGCAAATTTATTTCTAAGTCTTTTGACATACATGCAATAATCCTTATCAATCATTGAAAAGTCATATGAAATTATTGCATAATGGAATTTCAAACACCATTTTCTAAATGATTATTTTAGGCCATAAATTGATGTATGGAGTTTACAAACTTTATTCTCTTGGACTTGAACAATAAAACCAACTGATTGTTTCATATAGATTTCTTCATCTAGCTTTTTATTGAGAAAAGCAATTTTGACATCTATTTGATGTAATTCTAAATTCCTATTTGTTACTATAACTAGAATTAGGTGAATTGATTCTCTTGGACTTGAACAATAAAACCAACCGATTGTTCCATATAGATTTCTTCATCTAGCTTTTTATTGAGAAAAGCAATTTTGATGTCTATTTGATGTAATTCTAAATTCCTATTTGTTACTATAACTAGAATTAGGTGAATTGAGGTAAACCTTATTACGGGTGAAAAAATTTCCTTATAGTCTATACCTTCTTATTAAGTATAACCTTTCATTATTAAGCTGGTTTTATACCTTTTTATAGAACCAACTGCCTTATGCTTAATTTTGACAACCTATTTATTGCCAATAGCATTTGTCCTTGAGGTAAATCTATTAAGTTCTAAACTTTGTTAGATTTCATGGATTCCATTTCTTCTTTCATTGTCTTTCTCCATTGTTCCTTAGTAGGGTATATGAGAGCTTTAGTTATTGTTTTAGGTTTTTACTCATCGTGAGGGACAATTATAAAAGCTTCCTTTTCAATCTCAAAATGATAACTTAGGATGCTTTTTACGTAATATAGGTTCTCGCAAATCTTACACAATTTGTGGCATGACGTTCCTACTTGAATTGATTGCTTGGGGCATTTCCTTATCCATTCGAGTTGATGGATTTGGTATATTATAGCCATTATCAATTTCACCTATACTGGGAAATTCATTTTCTAAAAATGTAACACATGTGATTTTAATTCCAAAATACTTTTATCTCTTTGTTCACCAATAAACACATATCCTTTAGAGTGATTATAGTATCTTATAAAGATACATTTTTTTCCTCTTGGACCCAATTTAGCATATTTATGAGATGGATTATGAACATAAGCGACTGACCCTTATGGTTATAAATTACTTAGGTAAGGCTTTTGTCCTAACCATTATTTATATAAGGTGGAAGTAACAGATTTAGAGGGTACATGGTTAAGTACATACATAACCACTAAAAAAGCATCACCCAATAATATATTAGGAGATTTGCTTGTGCCATCATGGACCTAACCATCTTTAATAGGGTTTTACTTCTCTTTTTTGCAACACCATTTTGTTGTAAAGTTCTAGGAACAATTAGTTACCTAACTATATCTTTTTTATTACACAATTCTTTGAATTATTCAAATAAATATTCACGTCCTTGATTAATTCTTAAGGATTTAATCCTTTTATCTAACTGATTCTTTACCATACTTAAATATATTTTAAAGCATTCTAATGCTTCAAATTTATAGGAAATTAGATAAAGATGACCATAATGCGTATAATCATTAGGAAAGTAATGAAATATGTGGCACCATGCCTTGCCTTCATACTTATTAGACCACATATGTCAGAATAGACCAATTGTAATGGAAATTTAGTCTTACGACCTTGCCAAATGGTTTTCTAGTTGTTTTTCCTCCTAGACAGTGTTAACATGTATATAATTCAATTTTAGTAAATGAACTTAAAATGCCCTTTTTTGCTAATCTATTCATTTTCTTTTGTCTAACACAACTTAGTTTAGCATGTAAGATATTTGTATCTATGATATTATTGTTGGTTGATGTAATAATTGAAAAACAACTATTATAGATATTAAACACACCATAGTTAATATCCAGTACAAACAAACTATCTGACAGATGTTTATGACCAATATAAAAATGTTGTCATAAATATTTACAACATGACATTTGAAAACAAGTTTATAGCCTAAACATAGAAGGATAGGAATAAAAACATGAATTTGTCCAAATTTAGGTGCATAAAGGACATTGTGAAGTAGTAAGGTTCCATCATCTTGCATTTTTAATTTGCAAGTGTCAATCCCTTTTACTTTTACTATTGTGTTGTTCCTAACATACACCCATCTTAAATCAACTCCAATTTAATGGAACTTTACATATACTTCTTAATCTTTAACTAAATGTTCTGCAATCCTTAAGTTTGCAATCTATAGAAGATTAGATTTAGTAAGTAATATTAAGTTGGGAACATTAGCTAAACAATAAGAAGCGAAAGTAAAGGATACCTTCCTTGGCTTAGTGTATTCACGAGCAAAATGACATAGTTTGCCATAGTTGTTGAGCCCATCTTTGATGACTAATATTGGATTTGCTGTCAATAACATCTTATAGATTTGTCGAAATGTGTTTATTGCCTACAGGTGCATTTTGTATTCGTTAAGGAGCTTCAGATGCAAAGAGATCATTGGTCAAAATTGTTGGTGGCAGGTTAACCCTAAAGTCAATGAGTCAATGTTAACCATTGACCCTAAATTTTAAGAATTAATGCTGATTGTTGACCTTTGACTGTTGACCCCAAATTTTAGGAATCAATGCTAACCGTTGATTTTAGGGCAACCCTTGGGGATCAATGCTAATCCTTGATTGTAGGGCAACTTTTTGGAATCAATGCTAACTGTTGATGATAGGGTAACCCTAAACTCAAAGCTTATAAATATATCTATGCAGCTGTTAAGAGAGGTGTGTGTTGCAAAAATGTAATAGAGAAATGGTGAAAATGGCAAAAGAACAGCCACCAAAAAAAGAGAGCAATGGCAGAGGAAGAATGTGTGTTCTGTAGACCCAAAAGAGAGAGCAACGATAGAGGAAGAAAAAAGAAGGTGTGCTATAAAAACATAATAAAGAAAATGAGTAAAAAGGCAAAGAGTAGCCACCAAAAAGAGAGAGCAACGGTAGAGGAAGAAAAGAGAATGTGTGCTGTAGAATAAGAGAAGGTGTGTTGCAAAATAAGAGAAGGCGTACTACAAAATAAGAAAAGGCGTGTTGCAAAAAAAGAGAAGGTTTGCTGTGCAAAAAAAGAGGGTATGCTGTGTAGAAAAGAGGGTGTGTTGTGCAACAGAAAAAAAAAGGGCGTACTATTAAGGGGTTATGTGTTTTGTAGAAAATTAAAGAGAGAATAGCATGAGAGCTGCAAAAAAGTGAGTTGCAGAAAAGAGACAGCAGCAGCATCCAAAAGGAGAGAGTGCAGCAGTGTCTAGGAGGAGAGACTATAGCCACATCTAAAAGGAGTAATAGCAACAACTGCAGTAAGGAGAAAGCAGCAACGACAGCAAAAGGGAGAGACAACAGAAGAAAAGGAGTGAACCTATTGAAGAGAGACAATAACAACTACAACAAGGAGAAGGTAGCAGCTACATCAAAGAGAAGGCAACAATGTCAGTAAGAGGGAGAGACAACCTCTAGTAGTAGAAGAAAGGGAGAGAACCTGCTGAGGAGAGACAGCAACAACTGTAACAAGGAGAAAGCAACAATTATGGCAAGGAGAAGGCAGTAATTGCAACAAGGAGAAGGCAGTAACTACAGCAAGGAGAAGGCAGTAGTTACAGTAAGGAGAAGTTAGCAATTATAGTAAGGAAAAGGCGGTGACAGCAGTAAGGATAAGGTAGCAGTTACAGCAAGGAGCAGGCAGCAGCGGTAGCAAGAAGAAGAAAGAGGAGCAGTTGCAAAAAGAAGGAGCTTATAGGAGCAAAATCAGCAACCAGCAGAGAAAAGAACTTGCAAAAGGAGGAACCTATAGAGGCAGTAGGAGAAAACCTGCAAAGAACATAACTAATAGGGAGAGCTACAGAAAGAGGAGAGACCTATAAAGACAGGAGAGAACCAACAGCTGAAGAGAGAATTGGCAGCAATAGAGATAACCTGCAGTGAAGAGAACCTGCAAAAGGGAGAACTTGCGAAGGAGAGACAACAGCAACAGTGTAAAGAATCTGCAAAGAAGAGAATTGGCAGTAGTTGAGAGAACCTGTAGAGGAGAGACAAGAGCAACGACAGAAAGAAAAGGAGAGAACTTGTAGAGGAGAGACTAGCAAAACTTGAGCAAAGACTGGTAGTGAGGAAGGAGAAGATTTGTTTTCTGTAATAGCAGCTTGTGCACATTGAGTGATCTTTCTCAGGGAAGTTTTGTCATAAACATTTTATGCATTTCTTGAAAAAGGATGGGAAACCCTTAAAGTGATTGAGAGATCAACTCTTTTAGTGGTTGGGAGATCAATCCGTTGAGTGATCGAGAGATCATTATAAGTGGTTAAGGAGTGATTCTTCCACAACATCAATTGTATCCCTTGATAACAAGAATGGATTGTGTGGTGTAGGAGTGATCCTATCACATTATGAATGTAGCTTACATATTATAGGTGAACCACGTACAAATTTTGTGTGTTCTTGGGTTCTCACGCTTAATTGATATCCATACGACCGCTCTCACATAAAGAAGCAAGATAATCACTGGATCATCGACTTTAATAGATTATAGAGGTTTAATCTAGATAGATTTTAAAGTTCCCAACTTCACCTTAGGATCTATTAGTTTGTGATACTGAGAGGGGGGGTGAATCAGTATCATACCCCTTAAAAAACTCTTCTTTTTAATTGATAGGTGAACAACTTCAAACTCTTCTCAGAAATGAACTTTTTCCAGATTCAACTAAAATAGATCTATTGTTACCTACTGATCACAATAGTCCCCAAAGTTACCTTTCAGACACCTTACCTATTAGACGAATCGGTTGTTCTTGATTAGGTCTTCCTTTAGGTTATGAGTTTGATAATTCTTTAGCTATGTTCACAACTCAATTCAAAACACAGAATGTAAATTCAAAGCAAGGACACGAGAGATTTATGTAGTTCCGTCAATGTGACGTACTCCATGGTAGTAGGGATTCTTCCTCTATTGAGACAATCCACTATACTTGAGAACACCAGTGTGGTATTCCCTATGATTACAATGGATGTCTTAATCTTCTGCTCCTTTCATTATTGCAAATACAAAGCAATCACAATACAAAGAGTATCACTTACTGTGTCTACCCTTTTCTACCTTGTGTTGCCTCTGTTTGATTTGAATAGGCTGCTTTACTATTGCTTGAAAGATCACCAAAACTCTCTCTAACCTCTTTTGAAGAAATCTAGAAATTCGTTGAGTTCTCTCAAATGCTACACCGAATTTCTTCTCTAGGTTGTCTCACCCAACTCCTGGTCTCACCGTCTCACCGTCTCACGGCCTGCACTCATGCTGCAGGTCTGCCGTTTCACATCTCACAGCCTGCCTCACGTTACTGGTCTGCTGTTTCATGTCTCTTGGCCTGCACCACGCTCCTAGTCTGCCGTTTCACATCTCTTGGCCTGCACCATGCTTCTGGTATTGCTGGTTCACGTCTCTCGGCTTGCCTCACGTTTCTGGTTTGGTGTTTCACGTCTTTTGGCCTGCCTCACATTTCTGGTCTGTTAGTTCACGTTTCTCAGCCTGTCTTATGTTTCTGGTCTGCTGGTTCATGTTTCTTAGCCTGCCTTACGTTTCTGGTCTGCTGGTTCATGTTTCTCGACCTGTCTCACGCTTCTGGTTTTACTGGTTCACATTTCTCGGTCTGCCTCACGTTTCTGGTTTTTCTGTCCCCGTTTCTGGTCTGTCACGCCCCGTCGCACGTTCTGGTCTGTCACGCCTGGTGGTTTTACGGATACCAGGTTTGTTGTCTTTTTTTTGGGTGGTCTCACGGATACCAGGTCTGCTTCAGATTTCTTCTCTTTCAGGTGGTGTGTTTCTAGTTTGCTCTTTCGGTGGTTTATTTCCCCTCTTTTTCTCTTGCTCTACCGGTTTATATACTCCCTTCTATGCAAACCCTAGTAGGGTTTACTAGAGCTGCAGCGAATTTCCTTTCTTGCCCCTCCATGTGGCTTTATATTACTGTTCCATACAAAATTCAACATTATCCTCCTTAATTTAATTTTCTTGCTCTTTTCTTTCTACTGAACACTCATCCCTTGAATGCTTGAACGAGCCTCTTTTGCTTGCACACTTAAATTTGGTTGACAACAATTACAACCTGTACAAGGCTGTGGGAACAACAATCTCCCCCTTTGTAATTGTTGGCAACACTCACAATAAAAACCATTATACAGCAGTCCTTCATAATCTTCTTAGAGCAATAATCCAGAAGCAGTTGGATTACAACTCCCCTTAAATATACACTCCCCCTTCCTTAACAGCTCCCCCTGCACTGTTGCTTCTCTCCCCCTTTGCCAACCAATTACAAATTTGAAAAACTTACAAAGTAGAGATGGAGGATTCACTTGAACTTCAAGCTTGAGGAGGCATTTGCACAGACAGACTCATTCTGTGCTTTTCAAACAGCTCTGTGGATAGAGGTTTAGTTAGAATATTGGAGATTTGTCTTTAGTACTGACATACTCTAACTGAATTATGCCCTCTTCCTCTTGATCCTTGATAAAGTGATACTGGATGTCAATATGCTTGGTCCTTGAATGTTAAACTGGATTCTTGTTGAGATCAATTGCATTTTGATTATCACAAAGTACACTCACTGGTAACTTCACTTCAACACCCAAATCGGCCAATTGTCTTTGCATCCATATCACCTGAGTACATGCTGCACAAGCAACCATGTACTCAGCCTTAACTGTGCTCAAAGAAACACTGTTTTGCTTTCTACTTAACCATGCAACAAACTTTGAACCCAAGTAGAAACTGCAGCCGCTGATTGAATTTCTGTCATCTATACTTCCTGCCCAGTTTGCCTCAGTGTATGCTTGTAGTTTTATAGAATTTATGGTAAGATACCACAAACCCATTTCCAGTGTCCCTTTGAGGTATCTTAGGATTCTTTTCACTGCCAACACATGAGATTCCTTAGGATCAGCTTGGAATCTGCTGGTGATGCACACAGCTTGCATGAGATCAGGCCTTGATGCTGTAAGGTACAGAAGGCTCCCTATCATCTTCCTGTATTCTGTAGGGCTTGTAGTCCTTCCTTCTTGATGTTTTGTTAACTTGCAGCCTATTGTCATAAGGGTACTGACAGGTTTGCTATCCTTCATGCCAAACTTTTTCAGCATTTCTTTGGCATATTTTGTCTGAGAAATAGAAATACCTTATTCACACTGTTTTATCTATAATCCAAGAAAGTAAGTCATTTCTCTAATCAATAACATCTCAAATTCCTCACTCCTCTTCTGTGTAAATTCTTGGCATAGCTCAGAGTGATCCCCTCTAAAGATGATGTCATCTACATATACCATGGTTATCAGTTGGCCTTTCTCTGAGTTGAACACATATAGGTTATTATCAACTGTTCCTCTTCTGAAGTTCAACCTTTTCAAATACACGTCCAGCCTGCTGTACCATGCTCTTGGGGCTTGTTTAAGGCCATACAAGGCTTTCTTCAGCTTGCACACGTATGTCTCATCCTCACTGATTTATACTCCATCGAGTTGTTCAATATACACTTCTTCTTTTAGGAGCCCATTCAGAAAGGCTGATTTCACATCCATTTGATAAACTTTATATCTCTTATGTGTTGCCAAAGCTAAGAACATTCTAATAGTTTCCAACCTTGCTACTGGTGCAAAAGTTTCATCAATATTTACTCCTTCTATCTGAGTGTAGCCTTTGCAAACTAGCCTAGCCTTGTTCCTCACCACCTTGCCATCTTCATTGTGTTTATTTTTAAACACCTATTTTGTTCCTATGACATTCTTGTTAGTGGGTCTTGGAACCAGCTCCCATGTTTCATTCTTCTCAATTTGATCTAGCTCCTCATTGATAGCTTTGACCCAGGTTTTATCTTGTGCAGCCTCTTTAACTGATTTAGGTTCAACTTGTAAGAGTAAAGCAGTAGCTCCCATAATTCTTTTTCTTGTTGTAACTTTTGTTGATGGGTCACCTATGATCTGATTTCCTTGATGAGCATTGGTCCACGTTTTCTTTGTCTTTCTCTCTTGCATAGTCATAGTTGCAAGAGGATCTCTTTCTTCATCTTCAAACTCACTTTTCTCTGAGTCTGAACTTACTTCTTGTCCTTTTTCTTCATGTTGGTTTGATTCTTCATCTATCTTAAAGTCATCTTCTTCATTGTCCTCAGTTTCTTCATTATGCATTATTTTCTAGTTCTCATCTATTCTTACTTCACTGGACGTGACCACTTTTCCCAGTTTATACAGAAAAACTTTGTAACCTTTTGTCTTTGCTGAGTATCCCACAAAAATGCCTTCATCTGACCTAGCATGGAATTTTCCCAAGTTTTGCTCCTTGTTCTACACAAAACATGGGTTGCTAAAGATTCTAAGATACTTGGCTATTGTCTTCTTCCCACTCCATAGCTCATATGGAGTTTTATCAGTATTGGGCCTCAGTAAAACTCTGTTTAGTAGGTGTATGGCTGTAAATGTTGCTTCTGTCTAAAATCTTGTGTGAAGCTTGGATTCCAGTAGTAGAGTTCTTGCCATTTCAACCACAGCTCTATTTTTCCTCTCTACCACCCCGTTTTGTTGAGGTGTTCTTGCCGCTGCCATCTGATGGTGAATTCCATGCTTCTCAAGGTAATCTTCAAAAGCTCCATTTATGAATTCAGTGCCTTGATCTAACCTCAATACTTTGATCTTCTTTCCACTCTCATTTTTAACCAATCTTTTGTATCTCTTGAAGCATTTCAAAACTTCTGACTTGTGTTTGAGGTGCATGATGCAGGTCCTTCTGGAATAATCATCAACAAACAAGATGAAGTACCTCTCACCATTCAACCCTTTTGTTCTCATCGGCCCACATAAATCAGTATGTACAATGTCAAGCACTGCTTCAGAACTGAACTCTTTGGTCTTATACTGCTTTTTGACATGTTTTCCTTTAGAGCATGCTGAGTAGACATACTCCCTCTCTCTCTTAAGGTCTGGAATGTCTTTGATTGCATGAGTAGTGGTTAGCTTCCTCATGTTCTTCTGTGTTAAGTGTCCCAACCTCCTATGCTAGAGTTCATTTTCTTTTTCTTTTGTAAGTAAACAACTGTTTGTCTTGTCCTCATCAATCACATATAAATTTCCAGCTGTTTTCTTCCTTACTGCAACAGTATTGCCTTCTTTACTCTTTACTTGACAATCTGTTTTTGTGAATATCACTTTGTGGTCTTTATTGCATAGTTGGCTGATAGATGCTAGATTATATCTGAGTCTTTCAATGTGCAAAACATCTTTCAGCTTTCCTTTTCCAATATTTATTGATCCTTGACCACTGATGTTGAGTGAATTATCATTGCTAAACTTGACTCTGCCTTCTCTTGACTTGTTCAGCTTTGATAATTTACTCTTGTATCCTGTTATGTGTGAAGTGCATCCACTATCAAGGATCCACTGCTTATCCTTGTAGTCAGCCTTTAGTGCAATTTCATCTATATTAGCCTCCTCCGTTTTAGCTTTATATTCCTTCTTTTGAATTGGCTTAAAGATAGCTTTCTCCTTTTTCTCACCTTTAACTGTACCAGTTGGTTTTACTATGCCATTGAGTGCCTTCTCTTGCTCAGGGAGAAGTGTCATGCATCTCTTGGCATTATGGCCTTCTTACTCGCACCTTTCACACTGTTTTAAGTCTCCCAATATAGCAAACTTGTTCTTTGAAACCACTGATTTGGGCTTCCACCAACAATCCTTGTCAGTGTGTCCTTACTTTTTACAATATGTGCAAGAACTCACGACAGGTGTTCTCCTCAGAATTTTGTATTGTCTCCCTTTGTATGTAGCATCGTATCTTCTCAAGTTGGAGACATATACTGGCCTTCTCCACCAGCATTTACTTGCCTTATGACCCCAAACTTCACAATAAAGATAGTAACCTTGAAACTACCTCTTCTTGGGTCTAATCATAGCTTGTTTTCTTTTGTTCATTACTTGCTGTGTAAGCAAGGTTGCTGGCTTCTTTGCTTGTGTGACTTTTATTTTAATCACCTTCTTCTCCTTCTTTTGTTCAGCCATAGCCCTTTGTTGGCTAACTTTCTTTTCTTCATTTTTGTTTGCAACCCTAAGTTGCTTCTTCAAATCTTCTTTATTTTCAGCCTTCACTGTTCCTGGCTGATCAGTCTTTTCTTTCTGAGACTTAACCTTCTCTTTCAACTTCTGTGGCAAAGTCTCATTATCTTTAGGCAATGCAGCCTCAGATTGCTACACTTTCTCTTCATTCTTCTTTTCTCTTGCAGAGTTTGTTTCTCCTAACACTTTAAGCTTCTGCAAGTTCTCTTTACTCTTTTTGAGTTGTTGCTAAAGTCTCAGCAACTCTATCTCCATTTCCTCAATTGTTGAAGTCCTTGAGTCAAGTTCCATAGTAAGGTCTTCACATATTTTGATCTATTCTTCAAATCTTCTCTTTAAGTCAATATGTTCAGCCCTTATTTCATCCTTTTGACTTTCTGCTTCCTCAATTTTTGCTTCAACTTGTTTTATATGGACCTCCAACCTTCTTATGGTTCTACCCTTTCTGATTATCTCCTTTGAAGTTGCTTCTAACTCAGCTTCAAGATCTGGTTCTTCTTCATCAATCTTTGTTTCCTCTTCAGAGGTTGAACTACTACACCGAGCTGATGCCATAGAGGCATGTTCATCTGATGAGTTTACATCTTCCTCCTCATCGGCTTCTTTTGTCTGGCTCACATAACTCTTGAATGAGCCTCTCTTCTTCTTCCGTGGGTTAGTAGTCTTCTTGCTGGACTTCTTTGACTTGGATGATGGTCTTCTCCATTTTGAATTCTACTCATCATCACCATCCTCATCTTCATCATCAAGTTTCACTTTGTACTGAGAAGCAAAGTGTCCAGTCTGCCCATAACGATAACATCTCAAGGACAATTGTCCTTTCCCTTCTTAGACCCCTTTTTGAATTTCCTTGTGAAGTAAGCCAATACTTCACCTTCACTTTCTTCTTCATCACCATCATCATCCTTATTGGATGATTCTTCCTCTTCTCTTATCTTCAAGTGTCTTATAGCTTTGAAAGCTGCCTCCTTTGATAGCTTTAATGTTGAGGAGTTTTCAGTTGACTTTATTCTCATCTCATATGCAATGAGATTGCACTGGAGATCATGCAGTGACATAGAATTGAGATCTCTACTCTCCTCTATGATTGCCACCTTTGAGGCAAATCTCTCAAGCAGAATTCTCAGAATTTTCTTCACAATAGATGAATCCTTCTTGTTCTTCCCATGACTTCTAAAGTCGTTTACAGCATCAATAACCCTGGTGAAGAACTCTTAGACTATCTCATTCTTCTGCATTCTGAGGGATTCATATCTCTCCTTGAAAACTTGAAGCTTGGCCTCCTTCATTCTGTCGTTGCCTTCATAGATTTTTTGCAATCTATCCCATATCTCCTTAGTAGATTTGCAATCTATAGCTTTAGCATATTCAGCATCTATCAATGCTGAAATGATGACATTTGAGGCCTTCCCATTGATCTTAAACTGCCTTAATTCCTCTGGGGTTAGATCTTTACCTTCTTTTGAACCCTCCTGTATAGATTTCACCACGTTTATGCCCATGGTTGCAAATACCACCTGCATTCTCGCTCTCCACATATGGTAGTTGGTTCCATTGAAGATTGGAACCTTTTTGCTGTAAGTAGTGTTGGTGCTGGTACCGACATCCATTTCTCAGTATGCTGAACAAGTTAAAACTTCTGAAACCCTTCAAAATAGTACACCAAGCTGTTAAGCTTCAAACTGGTGAACCTGTGCTCTGATACCAATTGAAGTTCCCAACTTCACCTTAGGATCTACTAATCTGTGATATTGAGAGGGGGGGTGAATCAGTATCACACCCCTTAAAAAAACTCTTTTTTTTTAATTGATAGGTGAACAACTTCAAACTCTTCTCAGAAATGAACTCTTTCCAGATTCAACTAGGGTAGATTTATTGTTACTTACTGATCATAATAATCCCTAAAGTTACCTTTCAGACACCTTACCTATTAGACGAATCGGCTGTTCTTGACTAGGTCTTCCTTTAGGTTATGGGTTTGATGATTATTTAGCTGTGTTCACAACTCAATTCAAAACACAGAATGTAAATTCAAAACAAGGACACGAGAGATTTACGTGGTTTCGTCAATGTGACGTACTCCATAGTGGTAGGGATTCTTTCTCTACCGAGACAATCCACTATACTTGAGAACACCAGTGTGGTATTCCTTATGATTACAATGGATGTCTTAATCTTCTACTCCTTTCATTATTGCAAATACAAAGCGATCACAATACAAAGAGTGTCACTTATTGTGTCTACCCTTCTTTTAGCTTGTGTTGCCTTTGTTTGATTTGAATAGGTTGCTTCACTACCGCTTGGAAGATCACCAAAACTCTCTCTAACCTCTCTTGAAGAAATCTGGAAATTCGTTGAGTTCTCTTAAATGCTACACCGAATTTCTTCTCTAGGTTGTCTCACCCAACTCCTGGTCTCACTGTCTCACCGTCTCACAGCCTACACTCACGCTGTAGGTTTGCTGTTTCACATCTCACGGCCTGCCTCACGCTACTGGTCTGCCATTTCACGTCTCACGGACTGCCTCACGCTTCTGGTCTGTTGTTTCACGTCTCTTGGCCTGCACCATGCTATTGGTCTACCGTTTCATGTCTCTTGGCCTGCACCACGCTTCTAGTTTTGTTGGTTCACGTCTCTCGGCCTGCCTCACGTTTCTGGTCTGCTGGTTCATGTTTCTTGGCCTGTCTCACGTTTCTGGTCTGCTGGTTTACGTTTCTCGGCCTGCCTCACACTTCTAGTTTTGCTGGTTCACGTTTCTTGGCTTGCCTCACATTTCTGGTTTTCCCGTTGCACGTCTTGGTCTGTCACGCCCCGTTGCACGTTCTGGTCTGTTACGCCTGGTGGTCTCATGGATACCAGGTCTGCTGTCTTCTCTTTCGGGTGGTCTCACGGATACAAGGTCTACTTCTGATTTCTTCACTTGCAGGTGGTGCATTTCTGGTTTACTCTCCCGGTGGTTTATTTCCCTTCTTTTTCTCTTGCTCTACCGGTTTATATACTCTCTTCTATGCAAACCCTAGTAGGGTTTACTGGAGCTGCGGCGAATTTCCTTTCTTGCCTCTCAATGTGGCTTCATATTACTGTTCCATACAAAATTCAGCATTATCCTCCTTCTTAATTTATTTTTCTTGCTCTTTTCTTTCTACTGAAAACTCATCCCTTGAATGCTTGAACGAGTCACTTCTGCTTACATACTTAAATCTGGTTGACAACAATTACAACCCGTACAAGGCTGTAGGAACAACAGATTTGTAAAAAATAATTATCTCACACTAATTTACCCCCTTCCCTTTTTTGTATGAGACCTAAGAAGGTCCTTATTAAGTGGTATTGAAGTCTGGTTCCTCTGTTAATCCATTTTACTTGCTTTGATCTGAAATTGTTTGTTGTTGTTGTGAGCTTATACATATACTATTGGTTAATATCATGGAAAGCATAAACAGTGTTAACAGCAAGGTAATTCCCACTTTTGATGGATAAAATTCTTAGTTATGGAAGAATAGAATGCTCCTATATCTGATGTAACTTGGTTTAAATGTGTTTGAATCTGTTGTCAGTGGCAAAACCCCTATTGCTGAAGGTATTGCTATGACATTTATTGATAAAAAGAATTTGGAGTGTGATGAAAAGGCAAAAAATGCCTTATATGCCTCTTTATCAGACAAAGATTTCACCAAAGTGATAGGGTGTAACACATCCAACAAATTTGGGATAAATTAAAGAATATTTATGAAGGAGATAAGGTTATCAAGGAAGCCAAGCTACAAATTTGGAGGAGCAAATTTGAAGACATAAAGATGCAGAATGATGAATTTGTGGATGCCTTCTTTACAAGAGTAAATGAAATTGTATGCTCCATTAGAGGCTATGAAGAGGAGATCAACGATTTTACTGTGATAAGGAAGATACTTAGAACCTTACTAGAAGCTTTCAATGCCAAAGTTTCCTCTATAAAAGATAAAGATTTGGATAAATTGCTCCTAGATGATTTGCATAGCATATTAGTGGCTTATGAAATGAGAATAGCCCTAATGAAGAAAGAAACAAAGCCTAAAAAGGAGAAGGAGTTGGCCTTCAAAGCAATGAAGAAAATTAAAGATTAAAGAACAAGAAGAATCTAATAGCAGCTCTGAAAAAGAAGATGGTGATACTAAACCTGATAAAGTCATGACATATATCACCAAAAATATGTGGAAAGGAAAAGGGAAGTACAAGAAAAAATTACCCTTGAAGTGCTTTAGTTATGAAGTAATTGGTAACTTTGCCGTGGATTGTCTAAAAAGGTTGATAATAATGATGATGATGAGTTGGTCCTAAGGAGGAGAACAAAGAAATCCAGCTATTCTAAAGTTGAAAATTCAAGTGTTAAAGGGAAAAAGCAACTCTTCAAATCTAAAAGAAGAAATTTTTTAAGCAAGCTTGATGAAGAAGAGTCTGAAGAAGAAGTTGATAATGATTCCGATGATGATGCTGTAGAGAATATGCTGGTTGCTCAAGTAGATGTTGAACAAGACTCTTTAAGTGCTGGTACAATAACTTGAGAATGAATTGAAAGTTTGTTTGCACAAAAACAACAAGCTAGAAAAGAGGTAAAGTATCTCAAGAAGCTACATGAAGATTTTACTATTAATGAATCTGATCTTCCAGTGAAAGAAAAGGGGTTTGAAGTAAAAGAGAAGGAGTACTTGATGAGAATTAAGGAGCTGAATGTACTTGAGGCAGAGCAAGGAAAGATGCAAGAAGATCTTGGCGTTAAGGTGATTGCACAAGAGCAAAAGGTGCTGATTTTGCAAGCCAAGATCCACAAAGTTACATCTGAACTGAAGAAGTATGAAGAGAGCTTTATGCAGACCATAGAAGTAAGAGGAAAGTTGTCTTCAGCCAATGCCATTATGGAAGATGCTACTAAAAAATCAAATGAGAGGTAGTAGAGAAGAAGAAAATTATGTTTGTGCCTGAAAGCAAACACAATGACGTTGTAGAGAAAAGAACCCAACCCAAGTTAAAATGGGTTAGGAAAGATGTGATAAAAACTCCCATCCAAAGGAGATAAGTTGTTAAAGACAAAAAGAAGGCTACCATAACAGTGGCTGAAAATAAGAGATATGAACTTGCAAAAAGAAGAAAATTTAGATTTGAAGGTTTTTGTTGGAGCTGTGGTAAGTATGGGCACATAGCTAATATGTGTTGAAGTAATAGGCTTATAATAAAGAGGAATGTGAGGCAAGGGTCTAGGGGGATATTCTATCAGGAAAAGAGATAGCTTTAAGTGAAAAAAGTCATATTTCACTAAGAAACATATTTGATATATTAGAAAAGATTTGTGGAAGATGCGAAAAAGCTAAATATACTACTGAGGAATGCTTGAGATTGCTGCCCCGTCAAAAAGTGCAAAGGAGAACACCTACATATGCTCTTAGGTTTAACCGAAGAAGAAGAAGAGGAAGGGAAATGGCTATGGTTATGGAAGTAGCCTTAAAAGCTTCTAAGAAAGAAAAGCCTTAGATCTTGGACAGTGACTACTCTTCACACATGATAGAAGACTTCAAGGTGTTTAAAGAAGTAGTAAAATATGATGAAGGGTCATTCACATTTGACAATGATGGTGCCTTAAAGATCAAAGGTGTTGATGCTACTGAAATTAATGCAGTAAAGCTAAAATTAGAGGAAGTACTTGATGTTGAAGGGGTAAAACACAATCTAATTAGTGTTTGCCAACTTTGCGATGATGAGTATAAAGTTACTTTCAGCAAGAGTGGTTGCACGACAAAAAGATTTAGTAATGCTGCTGTTCTTACAAAGGGAGAAAGAACAAATGGAAACTTATACCAAGTTTTCTGCAGCAAAAACACATGCTACATGAGCACAAAAGATGAGAATTTGTTGTGGCATAGGAGATTGGGACATCTTGGACAAAAAGGGCTAACCTTATGTGTTCAGCCACCCTATAAAGGCTGAGGTATGCCTTTAACCCCTCTTCCCTTCCCTTTTTTAGTGTTCTTTGGATTTATTGTCAGAATGGGAGATATTTTGCATAAATCCAAAGAGAGTATATACTAATCAAAAGGGGGAGTAGCTCGATAAATCCAAAGGGGAAAAGTTAAAAAAAAAAAAGGGAGTTAAAGATTGTTTCCAATTGGTGTCAACCCCATATGCAAAAAGGGAGATGCATGTTTTAGGGGGAGCTGTGAATGTCAAAAGTTGTTTGTGTTTAATTACTGATTTTTGGATTTAATGTATTACCAACAAATCCAACGTGGGAGATTGTTGAGCCCATCTTTGATGGTTAATGTTAGATTTGTTATCAACAACATCTCATAGATTTATCAAGATGTGTTTGCTGCTTATAGTTGCATTTTGTATTCGTCGAGGAGCTTGAGATGCAGAGAGATTATTGGTCAAAATCGTTGGTGGCAAGTTAACCCTAAATTCAACGAGTCAATGTTAATTATTGACCCTAAATTTTAGGATTTAATGCTGATCGTTGACCTTAAATTTTAAGGATCAATGCTGATCGTTGATTATAGGGTAACCATTGGAAATCAATGCTAACCATTGATTGTAGGGCAACCCTTAGAGATCAATGCTAACCGTTGATTGTAGGGCAACCCTTAGAAATCAATGCTAACCGTTGATTGTAAGGCAACCTTTAGAGATCAATGCTAACCGTTGATTGTAGGGCAATCCTTAGGAATCAATGTTAACTGTTGATGATAGGGCAACCCTAAACTCAAGGCTTATAAATATATCTATGCAGTTGTTAAGAAAGGTGTGTGCTACAGAAATGTAATAGGGAAACAATGTAAACGGCAAAAGAGCAGCCACAAAAAAGAGAAAGCAACAATAGAGGAAGAAAAGAGAAGGCGTGCTGTAAAATAGGAGAAGGCGTGTTGCAGAATAAGAGAAGACGTGCTACAGAAAAAGAGAAGGCACGTTGTGCAAAAAAAAGAGGGCGTGTTATGTAAGTGAAAAAAACAAGAAAGGCATGTTGTCAAGAGGTTGTGGGTTCTATAGAAAATTAAAGAGAGAATGGCAAGAGTGCTGCAAAAAATGTGAGTTGCAGAAAAGAGACAGCAATAGCATCCAGGAGGAGAGAGTGCAGTGATGTCCAGGAGGAGAGATTATAGTGGCATTCAGGAGGAAAGACAGCAGCAATTGCAGTAAGGAGAAGGCAGCAGTGGCAGCAAGAGGGAGAGATAGCTTCTAGTAACAGAAGAAAAGGAGAGAACCTGCTGAGGAGAGATAATAGTGATTGCAGCAAGAAGAAGGCAGAAATTGTAGTAAGAAGAAGGTAGCAATTGTAGCAAGGAAAAGGCAGCAGCAGTAACAAGGAGAAGGTAGCAACTGCAACAAGGAAAAGATAGTAACAGCAGCAAGGAGAAGGTAATAATGGTAGTAAGGAGGAGGCAATAACGGCAACAAGAAGAAGAAGGAGGAGCAACTGCAGAAAGGATCTTGTAGTAGTAGAATTAGCAACCAGTAGAGAAGAGAACTTACAAAAGAAGGAACCTGAAGAAGCAATAAGAGAAAACCTACAGAGAGCATAACTGATAAGGTGAGCTATAAAAAGAGGAAAGACTTGCAAAGATAAGAAAGAATTGGTAGCTGACGAGAAAATCGGTAGCAGTAGAGATAATCAGCAGCAGAGAAAACCTGCAGGGGAGAGAAGCTCCAGCGGAGATAACTTGTAAAGGAGAGAACTTGCGGAAGAGAGAACCTGTTAAGGAGAGACAGTAGTAGTAGTGTAAAGAACTTGTAGAGAAGAGAATCGACAACAGAGGAAAGAACTAGCAATAGAGGAGAGAACTAGCAGTAGTGAAGAGAACCTATTGAGGAGAGATAATAGCAGTGATAGAAAGAAAAAGAGATAACTTGCAAAGGAGAGACTGATAAAGTTTAAACAAAAACCACCAGTAAGGAAGGAAAAGATCCATTTCTGTTATAGTAGCTTGTGCACATTGAGTGATCTTTCTTTGGGAAATTTTGTCATAAAATTTTTATGTATTTCTTGAAAAAGGATGGAAGACCCCTGGAGTGATCAGGAGATCCACCCTTTTAGTGATCAAGAGATTAATCCGTCGAGTGATAAAGAGATTGACTTTTCAAGTGATTGAGAGATCATTGTAAGTAGTTAAGCAGTGATCCTTCTATAATATCAGCTGTATCCCTTGATAACAAAAGTGGATTGTGTAATTTAGGAGTGATCCTATCACATTGTGGATGTAGCTCACATATTGAGGGTGAACCACGTAAAAATTCTGTGTGTTCTCGGGTGCTCACACTTGATTGATATCCATATGGCCACTTTGACATAAAGAAGCAAGATAATCATCGGATCATTGACTTTAATAGGTCACAGAGGTTTAATTCATAAAGATTTGTAAAAAGTAAGCATGTCACATTGATTTACCCTTTCCCCTTCTTAGTGTGAGACCCTAGAAGGTCCTCATCAATAGTTATGACATGTCATTTTGGTCTTATCTTTTCTCTTGTTGTTGTGCTTCTCGTGATGGTCATTCTTGTTCTTCTTTATGGTTATCCATTCCCTTTTCCTTTTTTATGATGCTTATAATGCCACTTACATTTCAAACTAAAAATAGCCTTTGAATTAGTCTTAGTTTTAGCTACGTTCACTTGACTAGAAGACTTAATAGCCCTAAGACACTCCAATTCTAGAATCAAATGGTGTAAGATGTCTTTAAAGGACTTAATAGTCTCATTATGCATTATATTAATTTTTATGTGCTCCTAGTTCAAAGAAATGGAATGAATGATAGCCTGTACTAGTTGCTTATCCATGAGGTTATGACTAACTACCTTAAGCCTTCGAATCATATTAGACATTACCTTTAGGTGTTGCCAAACACATTGCCTGAGCAATCTTATGCTCCTCAAACTCACATATAAGATCATCCTATATAATTTAAGCAAAGCTAATGCAAGCTATACTATTTTATCTTTTCCAAACCTTAAAGACCTTTTAGTCTCACCTATATTGAGTTAAGGAACCCCTCCTAGGATCCATCATGACATGGTTAACGACTTTCAACACTTTATGCTCTTTGAGGATGCACTGAACCTTATGGTGCTAGATGTCATAGTTTTCACCGTTTAGCTTGTCCTCCTTCTTAAGCTCATTAACAATATTCTTTGTAGTCATAATTATGATAACCCTTGAGAAATTTATCAATGATTAGTATTAGCATTTTAACTATTCATTTTACACTAATATTGAAATAGATTAACAACAATCCAAAATTAATTAAAGAATCAAAAGCTCACAATGTTCCCAATCATCTTTTTTTATACTAATAATCGATTATTTTTATTTTAATTTATGCAAAATTTAAGTTCTTAGGTATAGATTCCCAGAATCTTACCAATCTAAAAACTCTCTTTCATTAATTTGTCATGTATGCAAAGTATATGTGTTGAGTATTAAAGGTAATAATTAAACACATATAACAACATGTAGACATTTATAATAAAATTTTATATATATGGAACAATACTACAATAATATCATCCATTACAACTAAGATTTAAATACTTTTTATTAAGCCTATTTTTTATAGCTAATGTTTAATTTGTTGTCAACAACATCTCAAATATTTATCCTTATTGATTTGATGTTATAAGTGTCATTGAGATGTGTTTGCTACCTTTACAAAGTGTTGGCAGTTGATTCATTCAAAGGTTAAGGAAGATAGCATTGGTGGAATGTGATGAGAATGAGGAGAGAAAATAAGGTCGAAATCAGGATGCTATTAGCCCCACCTTTTGTTACCAAAAATGACTAGTTGATTCAGATTGCTGATGTTGTTTTGGCTGTATAGAAAGCATTAGTTGCTATAACTAGTTTGTAAGATTGCCCTTTATATGGCACGAATGAAATTTCTTTAACAAAACATATGTTGTTGCTACCTCTGGGATTGCGTTTAGCAATAACACTGTAAGTTAATGATATCTATTAACCTTAAATTCAAGGAGTAAATGTTAATTGTTGACCCTAAATTCAAGGAGTCAATGCTAACTATTGATTCTAAATTTAAGGAATCAATGCTAACCATTGATGGTAGGGTAACCTTAAATTCAAAGAATCAATGCTAACCATTGTTGGTAGGACAACCTTAAACTCAAGGTATATAAACACCCATGTAGCTATCAAGAGAGGTATGCCCAAAAAATAGAAAGAGAAAGAAAGGGGTATGGTAGAAAGAGAAAGAATAGGGCACGATAGAAAGAGAAAGAGAGAGTGTACGGTAGAAGGAGGGCATAGCAGAGAAAGATAGAAAAAGTACAGAGAACATTAGAGGCAAAGAGAATAACAACTAGAGAAGAATGACAAAGAACAGCCACCAAAAAGAAAAGGTGAAGGCATGATAGTGACCAGAAACTCAACAGGGTGAGCGGCAGAAACACAATAAGAGCAGCAGTGGAAAAAAGAAAGAGAGACAATAGTAGCAGCAGCAGAAAGAAGGAGAGGCAGTAGTAACGATAGAAAGAAAAGGAGAGATAGTAGCAAAAATGAAAGAAAGAGTTGTAGAAATAGGTAGAGAGAGCTGTAAAAATAGATAAAGCTTAGTAGAAAAGAAAGGAACGACGAAGAGCCTCTAGTAACAGAAAAGAAAAAGCCTCTAGTAGCATAAAAGAAAAAGCCTCCAGCAGTAAAAAAGAAAAAGCCTTCAGCAACAGAAAAGAAAGAGCCTTTAATAGCAAAAAAGAAAGAGCCTTCAGTAGTAGAAAAGAAAGAGCCTCCAGTAATAAAAGAGAGAAAGATTTTAGCTGTAGAAACAGAAAGAAAGAGGAGAGAATCTACAAAGGAAAGAACCTATAAAGGAGAGAACCTGCAAAGGAGAAAACTTATATAAAAGAGCACCTACAGAGGAGAGAACCTGTAGAGGAGAGAACTTGCAGAGGATAGAACCTGCAAAGGAAAGAACTTGTATCAGAGAGAACTTGCAAAGGAGAGAACCGGTAGAGAGTTGAGAACCTATAGAGGAGAGAAACCTGGCAGAGACAAGAGAGAAACTCGACAGAGGTTAGAGAGAAATCCTGTAAAGGCAAGAGAGAAACCTTGTAGAGGTAAGAGAGAGACCCTACAGAGGGGAGAACTAGCAGAAAGATTGAGCAGAGACTAGCAATGAGGAAGGAGAGAACAATAGAAGAAAGGAGAAAATCAATTTTCTACAACAATAGCTTATACACATAAAGAGATCTTTCTCAGGGAAGTTTTTGTTATAACCTTTTTATGTACTTTTTGAAAAAGGGTGGGAAACTCTTAGAGTGATCAGGAGATCATTATAAGTGGTTATGGAGTGATCCTTCCATAATGGTTAAGAAGAGATCCTTCCACAACATTAGTTGTATCCCATATCTGTTGTCACTTGATCTGAATGTGTTTTAATCTACTGTTAATGGCTTCACTCTTACTGCTGAAGGTGCTGCTATAATGTCTATTGATAAGAAGAATTTAGAGTATGATGGAAGGGTTATAAATGCCTTATATGCCTCCTTATTAGACAAAGAATTCACCAAAGTGATGGGGTGTAAGACAACCAAACAAATTTAGGACAAATTAAAGAATATTTATGAAGGAGACAAGGTTGTGAAGGAAGCTAAGCTACAAATCTGGAGGAGCAGATTTGAAGATATAAAAATGCTGAATGATGAATAAAAGATGCCTTCTTTACAAGAGTAAATGAATTTGTATGCTTCATTAGAAACTATGGAGAGGAAATTAATAATGCTATTGTGGTAAAGAAGATACTTAGAACCTTATTAGAAACTTTTAATGCCAAAGTTTCCTCCATAGAAGATAGAGATTTGGATAAGTGGCCTCTGAATGATTTACACAGCATATTATGGTTTATGAAATAAGAATAACCCCAATGAAGAAAGAAAAGAAGCCTGAGCCAAAGAAGGAGTTGGCCTTCAAGGCTATGAAGAAATTAACAATTAAAGAACAAGAAGAAGAAACCACTAGTAGTTTTGAAGTAGACAATGGTGATATTATATTTAATAAAGTCATGGCATACATTACCAAAAATATGAGAAAAAAAAAAGGGAAGTATAAGAAAAAATTACTCATGAAGTGCTTTAGTTGTGAAGGCATTAGACGCTTTGCCATGGATAGCCCAAAAGGAAAAGAAATAAACAATGATGATGATGATGATAAGCCTGCCCAAAGAAGGAGAACAAAGAAATCCAACAATTTTAAAGTTGGGAATTCAAATGCCAAAGGGAAAAAGAAACTCTTCAGATCCAAAAGGAGAAATTTCTTAAGCAAGCTGGATAAAAAAGATTCTGAAGAAGAAGCTGATGATGATTTCGATGATGAAGCTATAAAAAATGTGCTGGTTGCACAGGTAAATGATGAAAAAAAATCCTTAAGTGATGAGGAATTAGCTGAAGAGGAGAAGAAAGAGTTAGTGCAGCAACTTAAGAATGAATTGAGAGCTTATTTACACAAAAACAGCAACTTGGAAAAGGAGGTAAAGAATCTCAAGAAGATGAATAAAAATTCTACTATCGATAAATCTAATCTTCAAGTGAAAGAAAAGCAGTACTTGAAAAGAATTAAGGAGCTGAATGTATGTGAGGCAAAGTAAGGCAAAATACACGAAGATCTTGGCTGTAAGGTGATTGCATAAGAGCGAGAAGTGCTGAATTTGCAAGCCAAGCTCTATAAGGTTGAATCTAAATTGAATAAGTATGAAGAGCGCTTTATATAGGTTGTGGAAGTGAGAAAAGTGTCCTTTTTAGCAAATGCTATCAAGGAGGATGTTACTAAAAAGTTGTATAAGTGTCTAAGCAAACAAAGACCTCATTTCATGAGGAAGAAAGGACTTGGCTATATTGAAAAGCCAAATGAGAGGGTAAAAGAGAAGAAGAAAATTGTGTTTATACTTGAAAGCAAACACAAAGAAAAGATAAAATTGAAATAAGTTGATGCTATGGAGAAGAAAAGCTAACCCAAGCTAAAATGGGTTAGGAAAGATGTGATGAAAACTCCTGCTCAAAGGAGACCAGTTGTCAAAGATGGAAAAAAGGTGAAGATAGGGGATATAAACTTGGTGAAAGAAGAAAATTCATATTTGAAGGATTTTGTTGATGTTGTAGTAAAAATGGGCACAATGTTAATATGTGCTAGAGTAATGGGTCAATAATCAAGAAGAATGTGATGTAAGAGTCTAGAAGGAGACTTTATCAAGAAAGGACATAACCTCAAATGAAAAGAAGTCAAATTCCATTAAGAAACAAATTTGATATATTAGAAGAAATCTATGGAAGATGTGAAAAGGCTGGACATACTGCTAAGGAATGTTTGACATTACTGCTAACTCAGAGAATGCAAAGGAGAACACTTACATATGCTCCTACATTTGGCTAAAAAAGAAGAAAAGGAAGGGCAATGGCAATGGTTGTGAAAGTTGCCTTAAAAACTTTTAAGAAAGAAAAGCCTTAAATCCTTAATAGTGACTACTTTTCACATATGACAAGAGAATCTAAGTTGTTGAAGGAAGCAGAAAAATATAATAAAGGGTTAGTCACATTTGGCAATGATAGTGCTTTAAAAATTAAAGGTGTTAGTAATGCTGAAATTTGTGCAAAAAAGTTGAAATCGAAGGAAGTGCTTTATGTTAAAAGGCTAAAACACAATCTAATCGGTGTTAGCCAACTTTGTAATGATGCTTATGAAGTTACTTTTAGTAAGAGTGGCTGCATGATAAAAAGATTAAGTGATGGTGCTATTCTTACAACGAATGAAAGAATAAATGGAAACTTATACGAAGCTTCCAGCAACAAAAAGACATGCTATATGAGCACTAAAGATGAGAATTTGTTATGACATAGGAGATTAGGACATCTTGAACAAAAGGGGCTGAACAAATTATCCAAAAATAAAGTTGTGAAAGATGTACCCAAGCTGAAAAGAGAAAGAAATTCCATTTGTAGTACTTGTTAAAAAGGGAAGATAGTGAATGTTATCTACAAAAATGTAGAGATTCAAACAAACAAACCATTAGAGCTTCTTCATTCAGATATATTCACCAAACCTCTATCAAGAGAGATGATCCAGAAGTTAAGGCTGAATTTATGTGTTTAGCCACCTCATAAAAATTAAGGTATACCTTTAACCCCCTTTCCTTCCTTCTTCTATTATTCTTTGGATTTGTTATCAAAGAGGAAGATATTTTGCATAAATCCAAAGAGAGTATGTACTGATCAAAAGGGGGAGTAACTTGATAAATTCAAAAGGGAAAATTAAATAAAGGGGGAGAAATTGTCAAGGGGGAGAAGTAGAAAAAAAAAAGGAGTTAAAAATTGAGGTTACTTCTAATTGGTATCATGTCTACATAAAAAAAGGGAGATGTATGATTTAAGGGGAGCTGTGAATGTCAAAAGCTACTACTTGTACTTAGTGCAGATTTATAGATTTAATGTGTTGCCAACAAATCCAAAGGGGGAGATTGTTGAGCCCATCTTTGATGGCTATTGTTAGATTTGTTGTCAAAGCATCTCACATATTTGTCCTTATTAATTTGATGTTGTGAATGTCATTGAGATGTGTTTATTACATTTACAAAGTGTTGATAGCTAATTCATTAAAGGGTTAAGGAAGACAAAGTTAGTGGAATGTGACGAGAATGAGAAGAGAAAGCAAGGCTGAAATCAAGATGCTACTAGCCCCACCTTGCACTGTAAAAATGTCAAGTTGATTCAAATTACTGGTGGTGTTTTGGTTATAAAGAAAACATTAGTTGCTATAATTGGTTATCTGTAAAATTGCCCTCTATGTGGCACGAATGAAATTTTTTTGACAAGAGATGTATCGTTGTTGCCTCTAGGATTGCATTTAGTAGTGGCACTAAAAGTCAATGTTGATTGTTAACCCTAAATTCAAGGAATCAATGCTGACTATTAATGGTAGGGTAACCTTAAACTTAAGGAATATAAACACCCATACAGCTGTCAAAGGAGGTGTGCTTGAAAAACAAAAAGAGAAAGAAAGGGGCATGACAGAAAAAGAAAGAAATAGTGCATGGTATAAGGAGGGCAAAATAAAAAGAGACAAAAAAAAGTGCAAAGAACGTAAGAGGTAGAGAGAATAACAGTTGGAAAAGAACGACAAAGAGTAGCCACCTAAAAGAAAAGGTGAGGGCATGATAGTGAGTAAAAACTTAATAGGTTGAGTGGCAGAAACACAACAAAAACAGTAGTGGCAAAAAGAAGGAGAGACAACAGCAAAAGCAAAAAAAAGGAGAGATAGCAACAATAGAAAGAAGGAGAGACAACAGCAATAGCAGAAAGAAAAGAAAATACAATAGCAAAAATGAAAGAGAGAGCTGTAGAAACAAGCAGAAAGAGCTGAAGAAACAGACGGAGAGAGAGCTGCAGAAATAAACAAAGAGAGTTGTAGAAACAGATAGAGCTGAGCAAAAAATAAGGGAACAACAAAAAGCCTCCAGCAGCCAAAAAAAAAAAAACCTTTAGCAGTAGAAAAGAAAATCCTTCAGCAACCAAAAAGAAAAGGTGTCCAGTTGTGAAAACAAAAAGAAAGAAGAGACAACTTGTAAAGAGTTAAGAACCTACAAAGGAGAGAACCTGCAGCAGAGAAAACTTAAAAAGGAGAGAACTGATAAAGATTTGAGAACCTGCAGAGGAGAGAAACTCAATAAAGGCAGGAGAGAAACCTTATAGAGGAGAGAACTTGCAGAAGAGAGAATCTGCAGAAAACTTGAGCAGTGACTAGCAGAGCTTGAGCAGAAACTAGTAGTAAGGAAGAAGAGAATAGTAGAAAGAAAGGAGAATATCAATTTTCTACAACAACAACTTGTGCAAATAGAGAATTCTTTCTCAGGGAAGTTTTTGTTATACCTTTTTATGTACTTCTTGAAAAAGGGTGGAAAATGCTTGGAGTGATTGGGAAATCATTGTAAGTAGTTAAGGAATGATCCTTCCATAATGATTGAGGAGAAATCTGTCCACAACATCAATTGTATGCCTTGATAATAAGAGTGAATTGTGTGATTTAAGAGTAATCCTATCGCACCGTGGATGTAACTGACACGTCGTGGGTAAACCACGTAAAAATTCTATGTGTTTTCGGGTGCTTGTACTTACTTGATATCTATATAGCCATTCTCATATAAAAAAGCAAGATAAAATTAGATCATAGATTTTGACAGATCACAAAGGTTTAATGCAGACAAATTTGTAAAAGGTAAACGTTTTACATTGATTCATCCCTTCCCCCTCTCAATGTGAGATCTAAGAAGATCCTTATCACTTTTTTTAATTTATTTTTATATGGTTTAGAAGTGGTAATGTGCTTAAAGTAGAGAACTACTAGCTTATGAAGACTTGTATTGCGCAATATCTTAAATGACCTTAGGCCTAACTCTTAAAAGTCATAACCAATCTTTATTTTGCCAAAGTGTACATACCTTACAACTTGGAGATTAGGACTCATTGACAACATAGTAAAACACCTTATAGCATGACGCTTCCATGCTTTCTTGAGGGCATCTTTTAAGTCATCATACCACTTAATAATGCACTTGGTGTTTTCCAACTCATAATATACATCAACCTTTAAGAAGTCCATTAATGACTTAAGCACAATATTAATCTTGACCTCTTCTTTAAACCTTTTAGTCATTAAGGTTTTAAGATGATTAATTAAGAATCTTATATGTTTGACATATTTTAAAAGCTCATAATCATTTTTTTATTTTGCATTCTTTAGAAGTGCGAAAAAAATTTTATTAGCTATGATGATTTCTTAGTTATTTAAGGAGCTCAAAGTTCATTATTCTAAAGGGCTCTCTAATGATCTTTTTAATTGGAGTTTGTAGCATTCAAGTTGTATTTATTCATTAAATAAAATTTAAAGGATATTAAAAATTACTAATATTAAAAAATTTATAATCTGTCAATTTTGAAATATAATATCAAAATCTTATAAAGTGCAAAATTAAAAAACCTTTGGTATAAATATCATATTTTTCTAATATTTTTTTAATTATTATGAATTTTTAAAGAAATAATTTATTTTTAGAATAATTAGAAAACTATATCAAATGACATATTTTGATTGGTTAATAAATGATGCATAATGATCTTTAATTGGTTAGTAAAATATAAATTCAAAGGACCTTTTTTGATTTTGGTCAAATTTGCCATATGACATCTCAATTGTGGTTATTATGTATATTGGTGGTCTTCCCTGCATTGAATTAACTAGATGAACACTTTATTTCACTCACCTAATTAAAGAGTGCAGTGCACTTACCATTATTTAAACCTTCAATAATCGTGAAATTTTGACACATATTATAATTTGACCTCCTTCATTCATTTTGTGGTTGGCTTTTAAAAATAACATATGAAAATGTGTGTTTGAAAAACACATCCAAACCCATGAGATTGAAAATCATTTTAAGAATTTTTATATTTTTCTCAAAATTTAAATTTAATTTATAACTTTGAAATTCAATTTCTCTCAATTGGCATATCTAAGATGGACAAATAATATATGGTTACAAAGCCCACAATGAGTATTTTTTATACATATAAATTTTATACCATAAAATTGCCATTTTGAATGTTAATTTAGAAAAATAGTATATGATAAAAAAGAAATTTTCTCACAAAATCCACAACCAAAAATTATGAAATTTTAACAGCATGTTACACAATTTAGCATATCATCACATGTAAAATTTCATAAAATATACAATGTATGTGAGAGAAACACATACATATAGTTAGCAATCTTGATTTTAGATTAATATGTTATAAGCCTTTGGCATTTGAGGTTTGGTACTTTGCTTCGTTAAAAGTAAACTTGAACTTAGCTTGGCCAATAAATAGCCAATAATAAATTGGAAAATCCATTACAAATAAAGTTAGAAAAGAAAAGATCATTGTTTATTCCCAAAATTATGAATAAGTTAAGATTAGCTTAAAAGAGAGCATAAGAAATGAGAAGCTCTATACTTACCAACCAAGCACATGAAGTTTCATAGACTTCTTACAAGGCTACATCATTATGTTGAATTTGCCAAATGATTTCCTTGAGTGCTTTCTTTGCATGCCATGCTTTCTAGTGTCTAATGAAGGGATATTATGCTTAAATCAATGCAAGATAGTAGGTAGCCTTTTAGGATTCCACCATTATTTCACAATTTTACATGTTTTCTTGTAAAATGAAAACTTGAATGTTTATGATCTTTTAATATGGCATGCTTTAATGTACCAATTGCTTATGTTGTTTATGGAATGGAAAAGTTAGCTAATTTTGGTTTAGAGACCAATTTGAGTTAATATGCTTCCAAAATTCTTCAAATCCACGTATGCACACTAACTTTTAAAGTGTTTCCATGATGGATACATAGATCAATCTCATAAAAAACACTTGCAATCACCAGATAAAATTGCACTATTTTTTATTGGATAATAATTAGTCTATTTCTATTTCATAGAAGGCTTACTATGTTGTCCTTTTAAAATGAGGTGATTGCCATTATGGTTTGCAATAACTCAAGGCTTAATACCTTGTTTTGGAATCACTAAAGTAGAAATAAATTAGTTTCTAATAAATGCTAAGGAATGTATTAAAACCATAATTTATCTTTGTATATTACCAAAAGTGGCAAGGCCTAAATTATCATGGTTAGATGTCTTGATTTCTAGCTTTTAAGTGGAAATTTATGTTATTTTTGGCTAGGTAAAACTGAAAGATAAAATAGTAGAAGACTTATGTATAATTGGAACCTATAATTTTATTAACAATAGTTTGGCATCAATTTAGTTTTTTAGCATTATTAGATAAGATAAAACAACCTATTTGCCATAATCTTGGCATCAACTTCTCCCCAAAGAATTTTCATTAATGTCATATAAGCATGTTGTTCATGTATATCAATAGTTGAATTATTCTTATCATATAGAGTTTTGTCTTTCCAAGGGTAATTAAATAAATCAAAGTAGACTTTTTAAAGTTAATGTTACCTATTATATCTAAATTTATGTATCCAATAAGGATAAACTTATCACTTTTAAAACAAAGTCTCAGACTAGTAGAGCCTTCCAAATATCTCAATATCCACTTATTGAGTTGTAATGCTCCTTACCAAGATTTGAAAGGAGGTGACTAATTGTGCCAACTACATGAGCTTTATTATGCCTTGTACACACATTGCATATATCAAATTGCCCATAGCTAATGTATAAACAACTCTTTGCATCTCTTCCTTCTCATTCCTTATGGAAAAAATTAGTTAATAGATAATCTAAAACATGTAGCAAGAAGAGTGTGGACCATTCTAGCTTTATCCATATCAAATCTTTGAAGCAACTTTTTAATGTACTACTTTTGAGGCAAACATAACTTCTTATTTTTCTTGTCTTAAGTAACTAACATGCCAAGAATTTTTTTTACTAGTCTTAAGTCCTTCACAGCAAAGGACTTACTCCACTTTTTGCTAATTTTAGAAACATTATGGTCAACAATAAACATATCATTAACATAAAGTAGTAAAATGATTAAATCATATTTAGTGAGTCTCTAAAAAAAAACAGACTTAAACTTCCTATACCATTATCTTGAAGCTTATTTCAAGTCATTCAAACTCTTTTTTCAACCTGTACACATGATTCTCTTTTCCTTTTACCTCAAAGTCATGTGGTTATTTTATATAAATTTCTTTTTCTGATTCACCATGGAGAAAAGTCATTTTTACATCCATTTACTTAATCTCTAAGTCTTGGCATACAACTAAGCTCAACAAAAGTTGGATGGACATGAAATATTTTCTTCTTGTTTCATCATATAAACCCACTAATTTTTCAAATTCCTCTTACACTTAGGTAACCTTTCTGACTCATGAGTAGAGTTATTATGAAAGGATTTTATCTCATTTATCATAATATTTAGCTAGTGTTGCTTGTACTTATATTCAATTGCTTCTTCATGCCACTCATAACCCTTCTTTTTAATTAACATCATAAACTTATTAGTAAAGTACCAAGTAAAGGCAATCAAATTCTATTGGACTTTATGGCTAAAATGGAAGTTGAGGTGTGGGTAGATGATCTTTTATAGGATCATCAACATCATTAACATTTTGCATATTATGATCTTGTTGAACATTTTTATCATATTCTTAAACATCACCATGAAAATTAACTAAATCACCTAAAGGTGTTTAAGGAACTAGACCAATATCAATATGACTATCATTAGTCTTAGTAGTTAACATCAACTCAGAGCCCTTCCTTTTAGTTAACATCATAAACTCATTAGGAGAGTACTAAGTAAAAGGCAATCGAATTCTGTTGGACTTTATGGCTAAAATGGAAGTTGAAGTGTGGGTAGATGATCTTTTATGGGATCATTAACATCATTAACATTTTGCATATTATGATCTTGTTGAACATTAGGATCTGCTAGTGTGTAATACTAAGAGGGGGGTGAATCAGTATCACCACAATTTGCAATTCACAAGTTAGTGAACAACTTCAACCTCTTCTTAAAAGCGAACTTTTTCTAAAACTCGACTAAGGTAGATCTATTGCTACCTACTAATCACAATAGTCCCCAAAGTCACCTTTCAGACATCTTGCCTAATAGACAATTCATATATTCTTGTTTAGGTCTTCTTTTAGGTTATAGGTTGGCTGATACTTTAGCTGCGTTCACAACTTAATTCAAAACACAGAACGTAAAGCAAATTAAGGACACACAAGATTTACGTGGTTCCGTCAACGTGATATACATCCACGATGGTAGGGACTCTCCTTTACCGAGACTATCCACTATACTTGAGAATTCCAGTTACAATGGATGTCTTAATCCTCTGCTCCTTTCACTATTGCAATTACTAAGCAATTACAATACAAAGAGTGTCACTTACTGTGTCTACCCTTCTTCTAGCTTGTCTTGCCTTTGTTGAATTGAAAGGCTGCTCCACTGCTGCTTAGAAGTTCACCGCAACGCTTTCTAACTTTTCTTGAAGAAATATGGAAATACGTTGAGTTCTTTCCAGTGCTTTTCCGAATTCCTTCTCTAGGTCGTCTCACACAGCTCCTACTTTCACCGTCTTATGGTCTCACCCATCTCCTTGTCTCACGACTCACTTCACGTTTCTGGCTTGACGTTCCATGTCTCACAGCCTGCCTCACGTTTTTGGTTTGCCATTACACGTCTCACACACATTTCTGGTTTGCACCCTTTGCTGGTCACACACCTAACGCACGTTTCCGATTTGGTGTTTCACGTCTCACATACGTTTCTGGTTTGCACGCCTTGCTGGTCACACTCCTTACCACCGTTTTTGGTTTGCACTTGTCTGTTTCACACCTCCGGACAGCTTGGTTTGCTCTCCCAGTGGTCTCCTCTTTCACGGTTTCTCCTCTCTTCCCTTACGGACAGTGTACTGTCTTCTCTCTTACGTGAGTCACACGGTTTTCTCTAGCTATCACACGGTTTCCCTTGCTGTCCAAGGTATCCCTTGGTGTTATCTCCTTTTGTTGTGTGTTGCCTCCTTGCCGTCTACCTTGCTTTGGCTATCCACTCTTAGTTGGTCGTTCTTCTCCTTACTGTCCACACCTATTTGGCTATTCACCTCTTTGCTTGGCCGTTTAGGTTGGTTGGACGTCCTCTTTCTTTCAGCCAATGGTGGTTTTGCCATGTTGTCTCCTTGTCGTCCAGCCCCTTATTTTGCGGTATCGTTTTTCTCTCCTTTCCAACCAACCGTTGGGTTTTTCCTCTCCTTCCCCTGTTCTGCCGTCGGCTTACTCTTTCTTCGTATCGAGTTTTCTTTCTCTCTTTTCACTCGGCCGTTCTTCGTTCTGTTTTTCTTTTTGGCCGTTCGGGTTTTCTCTTTGCCGTCTACCCCTTACTTCGGTCGTATATGATTTTTCTCCTTTTTCCAACAGTTGTGTTTTCTCTCTCTTCCAACGGCTGTGTTTTTTTTTCCTCTTTGGCTTTGGACAGTTGCTCTAGGTTTTGGCCGACTCCTCTTGCTTTGCTTTGTCTCTTTGGCTGACCAGCACCTATTTTCTGCCGTGTATACTCTTTTGGCCGGTCACACTAGGTTTTCTGTTCACCTTTGGTTGCTATCTAGTCGTGTCTTCTCTCTTTGGTGTAGGGTTTTGCTTTCTCTTTGGTTGGCCGATTGCTCCCTCTTTTTGTTTGTCGAATGGTTTTGCTTTAGGTTTAGTTGTTTTTACTTAATTGCCGACTTCTTATGTGCTGGTGGTGTGCCATTCCAGATTTTCTTTCCTTTGCCCCTTTTCGGCCGTCACGTATTTTCTCACTTTCAACCCTTGTTCTTCATCCAGCACCTCTTCTTTTTGCCGTGTACTATTCTGTCGGGTAGGGTTTTTCTATTTGCTCTCTCTTTTTGGTCGATCTTACACACATGTGTTTTCTCTCTTGGTCGAATGCTCTCTTATGTTGGCCCTTCACCCTCTTATGTTTTGCCGTGTATTCAATTGTGTTGGCCTTACCCTAATTTTGTCTTCCAAGGTCTTTATATACTCTCTTCCATGAAACCCTAATAGTGCTTACATGACAAATTTACTTTCTTGCCCTTCCATGTGGCTTTACTTTCTTGCACACTTAAACCTAGTTGACAACAATTATAACCCATACAAAGCTATAGGAACAACAATCTCCCCCTTTGTAATTGTTGGCAACACGTATAACAAAAAGCCATTGTGCAACAATTACAACTCCCCCTAAATATGCACTCCCCCTTTCTTAACAGCTCCCCCTGCACTGTTGCTTCTCTCCCCCTTTGCCAACCAATCACAAATCTAAAAAACTCGTAATGTAGAGATGGAGGATTCACCTGAACTTCAAGCTTGAGGAGGCATTCGCACAGACAGACTCATTTTTTGCTTTTCAAACAGCTCTGTGGACAGAGATTTAGTTAGATCTTGTGTAGCCTCTTCAACAGATTTAGGTTCAACTTGTGAGAGTAAAGTAGTAGTTCCCACAATTCTTCTTCTTGTTGTAACTCCTGCTGATAGGTCACCTCTGATTTGATTTTCTTGATAAGCACTGGTCCACATTTTCTTTGGCTTTCTTTCTTGCACAGTCTTAGTTGCAAGAGGATCTCTTTCTTCATCTTCAGACTCATTCTTCTCCGAGTCTGAACTTACTTCTTGTTCCTTTTCTTCAGGTTGGTTTAATTTTTCATCTACACTGAAGTCATCTTCTTCATTGTCCTCAGCTTCTCCATTTTGCATTGTTTTCCAGTTCTCATCTATTCTCACATCACTAGACGTGATCACTTTTCCCAGCTTATGCAGGAAAACTCTATAACCTTTTGTCTTTGTTGAGTATCCCACAAAGATGCCTTCATCAGACCTAGCATTGAATTTTCCCAAGTTTTGCTCCTTGTTCTTCATAAAACATGGGTTGCCAAAGACTCTGAGATATTTGGCTGTTGTCTTCTTCCCACTCCATAGCTCAAATGGAGTCTTATCAGTATTGGGCCTTAGTAATACTCTATTTAGTAGATGCACGGCTGTAAATGTTGCTTCTGTCCAAAATCTTGTGTGAAACTTGGTTCCAGCAGTAGAGTTCTCATTATTTTGACCACAGCTTTATTTTTCCTCTTTACCACCCCTTTTTGTTGAGGTGTTCTTGCTACTGCCAATTGGTGATGAATTCCATGCTTCTCAAGATAATCTTCAAATGCTTTATTTGTAAATTCAGTGCCTTGATCTGACCTCAATACTTTGATCTTCTTTCCACTCTCATTTTCAGCCAATCTTTTGTATCTCTTGAAGCATTTCAAAACTTCTGACTAGTGTTTGAGGTGCATGATGCAGGTCCTTCTGGAATAATCATCAACAAACAAGATGAAGTACCTCTTACCATTTAACCCTTTTGTTCTCATTGGCCCACACAAATCAATATGCACAATGTCAAGTACTGCTTCAGAACTGAACTCTTTGGTCTTATATTGCTTTCTGACATGTTTTCCTTTAGAGCTTGTTGAGCAAACATACTCTCTCTCTCTCCTGAGGTCGGGAATATCTCTGATTACATGAGTAGTAGTCAGCTTCCTCATGTTCTTTTGTGTTAAGTGTCCCAACCTCCTATGCCAGAGCTGATTTTCTTCTTCCTTTGTAAGTATACAGCTGTTTGTCTTGTCCTCATCAATCACGTACAAATTTCTACCTGTTCTCTTCCCGGCTACAACAGTATTGCCTTCTTTACTCTTTACTTGGCAACCTATTTTTGTGAATATCACTTTGTGGTCTTCGTTGCATAACTGGCTGACAGATGCTAGATTATATCTGAGTCCTTTAACATGCAAAACATCTTTTAGCTTTTCTTTTCCAATATTTACTGACCCCTGACCACTGATGTTGAGTGAATCATCATTGCTAAACTTGACTCTGCCTTCTTTTGATTTGTTTAGCTTTGATAATTTACTCTTATCTCCCGTCATTTGCGAAATGCATCCACTATCAAGGATCCACTGCTTATCCTTGCAATCAGTCTTTAGTGCAATTTCAACTATATTAGCTACCTCCCTTTTTGCTCTATATAACTTATTTTGAACTGACTGGAAGATAACTTTCTCCTTTTTCTCAGCTTTGACTACACCAATTGTTTTTACTGTGCCATTAAGTGCCTTCTTTTGCTCAGGGAGAAGTGTCATGCATCTCTTGGCATTATGGCCATCCTGCCTACACCTTTCACACTGTTCCAAGTTTGCCAATATAGCAAACTTGTTCATTGAAACCACTGATTTGGGCTTCAACCAACAATCCTTGTCAGCGTGTCCTTGCCTTTTACAGTATGTGCAAGAACTCATAACAGGTGTTCTCATCTGAATTTTGTATTGTCTCCCCCTGTATGCAATATCATATCTTCCCGAGTTGGAGACATATATTGGTCTTCTCCACCAGCAGTTACTCGCCTTATGACCACAAACTTTACAATAAAGACAGTGACCTTGAAACTGCCTCTTCTTGGGTCTAATCACAGCTTGTTTTCTTTTGTTCATTACTTGCTGTGTAGGCAACGTAGCTAGCTTCTTTGCTTGTGTGACTTTCATTTTAGCCACCTTTTTCTCCTTCTTTTGTTCAGCCATTGCCCTTGGTTGGCTGACTTCCTTTTCTTTCTAAGACGTAGTAGCTATGGGTTGCTGCTCTTTAACCACATACATCATTTTTAGCCCTGACTTTGGTTTGATAACTGTCTTCTCTTCTTCAGTTATCTTCACCTGAGTCACAACCTTCTCTTTTAAACTGCCTTAACTCCTCTGGGGTTGGGTCTTTACCTTGTTTCGGAGCCACAAAACCCTCCTGTACGCATTTCACCACATTCATGCCCATGGTTTCAAATACCACTTGCATTCTTGCTCTCCACATATGGTAGTTGGTTCCGTTGAAGATTGGAACCTTCTTGCTGTAAGTAGTGCTGGTGCTGGTACCGGCTTCCATTTCTTAATATGCTAAACAAGTCAAACTTCTAGATCTCTTCAAACTAGTACACCAAGCTGTTAAGCTTCAAACTGGTGAACCTGTGCTCTGATACCAATTAAAGTTCCTGACTTCACCCTTAGATCTACTAGTTTGTGATACTAAGAGGGGGGGTGAATCAATATCACTACGATTTGCAATTTGCAGGTAAGTGAACAACTTCAACCTCTTCTTAAAATCGAACTCTTTCTCAGACTCGATTAAGGTAGATCTATTGCTACCTACTAATCACAATAGTCCCCAAAGTCACCTTTTAGACACCTTGTATAATAGACAATTCGGATGTTCTTGTTTAAGTCTTCTTTTAGGTTATGGGTTGGCTGATACTTTAGCTACGTTCACAACTTAATTCAAAACATAGAACGTAAAGCAAATTAAGGACACACGAGATTTACGTGGTTCCGTCAATGTGACATACATCCACGGTGGTAGGGACTCTCCCTTGGTTTACTGCCTGCCCTTGCTGCTATTGCTTGCTATTGGTTTTGCAATTATTGCTGCTGGTTATGCTTACTGTTGCACTTGTTGGTAGTATTGTTATTGTTGCCAACTGCTACACCTCTCCTTAAATGGCTGTTACAACTTCTTCTCCCTTTAGTTTGGCTGGCTGTTGCCTTTTTCTTCTCCTTTTAGTTTGGCTAGTTGTTGCCTTCTTCTTTCTTTTGTGTGGCTACTGCACACCTTCTTCTCTAGTTTGGGGTGGTTGTTGCATGTCTTTTCATCTAATTTGGTGTGGTTGCCTCCTTTTTTAGTGGTTGCTCTCACCTCTTCTTTGACTGGCTACTTTTATAACTCCTTTGACTAACTGCTGCTACACCTCTCTTGGCTGACTGCTGTTGCAACTCCTTTGGTCGACTGTTGCTTTCCTTGATGGCTACTTTCTTTGCCTTGGTCGGTCACTCTCTTCTTTGGTGGCTGCCTCTCTCTTTGGTCGGCTGCACACCCTTTGCCGCTCAACCTCTCTTTGCCATTCTCTCTCAAAATTCTATAGCCTACACATCGATCTTGCAAGATACATGGGGTTATTTATAAAGTCTTGAGATTAGGATTATACAATCATCAACGATCAGCTTTGATTCCCAAAGGTTGCCCTACAATCAACGACCAAATTTGATTCCTAAAATTTAGGCTCAATGGTTAACATTAACTTTTTAAAATTTAGGGTCAATGGTCAAGGGTCAACAGTCAGCCTTGACCTCTAAAATTTAGGGTCAATGGTCAAGGATCAATAATCAGCCTTAACCCCTATAATTTAGGGTCAACGGTCAACATTGACTCATTGAACTCAGGGTTAACCTATCATCATTGGTTTTAACCAATGACCTCTCCACATCTTAACGGCATTCATAATATCAAATCAACACCAACAACTATGTTAAATGCTGTTGACAACAAATCCAATATTAACCATCGAAGATGGGCTCAACAGCTGCCTCCTTTGCCAGCTATACCTTGTTCTCCCTTTGGTAGGGTTATTGGCTATTGCACCTTCCTTGGCTGGCTGCAACTCTCCTTAGTGCTGCATCTCTCTTTGGTAGCTACCTTCTTTGCCTTAGCCAGTTATTCTCTCTTTGGTGGTTACCTCTCTCTTTGCCACTCAACCTATCTTTGGCTTTAAGTTTGCCATTCACCTCTCCTTGGCTTTAGGTTTGCCATTCACCTCTCTTTGGCTTTAGGTTTACCATTCACCTCTATAGCCATTGTCGTTCTCTCAATTTTTCTGCAACCCATACTTCAGTCTTGCAAGATGCATGAAGGTATTTATAGAGCCTTGAAATTAGGGTTATACACTTATCAACAGTTAACATTGATTCCTTAGGGTTGCCCTATAATCAACAACCAGATTTGATTCTTAAAATTTAGGGTCAATGGTTAAAGGTCAACGTTTAGCCTTGACCCCTAAAATTTAGGGTCAACGGTCAATATTGACTCATCGACTTCATGGTTGACTTGCCATTAATGGTTTTACCCAATAACCTCTCTACAAATTAACAAGAACTATGTAAGATGCTGTTGACAATAAATCTAACATTAGTCATCAAAGATAGACTCAACATATCTCTATAATAATTAGATTCCTATACCACATAAAAAAGGACCAATGAGCCCAATAAGGCTATCTATAACACATATTGCACATGAAAGGCTAATTAATAGTTCTAGGTGAAGTACATAAATCATCTCACTAGTTCAAAATTTAACTCACTTCTCCTTGCCATTGAAGAACGAAAGATAAAGCAATCATTTTGTGCTTCATTTGAGTTTATTAAAGTTTCCCCATAAAGCCATATTTATAATCAATATCAAGTATATCTTAGGCTTCTCTTCCAATAAAAGTTTGTCTTATTGAGATAAGGTGTTTATTGTTGGCATTATTAGACTTCTGATGGCCTTAACTCACTTTCAAAGTTGTTTGCATCATGGTCTTATAAACCAATGCAAGAAAATTTAAAGGACATTGAATTATGAAATATGGACACACTTTAAAATGCTCTTACTAGTCTTTAAAACATCCTAAGGATCAAACATCAGTAACATTCATTGTCTAGTCATCAGCAATGTCTGAGCTTTCCCCAATGTTAAGGATTTTATATCTTTTAGATTACCTAGTGACAATAACTTTTCCATCTACCTGTACATCCCTCACCTTTCAGTTAGAGGAGTCAATACTCTATACTTCAACAATAGGTAAGGCAAATGGAATAAAAAATAAAAATGAGGCCATTCAATAAGGAGATAAATGGTTAAGACTTATGTAGGTTGCCATGTCTCTCACTTAAAATTACATAAGAAATTCTAGTGTTTGTATCCTTCACAACATTAAGTTTTTCATTTATACAATTTGAGACAAGGTGTGCAAATTGCATGTTTAATAGATAAAAAAAGCATGTTTATTTGCAAAAGTCAAATTTGCCATTATTTATGATTTCTTTGAAGGGAATTTCTGAATTCTTGTTATTTATGATTTAAGAAAAGTATTTTCTTATAATTTATATAATTATAATATATATAATATAATAAATTAATATAATAAATATAATAAAATAATAAATATAATAATAAATATATAATAATAAATATAATAAAATAATAAATATAATAAAATAATAAAATAATAAATATAATAAAATACTTTTCTAATTTATATT
>CM038597.1:4993923-4994975 GCA_021533255.1 Ceriops tagal | reverse complement strand
ATATAAAGGATATGTGGATATGTATAAGTAAAAGCCAATTATCCATTCAATCGCTATTCTATTGATAGAATTCCTGAGTACTCAGGAACTTTTATAAGTTTGTATACAAAGTAACTTCCGCCTTTTCAACGAGTACTAATTAGATTCTTTGCTCCGCTAGCCAATTTAATTCAAGACCCAGTCAGTAGGCATTACATTAATAGTAGAAGGTCTATTCTATCAAGATTTACCGATTCCCTTTCACTACTAGAAATTTTCCTTGAATCCTAGAGACAAGAATTTAGAACACTTTATTTTCGATGTTTAGAATCAAGGAAATATCAAGAGCACTTTTACCCCACGTGTTTTGTTTCTGTTGGGAGCAAATTCGATAAGTTATATCAGCAAAACGGCAATAAAGTATTTCGCGTCTTTTGTTTTGTTGATCAGGCGACACCCGGATTTGAACTGGGGAAAAAGGATTTGCAGTCCCCCGCCTTACCACTCGGCCATGCCGCCCAAGCGCTACAAAATAGACGAAAATATCCCCCCCCTTCTAGGAGCACCAAACTTTTTTTGTACTTGTGTCTTGAATCCTATTTTTCTTAATCTTAATCCCTTTCCTAAAATAGAAAATAAAAGAAATCTTTCCTTTTTTGGATCTATCTCTTCGATTAATTTTATATAGTATCTCAAAACATATATTATCCAAATTTTTCCACTTTCTAGTGAAATGAAAAAACAAATGTCAATTTTCAGTGACAAAAGCCAAAATTCTGGACAAATTGGAACCTTGAACCATTATGCGTGAAAAATTCTTGGATTTGAATCGAAAATTGTCTTTACCTAATGATATAAGAAAATCAAAATTGAGACATAATTAAGACATAATTAATCAGTATTGATTCTTTTCAATAAAAAAGAATCCTTCTAAATTTGAATTATAACAATAATTATGAGTCTATGTAAATCCTAGAACATAAATTCTTTTCTTATACAGATATCTAATTGGATATCTTATCTGTCTATAATTACTATAGAAAATTTTCTATTCAATTTTGAATTGAATATTT
>CM038597.1:4953923-4988923 GCA_021533255.1 Ceriops tagal | reverse complement strand
AATGAAATGTGGATAAATACAATTAGGCATTTTTATGTTGAACATATGTTTCTTAAGAAAATATATGTTATTGCCAATCTCTATTTCATTTGTTAATTAGTTTTGATGCTAAATTGACCTTTTTATATCATTCGAATTCTAACAAAATAAGGTTAAAAAAGATTAAACTATACCTTTACCTTAATATGTCAAGGACTCATAAATCAAGTTAAAGCATTTATGCATCCTAACTGAATAGGCCATGCAAGGTTCAAATGACATAAGAAAGGCTAACCAATTACTATTAAAAGTAATAGCTAAGTCATTTGCAATAATAACATCAATTGAAAAAGGGCAAACCTACTACTATAGTATGCATCCCTAAGTGGGCTCAAGGACCCCTCTCCTCTTCAATTGAGATAGGCCTCCTTTAAAAAGTACACCTTCCATCATTATGACATATTATGCTAGAATCATAATTATTTTTTAAGACATCTAGAAGTTAATAGTAAATTTATCACTAACAAGTCAAATCTTTCTCACAATTGAAGTGATAACACAATATTAGATAGCACCTTGTTCATAGTCTAAAGATCTCTTACTATGAGAATCAATGGAAAATATACATTATCCTATTTCAGAGCATGAAATATTAACTAATTTTTTCTCCCAAAAGCTTTCTAAAAGCATTGATAAATCTTTTTATCAACATAAATGTTATAGTTTTCAACACCTTCTCTATAACATGTATTTGTAACAAGAAGGGAGTTTAATTTGCTCTAACTTCTTTTTAATGGATCAACCAACATAAACAATATAATTTACAATTTTTATTTGCACATGATGAGCAAAAACAACTAGATCATTAATAGAATTAAAAATCTCAACATTCAAATTTTCATAAGTAATTTATACATGAAAATGGATTGAGTGACTTGCAAGCACACTTTTGCTTAAAAGCATATTTTATATACTAGGTAAAGATATATAATTACTACAACCCTAAAAAAATTGTAAACGTTATTATATAAAAAAAATGTCGTTATACTTAAGATACTTTGTCATATTAATTTCAACTCACCATTTTTCTCTTAAGTTGAATTAGATTTTGTTTTTCTCTCTCTCACACACACACACACACACACACACACACACACACATACACACATATATATATCTGTTCATATAATGGTCTCATATCTACATGCTTTCTTAGTGTTAAAAGTGATTGTTCATGTGGGTGGACTAATGTTAACTTGTTTAACATGCTTTTGCTTTTCTCATAAAATGTAACTTGTGCTATAATTAATCTCATATCAAACGTATTGTGTAACATTCAACACTTGGAATGATATTGCTATTATATATGTAATAAGAAACAAACTCTTTAATTATATAATAGTGCACAATCATGATATATCATAACACATTAAATTCTATAAAGTTTTATAGATGTAACATGTGACAAAAATACACTCTTGGTATTGGTTTAGTTAATAGATTTATTATCATCCCATATGTTAAAACGTATTACAAAGTCACATCTTTTTGTGACATAACTCTTACAAAGTTATACTTAGTATCAATATGATTAGTTCTACAATGATACTTAAGATTTTTTTCATATGCAATAGTTACTTAACTATCTTAATATATTGTGATTGCTTTTTATTTATCACCATAAACTCTCAAATGTTCAAAAACCTCTTGAGCACATTAAAAATTCAACCTTCATTATTAATAAGGCAATACAAGTTTGCTTCTTGCCAATCATTTAATAAGAACATATATCCTAATTTAGATTTATGTTTATTTGCATCTCCCTCTCAATTAACATTTGAATAACCAATTAACTATAAATCATTTTCTTAATAATACAAGAAATAATTTGTAATGCCCTTGAGATAGTGAAGTATTTTCTTTATAGCTTGTCAATGTGACTTAGGTTTGCTGAGTATTGACTCACTAATCCCACAACCTAACAAATATCATGGTGTGTTCATATCATAGCATACTTCAAACTACCCAATGCATTGGAATATAACACATTTTTCATTTCTTCATGCTTTTGTCATGTTTGAGGACACATTTTAAAGCTCAAACCATCACCTTTAGCAATTGGAGTGTCAATGGAAAGACTTTTAAGATAAAGTTATGAGTCTTTTGGAATGATCCCCGTAGATCTCTACTCCTAATATATGAATTACCTTATCCATGTCCTTCATTTTAAAATTAAAAGATAATTATTCCTTAATGGTAATGATAAACTCCTTATCATTTCTAACTAGTAAAATGTCATTTATATATAAAGATAGAATTACAAATTTATTTTCAAATCTCTTAACATACATGTAATGATTCTTATAAATCATTATGAAATTATATAAGATTATTGCACAATAGAAACTCAATGACCACTATCTAAATGATTGTTTTAGTTCAAAATTTGATCTTTGGAGTTTACAAATTTTATTTTTTTTGGCCTTGAATAATGAAACCTATAAGTTGTTCCATATGGATTTCTTTATCCAGCATTTCATTAAGAAAAGTAGTTTTAACATCTATCTAATGTAACTCTAAATCTATATTTGCTATTATAGATAGAATTAGATGAATTAAGGTAAAGCTTACTACCATAGAAAAATTTTCCTTATAATTTATACCCTTTTTTTTTAAGTATAACCTTTTGCTATTACATAGGCCTTATACCTTTCTATGGATCCATCTGCCTTATGTTTGATTTTAAGAACCCATTTGTTCTTAATAGCTTTGTATCCTTAGGGAAAATCTACCAAGTCCTAGACTTAGATTGCATGGATTCCATTTCTTCATCCATTACCTTCCTTCATTGTTTCTTAACAAGGCAATAAAGAGCCTTAGTTAATATTTTAGGCTCTTCCTCATCATGAGGGACAATCATAAGAACCTCCTATTCAATTTCAAAATAAGGATATGGGATACTTATGTAATTGCTTATGTGTAATATAGGTTGTTACAAACCTTGCATAGCTTATGGTATAATGCATCCACTTGAATTAATAGCTTGTGTCATTTCTTCATTTATTTCAGTTGGTGAGTTTGGAGTGTTATGACCGTTAGAATTGCTTTTTGTATAAAGATAAAAATCCTTATCATTATCACTTGTACTAAAAAAATTTATTCTTTAAGAATATGATATCACATGATTCCAATTTTGAAATACTTCCATCTATTTACTCACTAATAAACACATACTCTTCAGAGTGTTCATAATATCTTATAAGATACATTTTTTTTTCCTCAATCCTAAATTACCATATTTATGAGATGCATCATAAATATAAGTTGTTGACCCCCATGGTCATTAATTACTTAAGTTAAACTTTCATCCTAAACACAATCCATATGAAGTTCCCGACTTTTGTCTAGGATCTACTAGTTTGTGATACTGAGAGGGGAGTGAATCAGTATCACCACAATTCACAATTCGCAGGTAAGTGAACAACTTCAACCTCTTCTTAAAAGTGAACTCTTTCTTAAACTCGACTAAGGTAGATCTATTGCTACCTACTAATCATAATAGTCCCCAAAGTCACCTTTCAGACACCTTACCTAATAGACAATTCGGATGTTCTTGTTTAGGTCTTCATTAGGTTATGGGTTGGCTGATACTTTAACTGCATTCACAACTCAATTCAAAACACAGAATGTAAAGCAAATTAAGGACACACGAGATTTATGTGGTTCTGTTAACGTGACATACATCCACGGTGGTAGGGACTCTCCCTTGTCGAGACTATCCACTATACTTGAGAATTCCAGTTGCAATGGATGTCTTAATCCTCTGCTCCTTTCACTATTGCAATTACTAAGAAAGTACAATACAAAGAGTGTCACTTACTGTGTCTACCCTTCTTCTAGCTTGTCTTGCCTCTGTTGAATTGAAAAGTTGCTCCACTGCCGCTTAAAAGTTCACCGCAACGCTCTCTAATCTCTCTTGAAGAAATCTGGAAATACGTTAAGTTCTTTCAATGCTTCACTGAATTCCTTCTCTAAGTTGTCTCACATAACTCCTACTTTCACCGCCTCACGGTCTCACCCGTCTCCTATTTCACGATCTCACTATCTCACGGCTCGCTCTCACGGTTGTCTTTCACGTTTTGCTCTCCCGGTTGTCTTTGCCATCCACACCTCTATTCCGGCCGTCTTTGATTTTTCTCTTTTGCAACCCCTGTTCTACCGTCCAGCCCCGATCTGATTTTTGCTCTCACCTTACGTTTCTGGTTTTCTTTCGGCCGATGGTCTCATGTCATGTGTTGTTTTGCTGTGCTGCTCTTTGTTTTGCTGTGTAGGTTCGTTTCTCTTCTTCCCGTCCAGCCGGATCTCTCTCACCGTCCAGCCGAATTTCCTCTGTTCTGTCGACGGTCTCTCTCTCTTCGTCTACCCCTCTTTGGCCATTCCAAATTTTCTCTCCTTTTCCCCTATTTGGCTGTGTTTTCTCTCTCAGTGGTATGTGCCGTTTTTTCTCTCCTTTGGCCGTCTTCACTATTTTGCCGTTCCATATTTTCTTTCCTTCACCCCCTTTTGGCCATCATGTATTTTCTCTCTTTTTCCCCTGTTCTACCAATGGTGGTCTTGGTTGGCCGAATAGGATTTTGCCGTTTCGCTCTTCCGGTTTGCCGTCCAGTCGTCCAGCCCCTTTCAGCCGTCTCCTCTTTTCTCTATTTTTGTCGACCGTTTATTTTTGGCCGTCAGGTTTCTCTTTCCTTTCGTTGGTCTGCTCCGATTTGGCCATATTGTCTTTTTCTCTCCTTCTTCCAACGGCTTATGTATGTTGCTGTGTAGGGTTTCTTTTGTTTTCTCTTGCAAAGTTGTGGTTTTACTTTCTTACCCTTCCATGTAACTTCAAATTACTCTCTTGCCATGTAGCTTCAAATTACTCTCTTGCCCCTCCATGTCAAATTACTTGCACACTTAAATCTAGTTAACAACAATTACAACCCATACAAGGCTGTAAGAACAACACCATATGATGTGGAAGTAATAAATTTAAAGGGTATATAGTTAAGTACATAAATAATTCTTAATCTTTAGCTACATGGTCTATAGTCCTTTTTTAGCTTAAGTTGGTAACATTAGCAAAACAATAAGAAGCAAGAGCAAGGGATACCTTTTTTAGCTTAACGTATTCATGAGTAAAGTGACCAAGTTTGCCATAGTTGTAGCATGTCATTTTGATCTTATTCTTTTTCTTACCACTGTACCTCTTATGATAGTCATTCTTGTCCTTTTTAAATGGTTGTCCATTCCCTTTTCTTTCCTTATGATACTTGCAATGCCACTTATGTTTCAAACTAAAAAAGTCTTTTGGTCAACCATATTTACTTAGCTAAAAGACTTAGCAACCTTAAGGCACTTTTTTTCTAAAATAAAAAATGTGACATATCTTTAAAGGATTTAATAGTCTCATATACATCATATTAATTTTCATGTGTTTTTAGTTAAAAGGAATGGAATGAATAATAGTTTGGACTTGTTGCTTATTCATGAGGGTATGACCAACTACTTTAAGCTTTTTGATCATATTAGATATTACCTTCAACTGTTACCTAATGTTATGATATGATTTCTTTGTATAAATGTCAAAATTGACCATTAGTTTTCTCAAATTAGTAGTTGAAGTACCTTAAACATCTTTTTCAAAGCCAAACACATTGCTTAGGTAAACTCATACTCCTCAAACTCATGGATGAGATCATCCTTTATATTTTTAAACAAAACTATATGATTCATACTGTTCTCCTTTTTAGAGCACAAAAGATTAACCATTTTTTTCTCTTTATGGATTTTTAAAAGCATTGAAAAATCATTTTATCAACACAGATACTATAGTTTCTAACGCATTTTCTATAATGTGTACCTATAGTGGGGATGGTTTATAACTCCTTCCAACTTCTCGTTAATAGGTTGGGTTAGCCTATCATAGGCAAGCTAACCCAACCCAATATAATTTATAGACTATCCTACCTTTCAACATCATTATCTCCCCACTTATATGACATTATTGAAATGAAAAGCAACACTTAGCCTATTTTCACATGCAAGCAATGGCACTCACTTTAAGCTTCAACCCCTATGCATTCTAACAATGGAAAGTTGTAATAATTAGGTGTGTTAGGGCTAGGAAACATGGCTATCGAAAACAAAATCCAAGTCATCTTTATGGCTTCCAATTGTAAGGAAGTTGATGTGACAACCATCTAACTAGATTCATCAAAAAGCTAGTTACTATCTTATATAATAGTAGTATTATAACTATAACTACTACTAATATTATGTTATATCCTTTTTAAACTATGCAAATTGAATTAAAAAAACAAATAGAGATCAAGATAGTAGGAAAGTTTGAGAAATTTAATACAAATAGCTATAGTTTTTAGATTTTTTTTTTTGCCTTACTAAGGGGAGGTAAATGAAAGTGTGAGAGTAAGAGGGATTCTTTCTTGATATTACTTAGTTACTAACATTAGCCAGTTTGTTTTGATTTGGTCCATTAGAACTCTCCACTTCTTCATTATTTTCATGTCCTACCAAATGTTGCATCCAAAACTAAAAGCATAAATGTACCATACAAAAAAAGACTTATCAAAATTTTGCATAATTAGACTCGAATTTTGTCCTCAATGCTTGTCCTAAGTTTTTGAAATTATAAATCTACTAGACTTTTCTCTACTCTCACCATCCTTCTCTATTGACTTTAAAAAACTTACTAACCATTAATACAAAATGATACTTGACTACAATTAGATGACAAAAATTAAGTAAGAAATTGCATTACATGGGTATGAATACAAGTAATTGAAAAGATAATAAAGGTGAAATTACCAATTAAGACAATTCGGAGGCTAAAGAGTCATGATTGTATGTATGGGAACCATATGAGCACCAATCTATTAGCCAAAGCAAAAGAGAAAAGACTATGCTTGGAATCAAGTGTAAAAATCATGAAGTCAAGGCTAGGTACCATAAAGAGCAGCTCTAATGAAGTTTAATAGATCAAGTATTATATTTTATTAGTCTATATATTTTGACATTTACTCATAATTAATTGATGTCACTAATGTTTATTATATTTATTTGCATGTGAGGTTTATTTAGATAATTATTATTTGATTCATACTTATTATGAAGTTCCCAACTTCACCCTAAGATCTACTAGTCTGTGATACTGAGAGGATGGGTGAATCAGTATCACACCCCTTAAAAAAACTCTGATAATTTAAGTTAAAGTATTCTACTTCTTTAATACTCTAACTCTCGTCAATATGCAGGTATGTGAACAACTTCAAACTCTTCTCAAAAGCGAACTTTTTCTCAGATTCAACTAAGGTAGATCTATTGTTAGCTACTAATCACAATTGTCCCCAAAGTTACCTTTCAGACACCTTGCCTATTAGACAAATTGGATTTTCTTGACTAGGTTTTCTTTAGGTTATGGGTTTGATGATTCTTTAGCTGCGTTCACAACTCAATTCAAAACACAGAATGTAAATTCAAAGCAAGGACACAAGAGATTTACGTGGTTCCGTCAATGTGACGTACTCCATGGTGGTAAGGATTCTTCCTCTACCGAGACAATCCACTAAACTTGAGAACACCAGTGTGGTATCCCCTATGATTACAATGGATGTCTTAATCTTCTACTCCTTTCACTATTACAAATACAAAGCAATCACAATACAAAGAGTGTCACTTACTGTGTCTACCTTTCTTCTAGCTTGTGTTGCCTTTGTGTGATTTGAATAGGCTGCTTCACTACCGCTTGGAAGATCACCAAAACTCTCTCTAACCTCTCTTGAAGAAATCTAGAAATACATTGAGTTCTCTCAATGCTTCACTGAATTTCTTCTCTAGGTTGTCTCACACAACTCCTGATCTTACCATCTCACGGTCTCACTATTTCACGGCCTGCATTCACGCTTCTGGTTAGCCGTTTCACGTCTCACGGCCTTCCTCACGTTTCTGGTTTGGCGTCTCACATCTCACAGCCTGCCTCATGTTTCACACTTCGCTGGTCTCACGCCACAAGTACGTTTCTGATTTGCATCCGCTTCGCTGGTCTCACGCCTTACATATGTTTCTGGTTTGCATTTGCTTCGTTGTACGGTTCCACTGCACTCCCCCGTCTGTTTCACAGTTTTGCTGCACTCCCTTATCCATTTCATGTCTCACGGATCTGCTTTCACCGTCACACGCTTTCCAGGGGTTTGCTGTTTCGGTCACACATTTCACACCTTCGAGATACTCTCCTCTATTTCACACCTTCAAGATGCTTGGTTTGCTCACTCGGCCGTTTCATGCCTTTGGGATGCTCTTGTTTGTTGGTGTGTCGTCTCTTCCTTTACCGATGGTGCGTCGTCTCTTCTCTCACCAATGGTGCGCCGTCTCCTCTCACCGAGCGTTTTCTCTTGCCGTTGGTCACTCTTTTCTTTTAGCCGGTGGTGTCCTCTCTATTGTAGGGTTTTCTCTCTCAAGGTCACTTATTATGCTCTCCTTTTTGTCGTGTGTTGTGTTTTGCCGTGTACACTTGTTTTTTCCGTCCCACCTTTTCTTCCAAGGGTTTTAGTTTATATACTCCCTTCCATGAAAACCCTAGTAGGGCTTACTGTATCTGCGGTAGATTTACTTTCTTGCCCCTCCATATGGCTTCAAATGACTTACACACTTAAATCTAGTTGACAACAATTACAACCCATACAAAGCAAGGCTGTGGGAATAACAATCTCCCCCTTTGTAATTGTTGGCAACACTCATAACAAAAGTCATTATGCAACAATTACAACTCCCCCTTTCTTAACAGCTCCCCCTGCACTGTTGCCAACCAATTACAAAAAAAACCTCACAAAGTAGAGATAGGGGATTCACCTGAACTTCAGGCTTGAGGAGGCATTTGCACAGACAGACTCAGTCTGTGCTTTTCAAATAGCTTTGTGGACAGAGGTTTAGTTAGAATATCTGAAATTTGATCTTTAGTGCCAACATACTCCAACTAAATTGTACCCTATTCCACTTGATCCTTGATAAAGTGATACCGGATGTCAATATGCTTACTCCTTTAATGTTGAACTGGATTCTTGCTGAGATCAATAGCACTTTGATTATCACAAAGTACACTCACTGATAACTTCACTTTAACACCCAAGTCTGCCAATTGTCTTTGCATCCATATCACCTAAGTACATGTTGCACAAGCAGCCATGTACTCAGCCTTAGCTGTGCTCAAAGTAACACTGTTTTGCTTTCTACTTAACCATGCGACACACTTTGAACCCAAGTAGAAGCTGCAGCCACTGGTTGATTTTCTGTCATCTATACTTCCTGCCCAGTCTGCATCAGTGTAGGCTCATAGTTTTACAAAATCCATGGCCGGATACCACAAACCCATTTCCAGTGTCCCTTTGAGGTATCTTAGGATTCTTTTCACTGCCAACACATGAGATTCCTTAGGATCAACTTGGAATCTACTGGCAACGCACACAGCTTGTATAAGATCAGGCCTTGATGTTGTAAGGTACAGAAGGCTCCCTATCATCTTCCTATATTCTGTAGGGCTTGTACTCCTTCCCTCTTGATCTTTTGTCAACTTGCAGCCCATTGTCAAAGGGGTACTGACAGGTTTGCTATCCTTCATACCAAACTTTTTCAGCATCTTTTTGGCATATTTTATCTGAGAAATAAAAATACCTTTTTCACACTATTTTATCTATAACCCAAGAAAGTAGGTCATTTATCCAATCAATTACATCTCAAATTCCTTACTCATCTTCTGTGCAAAATCTTGGCATAGCTCAGAGTGATTCCCTCCAAAGATGATGTCATATATATATACTATGGTTATCAGCTGGCCTTTCTCTGAGTTGAACATATATAGGTTATTATCAATTGTTCTTCTTCTGAAGTTCAACCTTCTCAAGTACGCATCCAGCCTATTGTACCATGCTTTTGGGGCTTGTTTAAGGCCATACAAGGCTTTCTTCAGCTTGCACACATGTGTCTCATTCTTACTGATTTGTACTCCATCAGGTTGTTCAATATACACTTCTTCTTTTAGGATCCCATTCAGAAAGACTAATTTCACATCCATCTGATAAACTTTATACCTCTTATGTGTTGCCAAAGTTAGGAACATTCTAATAGTTTCTAACCTTGCCATTAGTGCAAAAGTTTCATCAATATCTACTCCTTCTATCTGAATGTAGCCTTTACAAACCAGCTTGGCCTTGTTCCTCATCACCTTGCTATCTTCATTGTGTTTATTCCTAAACACTCATTTTGTTCCTATGACATTCTTGTTAGTGGGTCTTAGAACCAGCTCCTATGTATCATTCTTCTCGATTTAATCCAGCTCCTCATTGATAGCTTTGACCCAGGCTTTGTCTTGTGTAGCCTCTTCAACAGATTTAGGTTCAACTTATGAGAGTAAAGCAGTAGCTCCCATAATTCTTCTTCTTGTTGTAACTCCTGCTGATGGGTCACCTATGATCTGATTTCCTTGATGAGCACTGGTCCATGTTTTCTTTGTCTTTCTCTCTTGCACAGTCTTAGTTGCAAGAGAATCTCTTTCTTCATCTTCAGACTCACTCTTCTCTGAGTCTGAACTTACTTCTTTTCCCTCTTCTTCATGTTGGTCTGATTCTTCATCTATCTTGAAGTCATTTTTTCACTGTCCTCAGCTTCTCTATTATGCATTGTTTTCCAGTTTTCATCTATTCTCACATCACTAGAAGTGACCACTTTTCCCAATTTATGTAGAAAGACTCTGTAACCTTTTGTCTTTGCTGAGTATCCCACAAAGATGCCTTCATCTGACCTAACATGGAATTTTCCCCAAGTTTCGCTCCTTGTTCTTCACAAAACATGGGCTGCCAAAGATTCTAAGATACTTGGCCGTTGTTTTCTTCCTACTCCATAGCTCATATGGAGTCTTATCAGTATTGGGCCTTAGTAAAACTCTGTTCAGTAGGTGCACGGCTGTAAATGTTGCTTCTGTCCAAAATCTTATGTGAAGCTTTGTTCCAGCAGTAGAGTTCTTGCCATTTTAACCACAATTCTATTTTTCCTCTCTACCACCCTGTTCTATTAAGGTGTTCTTGCTACTGCCATCTGATGGTGAATTCCATACTTCTCAAGGTAATCTTCAAAAGCTCCATTTGTGAATTCAATGCCTTGATCTGACCTCAATACTTTGATCTTCATTCCACTCTCATTTTTAGCCAATCTTCTGTATCTCTTGAAGCATTTCAAAACTTCTGACTTGTATTTGAGGTGCATGATGCAGGTCTTTCTAGAATAATCATCAACAAACAAGATGAAATACCTCTTACTATTCAACCCTTTTGTTCTTATCAGCCCACACAAATCAGTATGTACAATGTCAAACACTGGTTCAGAACTGAACTCTTTGGTCTTATACTACTTCCTGACCTATTTTCCTTTAGAGCATGCTAAGTAGACATACTCCCTCTCTCTCTTGCGGTCTGGAATGTCTCTGATTGCATGAGTAATGGTCAACTTCCTCATGTTCTTCTGTGTTAAGTGTCCCAGCCTCCTATGCCAGAGTTTATTTTCTTCTTCTTTTGTAAGTAAATAGCTGCTTGTCTTATCCTCATCAATCACATATAAATTTCTAGCTGTTCTCTTCCCGACTGCAACAATATTGCCTTCTTTACTCTTTACTTGGCAACTTGTTTTTGTGAATATCACTTTATGGTCTTCATTGCATAGTTGGCTGACAGATGCTAGATTATATCTGAGTCCTTCAACGTACAGAACATCTTTCAGCTTTCCTTTTCCAATATTTACTGACCCTTGACCACTGATGTTGAGTGAATCATCATTGCCAAACTTGACTCTGCCTTCTCTTGACTTGTTTAGCTTTGATAATTTACTCTTGTCTCCTGTCATGTGTGAAGTGCATCCACTGCTTATCCTTGTAGTCAGCCTTTAGTACAATTTTAGCTATATTAGTCACCTCTCTTTTAACTTTATATTCCTTCTTTTGAACTAGCTGGAAGATAGCTTTCTCCTTTTTCTTAGCTTTGACTGCACTGTTTGTTTTTATTGTGCCATCGAGTGCCTTCTCTTGCTCAGGGAGAAGTGTCATGCATCTCTTGGCATTATGGCCATCCTACCCGCACCTTTCACACTATTCTAAGTCTGCCAACATAGCAAACTTGTTTTTTGAAACCAATGGTTTGGACTTCCACCAATAATCCTTGTTAGTGTGTCCCTGCCTTTTACAGTATGTGCAAGAACTCACGACATGTGTTCTCTTCTGAATTTTGTATTGTCTCCAGTGTAGGCAGCATCGAATCTTCTCAAGTTGGAGACGTATACTGGCCTTCTCCACCAGCAGTTACTTGCCTTATGACCCCAAACTCCACAATAAAGACAATGACCTTAAAACTGCCTCTTCTTGGGTCTAATCACAGCTTTTTTTCTATTGTTCATTACTTGCTGTGCAAGCAAAGTAGCTGGCTTCTTTGCTTGTGTGGCTTTCATTTCAGTCACCTTTTTCTCCTTCTCCTATTCAGCCGTAGCCCTTTGGTAGCTGACTTTCTTTTCTTCATTTCTGTTTGCAACCCTAGGTTGCTTCTTCAAATCTTCTTTATTTTCAGCCTTCACTGTTCCTAGCTGATCAGTCTTTTCTTTCTGAGACGTAGCAGCTATGGGCTGTTGCTCTTTAACCACATACATCATGTTTAGCCCTGGCTTTGGTTTGATAACTATCTTCTCTTCTTCAGTTATCTTCTCCTGAGTCACAGCCTTCTCTTTCAACTTCTGTGGCAAAGTCTCATTCTCTTTAGGCAGTGCAACCTTGGATTGCTGCACTTTCTCTTCATTCTTCTTTTCTTTTGCAGAGCTTATTTCTCCTACCACTTCAAACTTCTGCAAGTTCTCCTCACTCTTTTTGAGTTATTGCTAAAGTCTCAGCAACTCTATCTCCATTTCTTCAATAATTGAAGTCCTTGAGCCAAGCTCTATAGTAAGGTCTTCACATATTTTGATCTGTCCTTCAAATCTTCTCTTCAAGTCAATATGTTCAGCCCTTGTTTCATCCTTTTGACTTTCTTCTTCCTCAATCTTTGCTTCAACTTGTTTTATATAGGCCTCCAACTTTCTTATGGTTTTGCCCCTTCTGATTATCTCCTTTGAAGCTGCTTCTAACTCAGCTTCAAGAACTAGTTCTTCTTCATCAGTCTCCTCTTCCTCTTTAGAGGTTGAACTACCACATCAAGCTGATGTCATAAAGGCATGCTCATATGATGAGTCTACATCATCCTCCTCATCGGCTTCTTTTGTCTGGCTCACATAACTCTTAAATGAGCCTCTCTTCTTCTTTTGGGGGTTAGCAGTCTTCTTGCTGGACTTCCTTGACTTGAATGATGGTCTTTTCTATTTTGAATTCTGCTCATCATCACCATCCTTATCTTCATCATCAAGTTTCACTTTGCATTGAGAAGCAAAATGTCCAGTCTACCCATAACAATAACATCTCAAGGACAACTATCATTTTCCCTTCTTAGACCCTTTTTTGAATTTCCTTGTGAAGTAAGCCAACACTTCACCTTCACTTTCTTCCTCATCATCATCATCATCCTCACTAGATGATTCTTGCTCTTCTCTTATCTTCAAGTGTCTCATAGTTTTGAAAACTGCCTCCTTTGATAGCTTTGATGTTGAGAAGCTTTCGGTTGACTTTCTTCTCATCTTATATGCAATGAGATTGCACTAGAGATCATGCAGTGACATAGAATTGAGATCTCTACTCTCCTCTATGGCTGCCACCTTTGAGGCAAACCTCTTAAGTAGAATTCTCAGAATTTTCTTCATAATAGATGAGTCCTTCTTGTTCTTCCCATGACTTCTAAAGTCGTTTACGGCATCAATAACCCTAGTGAAGAACTCTTGGACTGTCTCATTCTTCTGCATTCTGAGGGATTCATATCTCTTCTTGAAAACTTGAAGCTTGGTCTCCTTCATTCTGCAATCACCTTCATAGAGCTTTTGCAATCTGTCCCATATCTCCTTAGCAAATTTGCAATCCATAACTTTAGCATATTCAGCATCTGTCAGTATTGAAATGATGACATTTGAGGCCTTCCCATTAATCTCTAACTGCCTTAATTCCTCTAGGGTTGGATCTTTACCTTCTTTTGAAGGCTCATAACCCTCCTGTACAAATTTCACCACATTCATGCCCATGGTTGCAAATACCACCTATATTCTCGCTCTCCACATATAATAGTTGGTTCCATTGAAGATTGGAACCTTTTTGTTGTAAGTAGTGCTGGTGTTGGTACCAGCATCTATTTCTCAATTTGCTGAACAAGCTAAAACTTCTGAAACCCTTCAAACTAGTACACCAAGCTGTTAAACTTCAAACTGGTGAACCTGTGCTCTGATACCAATTGAAGTTCCCAACTTCACCCTAGGATCTACTAGTCTGTGATACTGAAAGCGGGGGTGAATCAGTATCACACCCCTTAAAAAAACTCTGATAATTTAAGCCAAAGTATTATACTTCTTTAATACTCTAGCTCTCGTCAATATGCAGATATGTGAACAACTTCAAACTCTTCTCAAAAGCGAACTCTTTCTCAGATTCAACTAAGGTAGATCTATTGTTACCTACTAATTACAATAGTCCCCAAAATTACCTTTTAGACACTTTGCCTATTAGACAGATTAGATGTTCTTAATTAGGTCTTCTTTAGGTTATGGGTTTAATGATTCTTTAGCTGCGTTCACAACTCAATTCAAAACACAGAATGTAAATTCAAAGCAAGGACACAAGAGATTTACGTGGTTCCGTCAATGTGACGTACTCCACGGTGGTAAGGATTCTTCTTATATCGAGACAATCCATTAAACTTGAGAACACCAGTGTGGTATCCCCTATGATTACAATGGATGTCTTAATCTTCTACTCCTTTCACTATTGCAAATACAAAGCAATCACAATGCAAAGAGTGTCACTTACTGTGTCTACCCTTCTTCTAGCTTGTGTTGCCTCTGTGTGATTTGAATAGGCTGCTTCACTACCGCTTGGAAGATCACCAAAACTCTCTCTAACCTCTCTTAAAGAAATCTGGAAATACATTGAGTTCTCTCAATGCTTCACCAAATTTTTTCTCTAGGTTGTCTCACATAACTTCTGGTCTCACTGTCTCACGGTCTCACCCATCTCCTGGTCTCACGCTCTCACTGTTTCACGGCTTGCACTCACGCTTTTGGTTAGCCGTTTCACGTCTCACGGCCTGCCTCACGTTTCTGGTTTAACGTCTCACGTCTCATGGCCTGCCTCACGTTTCATGCTTCGCTGTTCTCACGCCTTACGCACGTTTCTGGTTTGCATCCGCTTTGCTGCATGGTTCCACTACACTCCCGTCTGTTTCATGGTTTTGCTGCACTCCCCCGTCCGTTTCATAGTTTTGCTACACTCCCCCGTCCGTTTCAAGTCTCACAGATCTATTTTCACCATCACACACTTTCTAGGGGTTTGCTGTTTCGTCACACGTTTCACACCTTTGGGATACTTGGTTTGCTCACTCGGCCGTTTCACGCCTTTGGGATGCTCTTGTCTGTTGTTGTGTCGTCTCTTCCTTTACCGATGATGCACCGTCTCTTCTCTAACCAATGGTGCACTGTCTCTTCCCTCACCAATGGTACGCCATCTCCTCTCACCGTGAGTCTCTCTCACCGTGCGTTTTCTCTTACCATTGGTCACTCTTTTCTTTCAGCCAGTGGTGTCCTCTCTATTATAGGGTTTTCTCTCTCAAGGTCACTTGTCGTGCTCTCTTTTTTGCCGTGTGTTGTGTTTTGCCGTGTACACTTGTTTTTTCCGTCCAACCTTTTCTTCCAAAGGTTTTGGTTTATATACTCCCTTCCATGAAAACCCTAGTAGGACTTACTGTATCTGTGGCGGATTTACTTTCTTAACCCTCCATGTGGCTTCAAATGACTTGCACACTTAAATCTAGTTTACAACAATTACAACCCATACAAGGTAAGGCTGTGGGAACAATATATTATAAAAACATCTCTAAATTTAAAATTGAAATTGTTTTAATAATTATGAATAAATCTTATTTTTTATCAATTTTATATTTTTATAAAGTCATTAAGTTAGATCTTAAGTGATATTGAACATAGCTAAAAAGAATCATCATAATATAAAGTTGATAGAAATTTGAGATTAGTTGAGCAATGCTATCGACTAAACAACTTGATGAGAAAAGAAGAGAAACAGAAAAGTAATAAAGAATTTGGATTGATGAATTGGATATTGACAAAGGTTTTAGGTTGTGAAGAGATGATATAAAGATTTGATTGGTCAACTTAATAAATGATTGCAACTAACTAAAGGTAACTAAAGAGGTAAAAGTTTTAACATTACAAAAGTTATATAGAATTCAAATTAATCAACCTGATAAGTAACTATTGTTAACCAATGAGACTAAACAATTAAAAGCACAAAAGTGTAAAATTTTATATAGATTTTAAGTTGGTTTATTAATTTAAGTGTTGCAATTGATTGATGTCTCGGAGAAAAGCATTTTGTTTTTAGAATTAATTGTTTTATGAAAAGAAAAATCACTCTTTAATAACTAATTTGTTGTCTTTGTTCATAAGTAAGTTGTAAAACTCTTTTGTAGACAATAAAAAAAGAACTTAAAGACTTTATATTGAGCTAAGTGATATATCAAAGAGAAAAATAAAAGAAAGTGAAAAAATCAAATAGCAAGGCCTTTAAGAAAAAAGTTGAAATTCTAAAAGAGTAAGATTGATATAGTAAAAAACAATAAGGAGAAAGTTTCTAAGTGATGAATAACCTTTATATTTTTGTGAAAATTTTGCAGATATTTTATTATAATTAAGGTCAAAGTGACTTAATGTAAAATGTTACTTTTACCTTACAAAAGAAGAAAGAGTTAATGAAGTTAAATTTTCAATGAACGAATCACAAGAAGTAGATGTAGCCTCCTAATTTGAGTTGAACAACTACAAATTGTTATTCACACTTTCTTTTTCCTTATCTCATTTATTTTCAATTGATTATATTGCTTACTTTATTATTTATCACTAATTATCTTATTATCTCACTTTGAAGTTAAGATTATATGTAGGTTAAGTAATTAAACTAAATAAACTCAATTTACTCCTCTTTGGGTTACCATATGAACCAATAAATAATATTAAAACTTAATCTATGTTTCATAAGCCTAACCTTTTTGAGTTAATTCATGACATCCTTCATACTTATGTGTTATGTTGAAAGTGAAAACATCCTTTGACTACTTATCTTTGATAGTTCTAAATATGACTATTAAAAAGATAAGATGACCATGTATATCTAATCTCATGACTTTGAACTTTTGAAAATAGTTGAGTAAAGCCCAAAAAAGTCTAGAAGTGAGCACTAATGGAAAAGAAAGTGTTCAGCATAAAGGCCAAAAGATCCAAAACCCTCAACTCTACAACTACTTATATATTGCATTGTGTTGTAAGTATATATGAATATAATATAGTTTCATCATGGAAGACAACAAAAGAAATATAAGATAAGTTTGAAGTTATTCATAAGGGTACAATACAAATAAAGGACATAAAGATCAACTTACTTATATTAATTATGAGCTTTTTGAGTGAAAAAGTGAAGAGATGATCTTAAACATGTATTCAAGGTTTATCAACATTATTAATCCATTTTAAGAGTATGGGAAATATATCAAGAAAACTAAACTTATGAAGAAGATATTAATATCACTTATGAAGTCTTAAAATCTCAAGGCAAGTGCGATCATTAAATTCAAAAACCTAAACACCTTAAGTTTAGATAAGTTTATTAGTTCCTTGTTGACCTATGAGATGACATAAACAAAGAAGTTTATTGAAAAAAAGAAAAGAGTTGCTTTTAGAGTCTCTTTCCCTTAAAGAAAGCAATGATGACAGTAATCAAACACTTAAGAAGATTAAAAGGAGTTTGTCATATTGATCAAGAAGGTCACACAATTCTAAAGAAAAAAAGAACAAAGTGGCAAGGGATTTCTTAAGAGCAACCACAATAAAGATGAGATCATTTGTTACACCTATAATAAACTTAGTCACATTGCTCAAAACTATCTTACTATCAAAAAGGGAGAAAAGCTAACAAAGAAAGCCCTTAAAGCTACTTATGATAACCCAATTGACTTAGAAAGTGATTTTGAAGATGTTAAAGTCAACTTGGCATTCATAACTATAGAAAATAAGGTAAACTCTAACTATAATACCCTTAATGATGATGAGTCTTTGATTGATGAGTTATATGACACTTCAAATTGCATGGGTAAGAAATTTGAAAACATGACTATCAAGAACAAGGATCTTCATATTAAGAATGTCTTTATGAAGCATAAAGTTTGATCCTTAAAGTATAAGATTACTTCTCTTAAAATTGATAATGCAACTCTAAAAGATAAGGTCAATTCACTCAATAAGAAAAATAGTAAGTTAGATAATGTCTACAGTGAGAAAAGACACATGAAGTTCTTGGATGACAATATTCATCTTAAGGAAAAAGTTTATAAGCTTAAAGAGCTTATCTTTAAGTCTATTAAAAGCAAAGATGAACTAGACATGTTACTAGACTTTCAAAGGCCTCAAAGTGAGAAGAGTGGTTTGACTTATGTATCTGATGCATATCAACTTAAATCTTATCAAGGCAAGATAACTTATGCTTACACACATATATAATTATCTAGTAACGCATTGCATAAGAATGCTTAATGCATCATACCATGGTAGAAAAATATCATACGAGAATGTATATATACACACAAGACACATAAAATCCTAAAACATCTTGTAAGCATATGCATTCTTATGATATATGACATGATTATAATAGATATAATACTTCTGCATAAATAACATTTAAGAGATCATATTATATACTATTTTGTGATAATTAGAGGCACCAAAGCTAATACTTAAGGACCCAAGAAAATTAAGGTATGTAAATCTAGTTGACTTTATTACATGTATGTCTTAAGAGCCATATGAAAAAAGATAAATAGTATCTAGATAATGAAATAGTAATGTTGGGTGATAATATTAAAAGTAAGATTATTTACATTGACAAGATAAGTAAAGGAAAATCTTTAATGATTGATAATGTCTTACTTATCAAGGGATTTAAGTTCAATTTATTAAGTATTAGTCAATTATGTGATAGTGACTATAAGGTAGACTATATTATGATATGTTAACTAAAATAATCTCTTCAACCAAATTACTTCCTTAAAAGTTTTAGTAATAGGCATATACTTAGTTTCAATAGTCAACATCGTAAATATAGTTTGCAAAGTAGCTTTTCAATTGATAGCATAATTACCATTGGTAAAAACATGCCTAATAAGTGATCTTCTTTTATCAAAGTCTTTAGTAACATTAGAATCAATATATCCAACAATCTAATTTCTAGTTTTCCTAAATTATAAACATACATCAATAATGTCACACAAATATATAAAAATTCACTAAATTGCTTTCTAATGCACATTACCAAAACTTTTCATGTATCGATTATGAAGTTTCCGACTTCTCCTTAGGATCTACTAGTTTGTGATACTGAGAGGGGGGTGAATCAGTATCACCACAATTCGCAATTCGCAGGTAAGTGAACAACTTCAATCTCTTCTTAAAAGCAAACTCTTTCTTAGACTCGACTAAGGTAGATCTATTGCTATCTACTAATCACAATAGTCCCCAAAGTCACCTTTCAGACACCTTGCCTAATAGACAATACGGATGTTCTTGTTTAGGTCTTCATTAGGTTATGGGTTGGCTGATACTTTAACTGCGTTCACAACTCAATTCAAAACACAGAACGTAAAGCAAATTAAGGACACACGAGATTTACGTGGTTCCGTCAACGTGACATATATCCACGGTGGTAGGGACTCTCCCTTACCGAGACTATCCACTATACTTGAGAATTTAGGTTACAATGGATGTCTTTAATTCTCTGCTTCTTTCATTATTGCAATTACTAAGCAAGTATAATACAAAGAGTGTCACTTACTGTGTTTACCATTCTTCTAGCTTGTCTTGCCTCTGTTGAATTGAAAGGCTGCTCCACTGCCGCTTAGAAGTTCACCGCAACGCTCTCTAACCTCTCTTGAAGAAGTCTGGAAATACGTTGAGTTCAATGCTTCACTGAATTCCTATGTTGTATCACACAATTCCTGCTTTCACCGTCTTACGGTCTCACCCGTCTCCTTGTCTCACGATCTCATTGTCTCACGGCTCGCCTGTTCGTTTCTCTCTCTCCTGCTGTCCAGCCGGATTTCTCTCTCCTACTGCCAGATTTCTCTCTCTTCGCTGGGTTTCTCTCTTTTCATCAAATTTCTCTTCACTTTTCCGTTCACTATCGGGTTTCTCTCTCTTCCCACTGCTCTGGTCCGATTTGGCTGTCGGGTTTCTCTCTCTTCCCGCCGGTCTGCTCTAATTTGGCTGTCGGGTTTCTTTCTCCTTCCGATCTGGTCGTATAGGTCTTTGCCGCCACCCACTTTCGGTCGTCCAGCCGTGTCGTCTCCTTGCCGACCGCTGGTGTACCGGTGGTGTGCCATTCCTCACGGGTTTCTCTCCTTCTCTAGTCTGCCTTTTCTCTCTCTTCGTTCACTTGTTTCAGCTCGATCTGGTTTCACCCGTTCACCACTTTCTCTCTCCCTTTCGTCCAGCCGTTCACGGTGTGTTTGGGCGTGTCGGTGGTCTGTCGATTTTCTCTCCTATCTCCGACGATGGCTGTTCTTCGTTCAGTCCGACCGTCAATCGTCTCCTCCTTCTTTCTCTCTCTCAACGCAATTGTTCACGGCGTACTGTTCACGAGGTTACTGTTCACGATGGTACTGTTCACTCGATTCGTCCGTCGACTGCACTGTTCACTCTCTTAGTCCTTGCCGGTGGTGTTCTTCTATGTAGGGTTTGGTGTTGGTCGGTTGTTTAGGTTTTGCTGGATGCTCAATATTGCCGACTCCCTGTTCTTTGTCTTTCAAGATCATTATATACTCTACTCCATGAAACCCTAATAGGGCTTACGCGGTCAATTTACCTTTTTGCCCTTCCACGTGGCTTCAATTTACTTGCACATGTAAAGTTAGTTGACAACAATTACAACCCATACAAGGCTGTGGGAACAACAATCTCCCCCTTTGTAATTGTTGTCAACACTTATAACAAAGGCCATTATGCAGCAATTGCAACTTCAACTCCCCTTAAATATGCACTTCCCCTTTATTAACATCTCCCCCTGCACTGTTGCTTCTCTCCCCTTTTGCTAACCAATTACAAATGTGAAAAACTCGCAAAGTAAAGATGGAGGATTCACCTAAACGTCAAGCTTGAGGAGGCATCTGCATAGATAGACTCAATCTGTGCTTTTCAAACAACTCTGTGGATAGAGGTTTAGTTAGAATATTTGAAATTTGATCTTTAGTGCCAATATACTCCAATTGAATTGTACCCTGTTCCACTTGATCTTTGATGAAGTGATACCGGATGTCAATATGCTTGCTCCTTGAATGTTGAACTGGATTCTTGCTGAGATTAATAGCACTTTGATTATCACAAAGTACACTCACTGGTAACTTCACTTCAACACCCATGTCTGCCAATTGTTTTAGCATCCATATCACCTGTGTACATGCTGCACAAGCAGCCATATACTCCACCTCAGCTGTGCTCAAAGCAACACTGTTTTGCTTTCTACTTAACCATGCAACACACTTTGAACCCAAGTAGAAGCTGCAGCCACTGGTTGATTTTCTGTCATCTATACTTCCTGCCCAGTCTGCATCAGTGTATGCTTGTAGTTTAACAGAATCTATGGCTGGATACCACAAGCCCATTTCCAGTGTTCCTTTGAGGTACCTTAGGATTCTTTTCACTGCCAACACATGAGATTCCTTAGGATTAGCTTGGAACCTGCTGGTAGCGCACACAGCTTGTATAAGATCAGGCCTTGATGCTGTAAGGTATAGAAGACTCCCTATCATCTTCCTGTATTCTGTAGGGCTTGTACTCTTTCCCTCCTGATCTTTTGTTAACTTGCAGCCCATTGTCATAGGGGTACTGACAGGTCTACTATCCTCCATGCCAAACTTTTTCAGCATCTCTTTGGCATATTTCGTCTGAGAAATAAAGATACCTTCTTCACACTGCTTTATCTGTAATCCAAGAAAGTACGTCATTTCTCTAATCAATGACATCTCAAATTCTTCACTCATCTTCTGTGCAAAATCTTGACATAGCTCAGAGTGATCCCCTCCAAAGATGATGTCATCCATATATACTATGGTTATCAGCTGGCCTTTCTCTGAGTTGAACATATATAGGTTATTATCAATCGTTCCTTTTCTGAAGTTTAACTTTCTTAAGTACGCATCCAGTCTGTTGTACCAAGCTCTTGGGGCTTATTTAAGACCATACAAGGCTTTCTTCAGCTTGCACACGTGATTCTCATCCTCACTGATTTGTACTCCATCAGGTTGTTCAATATACACCTCTTCTTTCAAGAGCTCATTCAGGAAGGCGGATTTCACATCTATCTGATAGACTTTATAACTCTTGTGTGCTGCCAAAGCTAGGAACATTCTGATAGTTTCTAACCTTGCTACTGGTGCAAAAGTTTCATCAACATCTACACCTTCTATCTGCGTGTAGCCTTTGCAAACTAGCCTGGCCTTGTTCCTCACCACCTTGCCATCTTCATTGTGTTTATTCCTAAACACCCATTTCGTTCCTATGACATTTTTGTTAGTGGGTCTTGGAACTAGCTCCCATGTATCATTCTTCTCAATTTGATCCAGCTCTTCATTGATAGCTTTGACCCAAGATTTGTCTTGAATAGCCTTTTCAACAGATTTAGGTTCAACTTATGAGAGTAAAGCAGTAGCTCCCACAATTCTTCTTCTTGTTGTAACTCCTGTTGATGGGTCACCTATGATCTGATCTTCTTGATGAGCATTGATCCATGTTTTCTTTATCCTTCTACCTTACCTCGTCTTAGTTGCAAGAGGATCTCTTTCTTCATCTTCAGACTCACTCTTCTCCGAGTCTGAACTTACTTCTTGTTCTTTTTCTTCAGGTTGGTCTGATTCTTCATCTATATTGAAGTCATCTTCTTCATTGTCCTCAGCTTCTCCATTTTGCATTGATTTCTAGTTTTCATCTATTCTCACATCACTGGAAGTGATCACTTTTCCCAGCTTATGTAGGAAAACTCTGTAACCTTTTGTCTTTTCTGAGTATCACACAAAGATGCCTTCATCAGACCTAGCGTTGAATTTTCCCAAGTTTTGCTCCTTGTTCTTCACAAAACATGAGCTGCCAAAGACTCTGAGATACTTAGTTGTTGTCTTCTTTCCACTCCATAGCTCATATGGAGTCTTATCAGTATTAGGCCTCAGTAATACTCTGTTTAGTAGATGTACAGCTGTAAATGTTGCTTCTGTCCAAAATCTTGTGTGAAGCTTGGATTCCAGCAGTAGAGTTCTTGCCATTTCAACCATAGCTCTATTCTTCCTCTCTACCACCCCGTTCTGTTGAGGTGTTCTTGCTACTGCCATCTGATGATGAATACCATGCTTCTCAAGGTAATCTTCAAAAGCTTCATTTGTAAATTCAGTGCCTTGATTTGACCTCAATACTTTGATCTTCCTTCCACTCTCATTTTCAGCCAATCTTCTGTATCTCTTGAAGCAATTCAAAACTTCTGACTTGTATTTAAGGTGCATGAGGCAAGTCCTTCTCGAATAATCATCAACAAACAAAATGAAGTACCTCTCACCTTTTAACCCTTTTGTCCTCATCGGTCCACACAAATTTGTATGCACAATGTCAAGCACTGCTTCAAAACTGAACTCTTTGGTCTTGTACTGCTTTGTGGTATGTTTTCCATTAGAGCATGCTGAGCAAACATACTCTCACTTTCTCCTGAGGTCGGGAATGTCTTTGATTGCTTAAGTAATGGTCAGCTTCCTCATGTTCTTTTGTGATAAGTGTCCCAGCCTCCTATGCCAGAGTTGATTTTCTTCTTCTTTGGTGAGTAAACAGCTGCTTGTCTTGTCCTCATTAATCACATATAAATTTCCAGCTGTTCTTTTCCCGGCTGCAACAGTATTGCCTTCTTTACTTTTTACTTGGCAACCTGTTTTTGTGAATATCACTTTGTGGTCGTCATTGCATAATTGGCTGACAGATGCTAGATTATATCTAAGTCCTTCAACGTGCAGAACATCTTTCAGCTTTCCTTTTCCAATATTCACTGACCCCTGACCACTGATGCTAAGCGAATCATCATTGCCAAACTTGACTCTGCCTTTTCTTGATTTGTTTAGCTTTGATAATTTACTCTTGTCTCCCGTCATGTGCGAAGTGCATCCACTATCAAGGATCCACTATTTATCCTTGCAATTAGCCTTCAGTGCAATTTTAGCTATATTAGTCACCTCCCTTTTTGCTCTATATTCCTTCTTTTGAACTGGTTGGAAGATAGCTTTCTCCTTTTTCTCAGCTTTGACTGCATCGCTTGTTTTCACTGTGCCATTAAACGCCTTCTCTTGCTCAGGGAGAAGTGTCATGCATCTCTTGGCATTATGGCCATCTTGCCCGCACCTTTCACATTGTTCCAAGTCTGCCAATATAGCAAACTTGTTCTTTGAAACTACTGGTTTGGGCTTCCACCAACAATCCTCATCAGTGTGTCCTCGCCTTTTATAGTATGTGCAAGAACTCACGATAGGTATTCTCTTCTGAATTTTGTACTGTCTCCCCCTGTATGCGACATCGGATCTTCTTAAGTTGGAGACATATACTGGCCTTCACCACCAGCAATTACTCGCCTTATGACCCCAAACTCCATAATAAAGGCAATGACCTTGAAACTGCCTCTTCTTGGGTCTGATCACAGCTTGTCTTCTTCTGTTCATCACTTGCTGTGTAGGCAAAGTAGCTGGCTTCTTTGCTTGTGTGACTTTCATTTCAGTCACCTTCTTCTCCTTCTTCTGTTCAGTCGTAGCCCTCTGCTGGTTGACTTTCTTTTCTTTCTGAGACGTAGCAGCTATGGGCTGCTGCTCTTTAACCACATCCATCATTTTTGGCTTTAGCTTTGGTTTGATAACTGTCTTCTCTTCTTCAGTTATCTTCACCTGAGTCAGAGCCTTCTCTTTCAACTTCTATGGCAAAGTCCCATTCTTCTTTTCTCTTGCAGAGCTTGTTTCTCCTACCACTTTAAACTTCTGCACGTTCTCATTGCTACTTTTGAGTTGTTGCTGAAGTCTCAACAACTCTTCCTCCATTTCTTCAATTTTTGAAGCCCTTGAGACAAGCTCTATTATAAGGTCTTCACATATTTTAATCTATTCTTCAAATCTTCTGTTCAAGTCAATATGGTCAGCCCTTATTTCATCCTTTTGACTTTGAGCTTCCTCAGACTTAGCTTCAACTTGTTTTATATGGGCCTCCAACCTTCTTATGGTTCTGCCCCTTCTGACTATCTCCTTTGAAGCTGCTTCCAGCTCAACTTCAAGATCTGACTCTTCTTCATCAACCTTCTCTTTAGAGGTTGAGCTACCACCTTGTGCTGATGCCATAAAGACATACTCATCTAATGAGTCTTCATCTTCCTCCTCATTAGCTTCTTTTGTCTGACTCACATAACTCTTGAATGAGTCTCTCTTCTTCCTCTGTGGGTTGGCAGTCTTTTTATTGGACTTCTTTGATTTGAATAATGATCTTCTCCATCTTGAATTCAGTTCATCACCATCATCCTCATCTTCATCATCAAGCTTCACTTTGCACTTAGAAGTAAAGTGTCTAGTCTTCCCATAATGATAACATCTCAAGGACAACTGTCCTTTTCCCTTCTTAGACCCCTTCTTGAATTTCCTTGTGAAGTAAGCCAACACTTCACCTTCACTTTCTTCCTCATCACCATCATCATCCTCACTAGATGATTCTTCCTCTTCTCTTATCTTCAAGTGCTTCATAGCTTTGAAAGCTGCATCCTTTAATACCTTCGTTGTTGCAGAGCTTTCAGCTGACTTTATCCTTATCTCATATGCAATAAGATTGCACTGGAGATCATGCAGAGACATAGAATTGAGATCTCTACTCTCCTCTATGGCTGCTACTTTTGAGGCAAACCTCTCAGGCAAAATTCTTAGAATTTTCTTCACAACAGATGAGTCCTTCTTGTTCTTCCCATGACTTCTCAGGTCGTTCACAACATCAATAATCCTGGTGAAGAACTCTTGGACTGTCTCATTTTTTCCGCATTCTGAGAGATTCATATCTCTCCTTGAACACTTGAAGTTTAGCCTCCTTCATTCTGCCATCACCTTCATAGATTTTCTGCAATCTGTCCCATATCTCCTTGGCAGATTTGCAGTCCATAACTTTAGCATACTCAGCATTTGTCAATGCTAAAATGATGACATTTGAGGCCTTCCCATTTATCTCAAACTGCTTTAACTCCTCTGGGGTTGGGTCTTTACTTTCTTCCGGAGCCACAAAACCCTCCTGTACGTATTTCACCACGTTCATGCCCATGGTTGTGAATACCACTTGCATTCTCGCTCTCCATATGTGGTAATTGGTTCCGTTGAAGATTGGAACCTTCTTACTCTAAGTAGTGCTAGTGTTGGTACCGGCTTCCATTTCTCAATATGTTGAACAAGTCAAACTTTTAGATCCCTTCAAACTAGTACACCAAGCTATTAAGCTTCAAACTGGTGAACCTGGCTCTGATGCCAATTGAAGTTCCCGACTTCTCCCTAAGATCTACTAGTTTGTGATATTGAGAGGGGGGTGAATCAGTATCACCATAATTTGCAATTCGCAGATAAGTGAACAAATTCAATCTCTTCTTAAAAGCAAACTCTTTCTCAGACTCGACTAAAGTAGATCTATTGCTACCTACTAATCACAATAGTCCCTAAAGTCACCTTTTAGACACCTTGCTTAATAGACAATACGGATGTTCTTGTTTAGGTCTTCGTTAGGTTATGGGTTGGCTGATACTTTAGCTGCGTTCACAACTCAATTCAAAACATAGAACGTAAAGCAAATTAAGGACACACGAGATTTACGTGGTTTTGTTAACGTGTCGTACATACACAGTGGTAGGGACTCTCCCTTACCGAGACTATCCACTATACTTGTGAATTCAGGTTACAATGGATGTCTTTAATTCTCTACTTCTTTCACTATTGAAATTACTAAGCAAGTACAATACAAAGAGTGTCACTTACTGTGTTTACCATTCTTCTAACTTGTCTTGCCTCTGTTGAATTGAAAGGCTGCTCCACTGCCGCTTAGAAGTTCACCGCAACGCTCTCTAACCTCTCTTGAAGAAGTCTGGAAATACGTTGAGTTCAATGCTTCGCTAAATTCCTACGTTGTATCACACAATTCCTGCTTTCACCGTCTTACAGTCTCACCCGTCTCCTTGTCTCACGATCTCACTGTCTCACGGCTTGCCTGTCTGTTTCTCTCTCTCCTGCTGTCTAGCCGAATTTCTCTCTCCTACTGCCAGATTTCTCTTCACTTTTCCGTTCACCGTCGGGTTTCTCTCTCTTCCTGCCGCTCTGCTCCGATTTGGCTGTTGGGTTTCTCTCTCTTCCTGCCAGTCTACTCTGATTTGGCCGTCGGGTTTCTCTCTCCTTCCGATCTGGCCTATAGGTCTTTGCTGTCCACCCACTTTCGGTCGTCCAGCCGTGTCGTCTCCTCGCTGATCGTTGGTGTACCGATGGTGTGCCGTTCCTCACAGGTTTCTCTGCTTCTCCGGTCTGCTTTTTCTCTCTCTTCGTCCGTCGGCTGCGTTTTCTCTCTCTTCGTCTACTCGTTTCAGCTCGATCTAGTTTCATCCGTTCACCACTTTCTCTCTCCCTCTTGTCTAGCCGTTCACGGTGTGTTTGGGCGTGTCGGTGGTCTGCCGATTTTCTCTCCTATCTCCGACGATGGCTGTTCTTCGTTCAATCCGGCCGTCAATGGTCTCCTCCTTCTTTCTCTCTCTCAACGCAACTGTTCACAGCGTACTGTTCATGAGGTTATTGTTCATGACGGTACTGTTCACTCGATTCGTCCGTCGACTGCACTGTTCACTCTCTTAGTCCTTGCCGGTGGTGTTTTTCTGTGTAGGGTTTGGTGTTGGTCGGTTGTCTAGGTTTTGCTGGATGCTCAATATTGCTGACTCCCTGTTCTTTGTCTTTCAAGACCATTATATACTCTACTCTATGAAACCCTAATAGGGCTTACGTGGTCAATTTACCTTTTTGCCCTTCCACGTGGCTTCAATTTACTTGCACACGTAAAGTTAGTTGACAACAATTACAACTCATACAAAGCTGTGGGAACAACAGATTAACTATACTAATAGCAAAGACCACACTAATATCATATGATAAATTTGGAAATCTATAAACCATAATGTACATAAAAGATCCCACTGTACTAAAGTATGGTACTTGTGACATATAATCAACCTCATCATCTGACTGCAAAGATAAAGTAGATGAAAGTTTAAAATGTGTAGTTAATGGAGTACTAACAAGTTTAACATTTTGCATATTAAACCTATAAAGAACTTTCTTAATGTACATTGTCTAATTTAGGTATAGTTTCCCTTCCTTTCTTTCTCTCAGGATATCTATGTCATGTATCTTCCTAACTACTCCTAAGTCTTTCATATTAAATTCCATAGTAAATTAAGCTTTTTCCTTTCTTATTTTTCCTTTATCCTTAGTTATCATCAATGTATCATCAATATATAAGAGCAAAAATACAAATGACCTATCATCACTATCACCACAAGTCTTAAAATAAATATAACTTCTTATAACATTACCTAAATGATTGTTTCAAGTCATAGAGTCACTTTTCAATAAGCACATAAAGTCCTCCTTTACTAAAACCACAAAACCCTCTAGTTGTTATATGTAGATGTCCTCTTTAAGTTCTCTATGTAAAAATATTGCCTTTATATCAAATTACTTAAGTTCAAAATTATATAAGGCCATAATATCACATGAGCTTCAAATCAAACTATACTTTACAATTAAAGAAAACACATCTATGAAGTCTACACCTGGAACCTAACTATAACCCTTTGTGACTAGCCTTACATTATCTAGGTTTCTTTAACTTATAATGTACCTTATTTCCTTTTAAACACTTATTTATAGAGAATAACTTTCTTGCCCTTAGGTAATTTCATTAGATTTTATATGTCATTCTTATGAAGAGATTCCATTTCCTCTTGTAATCATTTATATGCCAGAATCCTCATAATTAATTGCATTTAGGTATGTAGTAAGTTCTTCACTGAAATCAATACTTTTAACTACATTTAAAGCATAAGCAATTAAGTCAACATACCTTTATGGTAATTTAATTTCTCTTTAGGCTTGTTTTTAGTAATAGAATACTATAGTGGTGTTGGTGGTGGTATAAGAGAAATATCACCTCACATTTCTAAGCTAGACTGAGGTGTAAAATCTAGTATAATTTTAAATTAATCTCAAGCTCCACCTATGTATTTGATTTTTATTAACTTATATCACAAGAATTTCTATAAGGCAAGTTAGTAAGTATAGTAGTTTTATCAAAAATTACATTTTTATTAATTATGACTTTCTTAATTTTTGAACATTATAGTTTACATTCCTTAACACCAGCTTTATAACCAAGAAATATATATTTTCTAGATTTAAGTTTCAACTTCTCATTATTAATGTAAGTATATGTAAGACATCTAAAGATCTTCAAATTATAATAGTTTGTAGGAGTACTAGACTAATCCTTTTTTGGAATCCTTTTGTCAATAGTAGTCAAGGGAGAGTGATTCGAAAGAAAATATGTTTTAGCAATAGCCTTGACCCAAAAAGACTTGGGTAAACTAGAATTAGAAAGTATATAACATACATTTTCAATTAAAGTCTTGTTTATTCACTCTACAACACTATTTTGTTGCCAAGTACCAAGAACTATTAAATGCCTCAGAATTTCTTTCATCTTGCAAAAACTATTGAACTTATTAAAACAAAATTCTAAGTCATTATCAATATAAAAACACTTTATTTGCTTTCTTGTCTATTTCTTAATCAGAGTTTTCTATTACTTAAATGTAGCAAATACATCACACTTTTGCTTCAAAAAGAACATCTAAACCTTTTTAGAGAAGTCACAATGATAGTTAACATATATCTAAAACTATCCTTCGAAGGCACCTTAAATAAGCCATAGAGATCAAAATCTAAATAATAAAGTGTCCCCTTTGCAATATGAATGGCTTTTTGAAAGTAACTTCCTTCTACTTCTTAAAAACATAATGCTTACAGAACTATAATTTAGCAGTAATTTGTTCATTAAGAAGACCGCTTTTGCTCATTTTAACTGTCCCATTCTTACTCACATGTCCAAGATGCACGAGCCATAATTCCTCGTTGTGGGTTTTATGTACTTAAAAACATAGTGGATGGGACCCTATAGGATTAACTCATATGGTAAGATTAAATTCAAAGCTTAGGGTGTTAAGGTCATTTCTTGGGCTTAGTATGGTCACTAGGTTATTCAAGGTCTTTAGTTGGGGTTTTATTAGGATGATTATAGTTCAAGGTTTGGACTTATATTGTAGTTAAGATTGTCATAAGTCCTTATCACTTATGTCACAATGGGTTTCTTGGGGTGGTGGGAGGCTTTATCGACGTAGATAAGAAGGTGTAGTGTTTAGCACTCTTTTTAGGGTTTGTGACATGGTGTTTGTGTAGTTAGAAATTAAGGGGCAACTAAGAGTATTAGGATATGTGTATGTTGACTTTAGAATTGTCACTAATCATTTTAAGTACAATTGCAATACCATAAATGACTTAATTTGCTTTATTAGAATTATTTATAGTTCGAAAACATCATTACATTTGGTAGAGGTTATAGCTAACTCAAAATGTCTATCATAATGACAATAGTATTGTTGTTCATATGTTTTATTTTTATATTTTTTCTACTAATATTTTATTCATTTTTTGTCCTTTTTTTAATGCACCAAAATAAAAGGAAAAGTTTTGGAATGATTTTTTTTAATATGTGCAAGCTCACTTAGAGTGCCTTAAAATGGTATTGCCATAAGAAACTTTGTCCCTCTTTTTTTTTTTTTAGTTAGAATATGTAGTAATCTTATGTTAAGGCTAATGGTAAGTTTACTTGCTTAGACATCCAATTAACTAGTTAGTCATGATTTCGATTGTGGGGTCCACCTTAACTATGGTTTTTATAATATTGATACCTTGATTTGATCAATCTTATTATAAAGGATAACAAATAAACCAATGTAAGTGACCTTATCTAATAAGTCTCTTCACCTTATCTTAGAGTTTGATGAAACATTCATTAAGATTATGATCATGATTTTTGTGAAAGTGACGATACTTCTTGGTATCTTAGAGATTAAAGTTTGTCTTCATTCGTGTAGATAGAGCTAATAAACTTTTATCTTGTATTTTTAATAAAACCTGAGACAAAAGGGACATAAATGTTGCATAATTAGAGCACCTACATCCCTTTAGGTTGTTGTTTTGAGAATTACACTTACAAGTAAAAGTTGGACTTCTTGTCCTTTTCATTTTGTGTCTTTGTGAGCAATTCTTCATCCTATAATTTGGCTAGTCCTAAGTGACTTAAGACTTAATTAGTTTGTCTTTAAACTTATTAGCTTCTTTAACATTAATGAATCTTTTTGCCCTTAACATAAGGTCATTAAATTCTCAAGGTAGCTTTTTAATTAAAGATCATGTAAATTCTAGCTTTTATGAACATCCCACAAATATGGTCATTGTTATTTCTAGTATGACAGAGTTGAACCTAATTATATGTTCCCTTTAGGACTCATATAGCTTCTATCTAATAAGATTTAGGGTCGATTAGTTCTTTTTTGGCCTCTTACTTCTAACAAACATTAATATAAAACAATTGCATGATTAATCTAAGTTCTTAATAAAATGAGTCGAGAGTAAGAAATGCCAATGTTAAGCTACATCTTTCAAGGTCAATGAGAAAACTTTGCATATCATGACATTTAAAATTACATGCAATAACATTAAAGTTTTAAATAAACATTAGAGTTTTAAATAAATTCTAATGGTTATTAGCATATCGAGCACCATCATAGAATTTTAATGGCAAGAGTTTAAACTTCTCTTACATTAGTGCTTTTAAGATTTCTTTTAATAAGAGGAGTTTTAGATTCCTTCTAAACTTTTTTGAAAGGGCATATTGAGAACCCTTTAGAGATATAATCTACTTTCTTATATCTTTCAGTTTTTATGTTGTCCCTCTTATTAAGATAAAATATTAAGATGTAACTTTATCACTTTGTCCCTTTGTAATTAACAAAAGTTTGATTAAAAGACTAGTGAGAAGCAATTAAGTGCATGTCACCTATAATAAGGCCTATAAAAAAGTCTACTGAGAAGTCACCATCAACCACATAAGAAAAGTGTTAAGGTTAATTATCTCACTCAAGTGAGGGTCCTTTTAACTTGTCACAAGTGCTAGGCATCCCTTCCTTAACTTTCCTTAAGAGAGGGCTATAATGGGTCTTTCTTTCTTTGTATAAGAGGTAATAGTGGGTCATTGGCTCCCTAATTTCCATTGGTGGCCTCCTAAGTTGTTGGCATCCATTACTCATTATAAGGTTTCCCAAGGTTCTAAAAGTTAGTTCCTTAGGAGGTAAGGAATGCATTAATTGTTGCATGTAAAGCCTCCAAATGATTTTAAAGAGTAGAAAGTCATTCTTCAGGAGTGGCTTTCATTAAGCAACATATGAAAGCTTTGTCCACTCCCATACCTAATTGATGGGTGGTTGCCATAGGAGCAAAGAAAAAAGAGACATTTACATGTCCTTCTTAGGGTAATGGCATTATGTTGGACACATTCTTAGGTGACTACCCTAAGGATGGAAACAATGGAAGCATGCTAAGGTGTATTAACAACAATAGCCCTAAAAATTAGGTACCATATGCTGTCATAGTTTCCAAGTAAAAGTCAACTATCTAAAAAAGAAAAGAGTGTCAGGTGTCTTTCATAAAGAGCTCAACTACTTGTAGAGGTTGGTTGAAAGGCCTGCAAAACAAAGGAAAATTTGTGCTAGGGGTGGTCTTAAGCACAAACACTTAAATGCTCAAGTTAGTGACTTGGAGAGAACAAGCATAAAAGAAAACATAAGGAGAACCCTCAATGGATTCAATGAGTTAAACCTCTCCAAGGGCTTGTTATGGGTGTGTACTTTCTTCCCTTATGGGAGTGTGGGGTACTCATGAGTGATGTGTGTTCAAGGGTTCTAATGACTTACCTTTCATTAGGGAAGATTCCTGCCTTTTATATATTCCTTGCAATGGGTATTAAGTACTTGACGAGATAGCTAACGGACTCTATGAAAATTAACATGTTCATTTCAATTTTTTGATGATGTGACATTTAATGTGTTCTACAATATGTAGTATAAGACATATTTTAATGGTTGAATAACGACAAGAAACTAAAATATATAATAACGTAAATAATAGCATTAGTTTTAACGTACAATTCATAGAAGGGACCAAAATTGATTAATGAAACTTTAGAAATTGAGCCGACGCCTTTTCTCAAGATGGCGAATTAATGCATGCTTGTAAAGACATATGAAGGCATCAAAATTAAAAATTTAAACTAGGAAAGGTACTCAAGTTTCATTGAAACTAATTTTTAATATGATAAATCATTCAATTGACTGCAGAAAAAGTAAAAAGTTAATATTAAAATTTAGAGATAGATAAATTCCTCGAGTAAAACCACTTTACCTTATATTAGACATCATTTATTACAGGATATCGATTTATTATGATAACAGGCCACCACTTAGATTGTCATCCGAGAATAAACAAATTAAGAACCAAATTCTGTGAGATGAATCAGTACCTTTACATGCTTCATTGGCTAGAACTTTGATTTCTTTTTTTTTTTTTTTTTCAGCGTGTGATACATCAGCATTAACAGTTTCCATATTTACTGTTACTGGATATTTGATGACGGTTGAAGTTTTAGCCAGCAATAGGACCCATCAAGTTTTACTATTTGTTCTTTTCTTTTAAGCCTTCTGCAACAAAAAGGAAGTCAGGAAACAATTAAAAATAAAAAAAAAGATAAATGTCAAATTATTAACTTTTTCACTAGAAAAAAAAAATTCTTAGCATTAAAAAGTGATCACTGTTGATAAAAAAAAGAATGAGTTGTTGGAAAGTGTCCCAATTGTCCCCGAGTGGCACAGTAGTCTGTTTTTGTGAGGATTAGCGCTACGGAAATCAACAGACAAAGTGAAAACTAAAAATAATTGATTAAAAAGCGAATTATGATCATGTTGTACTTATAGTTGCACCTAGATTCTACCGTGGCAGCAATTCATTAAGATAAATATTTTGTTTGAGATTACTCTTCTCACTTCCTTCTTTAAGAAATAAAACCCTTTATTTTTATTTTGCTAAAGATAAATTTTCCATTTGGGATAAATGACATAAGAGTGTATTGATTTTGGAAGCTCGGAAATTTCTCGCTATTTTTGATGATAATGCGCAAATTATAATAAAAGTGAGAAAGAAGCCATACGGCTCAAGTTCGCTAAGTTTGCCCGTATTTTCTATTATTCAGATTATTCTCTCTCTACCTTGAGATATTATTGCCAATTATTATTTCTTGAATTTTGGTGGCGTTAGTTTATATCAGTAATTTTTTTTTTCAATTAACAAATAGGCTTTTCTAAGACTAACAGTTTTGTTACCTCGTCATTTTTTACTTCTAAAATTAAAAAGAAGCAATGTAAGTTTTTTTCTACAATGCTTAAATGCTTCTTATAACAGAAGCAGTGTAAGTTCTTTTCTACAATACTTAAATACTTAGAAAGAAAAAAAAAA
>CM038597.1:4904862-4953823 GCA_021533255.1 Ceriops tagal | reverse complement strand
AAAAAAAAAACTAACACCACCAAAAGCTTTTTATTGGGAAATTTACGATCTCTCGTAAATCATACCAACTTTGTGTGTAAAGCACCCAACAAAAAACGCAGTCCCGAATTAATTTTCCAAGGCAAAATTAACATCTTCTGAACAATAATTGGCAGGTTTTCTTATTCTCTGAAGCACCAACAGAAAACAAATGGCAGGTTTTGTCGACACAGCACAATTAGAATGAAAGAAAATTAAACTCTGACAATTATAGGCAGGACGGCAGGCCGTGGCGTTGGTGTTAGTGATGTTATTTCGTTTCGGCCTGAAGGACATTTACCACAAACTAAAATTCGTGTGCCCTTTCTCGGAATGGAATATGGTCTTATGGATTTCTGTTTTGGCTTGCGTTGCTGTCGAAATTCAAATAAGAATGACCTGCGATTACAACTTACAGGCCTAGGCCAGCCATTCGGGGTTTTTATTTATTTAAAGGTTTTTGGTCTCTCAAATTCTGATAAAATGTGAACTTTAATGTCTAGATACAAACCAAAAAAAACAAAAAATACCGATACATATAGGTTAAAATTTGGTTGTCTACGGGAAATGAGAGAAACTAAAGAAGAACAAACGATATGAAAACAAAAAGGAAGGGAATACAAATAAGTAATTCCGTGGCACTGCAAGGTTGATTTTTCCAAAATGTTTTGTATGGACGTCTAACGAATGAGTCGACACTACAACAACTAAGAGTCTGGGTTGCTAGAGCCATAAACAAGTAAACACAATTAGCATAAAGAGGATTGGTATATTGTGAATTTTAATATTTACCAAAGGTATAAAAAATATTGTTAAGGTATTACTTTAATATTGTTAAAAATATTGGTAAAAATATTACGAGATCCTTCTGCCACAATACTTTTAACAATATATTTGATTTATACGATTTAGGATTACCTACTGCCAAAAAAAAACAAAAACCCTATTTGTTGCATTGTTGTTTCAAAAAATTATTGATTTTAGTTTATCACGAAGGATCTTGCATATTACAATTAAACAAAAAAGCTCCTTGTATATATATATATATATATATATATATATATATGATCCTAGTAATTATCGAAGGGAGGAAGAGGACACGAGATGCCAGCCCTTGGCAATTCCTATTCCTTTGGTTTCGATCTCAAGAGGTCTACATGCACGCTTATATAAAGGCCTTAGATGGAAAGGAGGAGCCTGCACAAAATAAACTTGTCCACATCTAGTTAAGGACAGAATTATGAATATCCCAAGTAAAATTCCCTCTCTTGCGCTAATTTTGCTTGCATGGATCATTCTCTTTGGTTCCGGGGAAAGTTCAATTTCACTGGAGAGATCAGTACACATAGTCCACATGGACAAGTCCGCCATGCCCAGAACGTTCGACAGCCATCATGACTGGTACGACTCAATCATAAGTTCCCTCAAACCCAGAGACACCCACACATTAGTATACACTTATGATGAAGCTGCTCATGGTTTTAGCGCAAAATTGTCTCCAAAAGAACTTGAAGCCTTGAGGAGAACCCCGGGATTCATTTCGGCGTACAAAGACAAAACCGTCACAGTTGACACCACCCACACTTTTAAATTTCTTTCCTTGAATCCTTATTCTGGAATATGGCCAGCTTCAAAGTTTGGGGAAGACGTAATAATTGGTGTCATTGATAGTGGGGTTTGGCCAGAAAGTGAAAGCTTTAAGGATGATGGCATGACTGCAGTACCATCCAGGTGGAAGGGAGTTTGTGAGGAAGGACAAGAGTTCAATTCCTCTCTCTGCAATTTAAAGCTTATCGGTGCTAGATATTTCAACAAAGGTGTTCTAGCAGCAAAACCCGGAATTAACATCACCATGAATTCTGCCAAGGATGTTGAAGGGCATGGTACTCACACTTCTTCCACAGCCGCAGGAAACTATGCGGAAGATGCATCGTTTTTTGGCTATGCTACCGGTACAGCCAGAGGAATGGCTCCACGCTCTCGAGTGGCCATGTACAAGGTCCTATGGGAAGAGGGAAGATATGCTTCAGACGTTCTTGCAGGCATGGACAAAGCAATTGCTGATGGTGTTGACGTGATTTCCATCTCCATGGGCTTCGACCATGCCCCACTTTATGAGGACCCAATTGCAATTGCCTCCTTCGCTGCAATGGAGAAGGGCGTGCTAGTCTCGTCTTCGGCAGGAAACGAAGGACCAGTCCTGGGGACCTTGCATAATGGTATTCCATGGGCCTTAACTGTTGCTGCGGGCACAGTTGACCGTTCTTTTGCCGGGACGTTGACTTTAGGAAATGGAAAAACCATGGTTGGGTGGACTTTGTTCCCAGCTAGTGCCGTGATAGAAAAGAAACCACTTCTTTACAATAAGACCTTGTCAGCTTGCAACTCAACTGAATTGTTATCGCAAGCTCCCAATGCTGTCATCATATGCGATAACACTGGTTACACCTTTGGACAAATAAATTCAATTGCAAGCTCACCAAATGTTGCTGGCGCTATATTTTTCACAGATGATCCTTATTTGTTTGAAGCAGGGGATATTAGTTGTCCCGGAGTTGTGCTCAACCCCAATAATGCATTAGATGTTGTATGGTACGCCACAACTGCACGCAAGCCTTGGGCTAGCATTAAGTTCCAACAAACAATCGTTCCCACAAAGCCTGCACCTGCTGCAGCTTTCTACACCTCAAGAGGCCCTTCACCGAGTTATCAAGGCATTTTGAAACCAGACATAATGGCACCTGGGTCAAAAGTTCTGGCCTCCTGGATCCCAAATGCTCCCACAGCGATCATTGGGCCACATTTACTATTATCTAGCCAATTCAATATGATTTCTGGGACATCAATGGCTTGCCCGCATGCTTCTGGTATAGCTACTCTTCTGAAAGGCGCACATCCAAAATGGAGCCCTGCAGCTATCAGGTCTGCAATGGTGACTACAGCAAACCCACTGGACAACACTTTTAATCCCATCAAGGATGATGCCATGATTTCTGAATATGCATCTCCTTTGGCCATGGGTGCAGGCCACATTGATCCTAACCGTGCATTAGACCCAGGTCTGATTTATGATGCCAGCCCCCAAGACTATGTCAATCTCCTATGCTCCATGAATTACAAAATGAACCAAATCTTAGCCATCACCCGATCAAACACCTATTCCTGCACAAACCCGTCTTCTGACCTTAATTATCCTTCATTTATTTTTCTTTATGACAACAAAACAACATCTTTGGCGAATCAAACTTTTCAAAGGACAGTGACAAATGTTGGAGGAGCTGTTGCAACTTATAAGGCCACGATCTCTGGAGTTTGGGGTTCGATAGTTGAAGTATCGCCAAGTACCTTGATATTTGGAAAGAAATATGAGAAGCAAAGCTACAATCTCACTATATGGTACACCAAGGAAGTCTCCATCAACAATGTTTCATTCGGTTCACTTAATTGGATCGAAGAGAGGGGGAAGCACATAGTAAGAAGCCCTATTGTAATTTCACCAACCGTGCGTGCTTGGCTTTGATGTTATTTTCCATGATTAACTTAATCTGGTAAATTTACAATTTCTCGTGGTAAAATAATTTCCAACAGTTATGTATCTTTCAATTTTATGTTGTGGTTGACAACTTTCATGCCAAGTTAGACTTTTAAATTGCAGTGTAATGCGATTGCATCAATTATTGCAGGAGACACAATGTGTCTCAGCAGCATACTTAGATACCCTCCATGGCTGAGATCAGACCCCTCAGAGCAACAATTCTATCAAAGCTTTATTGGGAACAAATATGATATGAAAACTTTGACAATCATTAATGTTATCACAGAATGCTTTTTTTTTTCTTTTTTTCAGAAATATGTAACAAAAATAAAAAGGCCATGGATGAAAGAAAACCACAAACAATGAACAGCATATACTAGAAATGGGAGTACCAAACGGAGCTCGGAAAACGTGTCGTAGGAGTAAAGTTGGATTAATATTATATGAGAGATAAACATATAATTTATTTCTATATAAGAGTTATCTTATCAATTTGTAGAAAACAATATGCTTATTATATAATTTTAGAACTCCTAAAATAGTAAACTTTTAATGCGGTCATAGATGTAAAAACATTTAAGTTTTAAACTATGTAAATTTTTTATATTCATTTTGATTTTATTCTTTTTCAACTATTTTTTTTCTTAATAACTAGTATCAGCATTTTGATTTTAAAGGAGTCAATGAAATAGTGGGGGAGATACATTTGAATAAGAAAAAGTGAGAATTGATAAGTTCAATAACATCAATTTAGTTTTTGAAAAATACATATGGAAAATTATTTGTAATGAAAGAATTTGCATTAATCTCTTTTGGTAAATAAACTAGAATCAAGGAATCAGGAAGATTATGAGTAGCTAGATAGACAAGTCTTGAAGTCATTGGATTGACACTAGCTTGAAATGTTGCTTCTAATGTCCAAAAGGAGAATACTACTATGAAGACAATAAAAGAAGATCAAGATCATAAAAAAAAGGAGTAAATCAAAATCTTGTGTTACATCCCAAAATTGCAATTGCAAGGGCCACTTTAAGAAATACTGCATAACCAAAAAAGAAAAATTAGAAAGCAGATTCTACAAATATAGCAATTAAAGACATCTTAGATGTTTTAATTCTAAGCATTGACAATCTAATGGACTCTTAGATTCTAGATTTTATAGAATCTTTTCTCTCAACCTCACATAAAAATTACATGTAGTACTATATTACTAGTAATTTAAAAAAAAAATTCATCTTATTGATGATAAATTGTTGGATATAATGGAGAAAGGAAGTTGAAAAATGTAAACACATATTGGGATTAAAAAGGAATTTGATCTCTATAAAGTAGTTTGATGAAGAAGGACATTTTATAACATTTGTTAATGAGTCATAGAAAATCACAGAAAGAGTAATGGTGATAGCAAGAGGAGACAAGATTGGGACGTTTTATATGACTTTAGGTATAGAGGATTTAGTGGAACCTATTGAGTTAGAGATTGATTATGAGATTTTGCATTATAGATTTGGACATATGTGTGAGAATGGAATGAAGGTATTTGTAGTAAGAGGCAAATTGTCTGGCATAAATACTGTAGATATTGGTATTTATGAGGACTATAGTTTTGAGATGTAGAAAAAAGTCAATTTCTCCAAAGTCAAAGAACACCCAAGATGTAGTAGTTAGAGCTAATGCACACTGATATTTAAAAGTCCTTCTTTAGTAGCATTCTTTCTTAAATGACTCACTTTATTATATTACCTTCATTGATGACTTTACTTGAAAGGTATTGCTTTATTTTTTTTAAAAAATAAGTCTAATGTGTTTATAACTTTCAAGAAGTAGAAAATTTGGGTAAAGAATTAATTTATCCCAAAAATAAATACTTAAAATCTAATAATGTCAGTGATTATCATAGTAATAGTTAAAAGATTTCTATGGAGCTAATGAGATTCAAATGAAGAAAATAGTTCTAAAGACATCACAATTGAATATTATTATTAAGCATATAAATAGAACCTTGAATGAGTGTATTAAAAACATGAAAATACATGTTGAATTACTAAAGACATTTTGAATTAATGTTGTTAACACTATAATCTATTTAATTAACTAAGGACCATCTATTCTCTTTGATAGGGAATTACTAGAGGAGGTTTGGACTTAGAAAAAAGATAAATCTTTCACACATAAAATCTTTATTGTGTCTTTTATGTATATATGGATTTTAATAAAAGAGATAAATTAGATTTTAAATCTCATCAATGTTTTTTTATTGGCTATGAAATTAATGATTTTGGACATCATTTTAAAGATGATTAAAATAAAAGAATTATTAGAAATAAAGATGTCATATTCATGAAAATATTGTCTATAAAAATAAACATGTTATAAAATTTGATAATGCAGGAAGAATGCCAGAAAAAGGAGAATATGCTGAGATAAATAAAATCTTATAAGATAATGTGGGTAAAAAAGTTAAAAAATTTTGAAAACATCCTAGTATTATTAAAGCCTTTTACACTAACAGTACAAATGATGAAATTTAATAAAATATCTAAGCCTTCATAATGGTTCTCTCTTTCATTATATTATTTAATGTTGATTGATAAAAGTAAGCCAAATGCTTTTACTAAAGTAATACAAGTTAAAGAATTTATCAATTAGAAGTGAGTTATGAAAGAATAAATAAGTTCATTGTAGAAAAATCATACATAGAATCTAGTTCAACTACCAAAAGATAAAAAGACATTAAATAACAAATGGGTTTGTCAAGTCAAAAAGGAATATGATGACAACAAAAGATACAATATAAGGTTAGTTATGAAAGGATGTCAATAAAAAAAAAAAAAAGAGAGAGAAATTGAGGTTATGCATAGCCTTAATTGGCCTCCACGATTAATTATTGAAGAGGTATCACACTAAAGTTATGGATTATAGGATGAGTTTTATTACATTGTGATAATTGTTAGCTTGATAATTAATCTTTAAATAGAAGATTATTATAAAAGTAGAGATTGATTAATATTGTACAGAAGAATAAACATGTAATTTATCTTTATATAAGAGTTATACTATCTCTTTATATAAGAAGACATGTTTATTATATAATTTTAGAACCCCTAAAATTGTTGAACTCTAATAAAGTTGTGGAAGTAAGAACATTTAGATTCCAAGCCATGCAAATTTCTTATATTTATTTTACATTTATTTTTTTAATATTTTATTTCCTAACAAAACATAAAAACCTATGAATTAATATATTTAATTTTATGTGCTATATTTCATATGCAAATTATTTCATCGTTACCAAACCAATCCTTGATAGACCTCTGATGAATTTATGTACTATGTATAATCCATTTTCTATTTTTCATGGCTTTCTTTAATTTTTAATTCAAGTGAACGAGGACATTTAGAAGTTAAAACTATAATTGCATTACCTACCCCACAATTGGTTACTATATTAGTTACACAAAGTATGCTTTTAAAAGTTATAAAGTTAGCTTGCTTGCTTCCTTAGATAATCATCAAATATTTTCATTCGTATAAAAAAGGCATTTTTTAAAGATAATCCCACACATTAAATAATACTCACAACAAGACAAGAAGACATACAGGAACAAGCAATGAAATATATGTCAGGCATATTAAGTTTAAGTATAAACAATTAAATATAAAAACTTAGATCATGGATCTTGAAACTTCATTATTTTGATACAATTAGAAAGAACACATATATTTATCAATTTAAGACATAAAGAATCTTTAGATTAGGACAATTAATAGAGTATATTTTCACTCCCTTAACCCATTGCTTAACGATGAAAAAAACACAAGCCCTTTATTTTATGTAAACCATTATTGTATTCTAAAAGTTTGGTTATGAGAGATCAAAAGAGGACTAGATTCCTATTAATAAACATTAAGTGTTTGCTTTCCATAAAGACTTATTAAGAATCATGTCTCTTTACTTTTATATATAATTCTTTATTAACCAATAAGATTTAAGTATTTAAAATATTTATGAAGTCATATAATTTTACCAAATAAAATTATAATTAATAAAATTTACTTAAATGTAATATGACCATTCTTTTGCCTTACATTGTAAGTGCATGAAAAATGACTAAGCTTTGATGCTTCCACTCTAACCTAAGAAATCAAAAGTGTATTCTTTAAGATGAACACCAAGCAAGCAACACTTTATAATGAGCTTGCCATTTTTTAAGCAACCTTACACTAATCAAATATAATAGACAATTACCAAACAAACAAACAAAAATGAGAAGTAAAATGAAGGAAAAGATCTATCACCAAAAGGTAAATATTTTGAGAAACACCTACCCTAATGATATACAAGCCTTTTTGGTTAATAATAAAAGGCATATATAATTGGCTCCATTACAAAACTCTTGATTCATCCTAATATATAATTTTTGTGTCATATGACTCTTTTTCTTTTTTTCTTCTTTTTTGATTAATTGGCTCTAATTGAAACTCAAGTTTGAAACTTTCAAACTTAAAACTAACTTTAGTACTAACGAGCTATAGCTTATTAATAGTTCTTTTATTTGATCCATTACTATTAAATTGCAAAAAGTGGACTCCATTCTTATGATGCATATAAGACAAACAATTGCAAAAAATAAACTCTTTAATGACTAGAAAAATTGTTGCAAATATCTTTAGCAACTATTAAAATTTGTCTTAGGTTAGTTGCAAATACATGATCATATCTTTCATTTGCAACTAATTTTAAGAATAGTCATATATATTTAATACTCTTAGTGATCATTACAAAAAAATAGTCACTATATACCAAATACACTTTGTGACCAATACTTCTGGAAGTTATCACAAAAAGTCTAGTATCAATGTGATGAAACAAATTTTATGACTACAAATAGCAAAATAATCTCTAAAATTTGTATTTATTTGCAACCATTAATCATGACATAGTCACAAAAAATATTATCTACTTGCAATTAATAACATAAATTAGTCAATACATATTGTTTTGAGTGTTAAAAAAAATAATATCTTAACATTAAAATAATCATTGACTTACAAAAGTATTAAAATGACCAAATAATTCTAGAAATAAAAGATAAGAAAATGAATCATAAAAAAAACAGAAGATAAAAAAAGGTTTAAAAAGAACTAATGTTTTTAGTTTACTTAAAACATATATTCATCTATATAGAGTTTGTATAGTTGACATTCTATAGTCTTTAAAAAGATATCAATAGATGTTCACATGCACTTTGTTAAAGGAAAGAATAAAACACAGATTCTATGGTTAGATCAATAGATAAGAGTAATAATTTAAACCATTGTAAAGTGAAGAAACAAATATAAATACATGATTAAGAAACATTACTTACTATTCATAAGATTAATAACAAAAATCAGAAAAGCAAATATAAGTAAATTTAAATATCATTACGTAACCCAAAAGGATAACTCAATAAAAACACAAGTAACTAGTAATGCTAAGACCAAATTTAGTTATAAAATAATGAGGTGTTTATGTATCATTATCAATGATTTTGCAACCCTATTTAGTAAAGCACAAAATAGACAATAAGAGAGCTAAAGGTGAGTCCATTAACATTCAAAGCTAAACATTTCCCAACTTTTTAGGCTACTATCTTTGCAAAAATGGGTTAGAATAGATTTTACAAAGTAGTTCCAAGGCAAAAAGCTATATAATGCTAATAGCCATCTTTCTTAACTAAAGAATCTCTACAAAAACCAATAGAAATGTAGATTTCTATTATTCCCTTTCTCAACTATTTTACCCATTAACTAAAATAACTTTGCTAGCAACACAAACTCCAAAGACTCCTTAGAAACTATATATTAACTTTATTTTATTAACATCTTTAATATAAAGATTATAATGTAGTTCAACATTAGCAACATTTTCACTATTAAGTAAAAATGGAAATAATGAATATGCACCTTAATGATTCTACATATATTCCCCAAAGCATGTTATTCTAACTTGTAAATCATTATATTTTTCTTTATAGATTTTCAAGCTTAACAAGCATTCTTTAACACTTCTTGAGATTAAGCTAATGCTTGTTATGATTGTAAAAAAGTATCCTCTATCATCTGTGGTTTAAAATTGGATAAGGAAAAGGTTGGTTTTGTTCTACATCATGATCATACACCTCTTCCACAATCATGCATTGTCCTGCTAGTGTACTCTTATTTAATAATTGTTCTATATCGTTTTAGGTGAGTACATAAGAGAGTTAATAAATGAGTAGAATACTTATATAGGATTTCTTAACCTCTTCTATTACCTATCCTTTTCCTTCCTTATAATGGGTGTACTTAAAGAAGTCCATTCCAATAAAGTCTCACTCACCAAGTTGATTTTTTTTTTTTACTTTTAATTTGATTAATGAAAATGTTAATTAATTAATGACAAAAATTAGTGAAATAAAAACTACCGCAAAGTTTTTAAAAGTGTGACACTTATGGATTTCTTCTGCTAAAAAAAAAAAGCCTTTACCCCTTAATTGTAAAGTATTTATTTTTTACTTATTTTTCAACGTACTTGGTAACCCTTCTCTAAAATAAATTGTAATAATAAAAAAATTAGACATTTGATTCACTAAACTAAAAATCCAATGTTGAAAAAAAAAACAAGGAAAAAACTTGGAAATAAGAAAAGTCAAACAAAATTTAAAGGAACAAAAATGAAAAGGAGTGAGGAAGGATTAAAAACCATAGCCTAGATATGGAAAGCCTTTTTGTCAAGAATGAATCAGCATCCATAATTGATCATCACCTAAGATAAATCTAGAATAACACCTTAGAAATGGGAAAATGATGACTATTAGGCTAAAAACACCTTTCACAAAGGTTGCAAACTATTGTTCTCACAGCCTTGCATGGGTTGTAATTGTTGTCAACTAAGTTTAAGTGTGCAAGAAAGTAAAGCCACATGGAAGGGCAAGAAAATAAATCCACATGGAAGGGCAAGAAGGTAAAGCCACATGAAAGGGCAAGAAAGTAAATCCGCTGCGTAAACCCTATTAGGGTTTCATAGAAGAGATTATATAAAGACCTTGGAAGACAAAATTAGGGTAAGGCCAATACAATTGAATACACGGCAAAACACAAAAGTGTGTGGACGGCTAGAGAAAACAGAAAAACACAACATATGGCCAAAGCACACCAACAACAAGCAAACGATAGAACAAGGGACAGCAAAATAGAAAAGAAGCAGCCGTAGTGAGCAGTGTAGTTGTCGTTAGAGATAGGAGAGAAAATAAAGATTGGCCAAATTGGAGTAGACTGACGGAAGGAGAAACCTACAGTAATAAAGGAATTAACTGTCAAGAGAGAGAGAGAGAAAGAAGAGATGGTTGACAGCCTAGGCTGAACGAAGAACAACCATCGAGAGAGAGAGAGAAAAGGGAGACGACCAGGTTGAATGAAGAATAGAGGTCAAGAGACGGCCATAGAAGAGAGAGATACAGTTGGCAAAAATAGAGAAAAGAGGAGACGGCTGAAGGGGCTGGACGATTGGACGTCAGATCGGAAGAGCGAAACGGCAAAGTCCTATTTGGCCAACCAAGTGAGTTGACAGCAAAACAGGGGAAGGAGAGAAAATTCGACACGACCAAAGAGGAGAGTGGACGGTAAAGGAACGACACACCATCGGCACACCAACGGTCAGTAGAACACGAGAGAAAGAGAGAACAATTGAGACAGCCGTTGGAAGAGAGAGAAAAGAGGTATACGGCTAGAACATAGGAGTCGACGGGAAGGAGAGAGAAAACATAGCCAAATAAGGGAAAAGGAGAGAAAATCTTAAATGGCAAGAGAGGGTACACGGCAAGAAAAGAGGGAAACCGTCAAAAGAGAAGAGACGTCCAAGCAAGGAGACAACTGGCTGAAAAAGAGAGAAATCCGGCTGGACAGTAAGAGAGAGAAATTCGGTGGTAAGAGAGAGAAATTCGGTTGGACAACAAGAGAGAGAGAAATGGACAGGTAAGGCGTGAGACCAACGAAAAGGAAGAAAACCAGAACTGTGAGGTGAGAGCAAAAACCAGAAACACATCACCCCTAGAAGAGAAGAAAACTAGAACGTGCGTCGACGTGAGACCAGAAAGTGCGATGGCGTGAGACCAAAATGTGTGTCGGGGTGAGACCAGAATGTGCGACGACATAAGACAAGGAGACGGGTGAGACCGTGAGATGGGGAAAGCAGGAATTGTGTGAGACAATGTAGAGAAGGAATTCGGCGAAGCATTCAAAGAACTCAACGTATTTCCAGATTTCTTCAAGAGAGGTTAGAGAGTGTTGTGGTGAACTTCTAAGCGGTAGTGGAGTAGCCTTTCAATTCAATAGAGGTAAGACAATCTAAAAGAAGGGTAGACATAGTAAGTGACACTCTTTGTATTGTACTTACTTAGCAATTGCAATAGTAAAAGGTGCAGAGGATTAAAACATCCATTGTAACTAGAATTCTCAAGTATAGTGGATAGTCTTGGTAAGGGAGAGTTCCTACCACCGTGTTTTGAATTGAGTTGTGAATGTAGCTAAAGTATCAGCGAACCCATAACCTAACAAAGACCTAAATAAGAACATCTGAATTGTCTATTAGGCAAGATGTCTGAAAGGTGACTTTGGGGACTATTGTGATTAGTAGGTAGTCATAGATCTACCTTAGTTGAATCTGAGAAAGAGTTCGTTTTTAAGAAGAGGTTGAAGTTGTTCACTTACCTGCGAATTGCGAATTGTGGTGATATTGATTCACCCTCCCTCTCAGTATCACAAACTAGTAGATCCTAGGGAAAAGTCGAGAACTTCAATTGGTATTAGAGCATAGGTTCACCAGTTTGAAGCTTAACAGCTTAGTGTACTAGTTTGAAGGGATCTAGAAGTTTGACTTGTTCAGCATACTGAGAAATGGAAGCCGGTACCAGCACTAACACCACTTACAGTAAGAAGGTTCCAATCTTTAACGGAACCAACTACCATATGTGGAGAGTAAGAATGCAAGTGGTATTTGCAACCATGGACATGAACGTGGTGAAATGGGTACAGGAGGGTTTTGTGGCTCCGGAAGAAGGTAAAAACCTAACCCCATAGGAGTTAAGGTAGTTTAAGATAAATGAGAAGGCCTTAAATGTCATCATTTCAGCATTGACAGATGTTGAGTATGCTAAAGTTATGGACTACAAATTTGCCAAGGAGATATGGGACAAATTACAGAAAGTCTATGAAGGTGATGGTAGAATAAAGGAGGTTAAGCTTCAAGTGTTCAAGGAGAGATATGAATCTCTCAGAATGTAGAAGAATGAGATAGTTCAAGAGTTCTTCACCAGGGTTATTGACGCTGTAAACGACTTGAGAAGTCATGGGAAGAACAAGAAGGACTCATCTATTGTGAAGAAAATTCTGTCTGAGAGGTTTGCCTTAAAGGTAGCAACCATAGAGGAGAGTAGAGATCTCAATTCTATGTCTCTGCATGATCTCCAGTGAAATCTCATTGCATATGAGATGAGGATAAAGTTAGCTGAAAGCTCTGTAACAATGAAGGTATCAAAGGAGGTAGCTTTCAAAGCTATGAAGCACTTGAAGGTAAAAGAAGAGGAAGAATCATCCAGTAAGGATGATGATGATGATGATGAGGAAGAAAGTGAAGGTGAAGTATTGGCTTACTTCACAAGGAAATTTAAAAATGGGTCTAAGAAGGGAAAAGGACAGTTGTCCTTGAGATGTTATCGTTGTGGGCAGATTAGACACTTTGCTTCTCAGTGCAAAGTGAAACATGATGATGAAGATGAGGATGGTGATGATAAGCAGAATTCAAAATGGAGAAGACCATCATTCAAATCAAAGAAGTCCAATAAGAAGACTGCCAACCCACAGAAGAAGAAGAAAGCTCATTCAAGAGTTATGTAAGTCAGACAAAAAAAGCTGATGAGGAGGAAGATGAAGAATCATTAGATGAGCATGCCTTTATGGCATCAGCTCAAGGTGGTAGTTCAACCTCTGAAGAGGAAGAGGAGGTTGATGAAGAAAAGCCAGATCTTGAAGCTAAGCTGGAAGCAGCTTCAAAGGAGATAATTAGAAGGGGTAGAACCATAAGAAGGTTGAAGGCCCATATAAAACAAGTTGAAGCAAAGTCTAAGGAAGTTGAAAGTCAAAAGGATGAAATAAGGGTTGAGCATATTGATTTGAAGAAAAGATTTGAGGAACAGATCAAAATATGTGAAGACCTTACAATAGAACTTGGCTCAAGGACTTTAACAATTGAAGAAATGAAGATAGAGTTGCTGAGACTTTAGCAACAACTCAAAAAGAGTGAGAAGAACTTGCAGAAGTTTGAAGTGGTAGGAAAAACAAGCTCTACAAGAAAAAAGAAGAATGAGACTTTGCCACAGAAGTTGAAAAAGAAGGCTGTGACTTAAGTGAAGATAACTGAAGAAGAGAAGACAGTTATCAAATCAAAGCCAAGGCCAAACATGATGGATGTGGTTAAAGAGCAGTAGCCCATAGTTGCTACGTCTCAAAAAGAAAAGAAAGTCAGCTAGCAGAAGGCTACGATTGAACAGAAGAAGGAGAAGAAGGTGACTGAAATGAAAGTCACACAAACAAAAAAGCCAGCTACTTTGCCTTCACAGCAAGTGATGAACAGAAGAAGACAAGCTATGATTAGACCCAAGAAGAGGCAGTTTCAAGGTCATTACCTTTATTGTAGAGTTTAGGGTCATAAGGCGAGTAAATACTGGTGGAGAAGGCCAGTATATGTCTCCAACTTGAGAAGATACGATGTTGTATACAGGGGGAGACAATACAAAATTCAAAGGAGAACACCTGTCGTGAGTTCTTGCACATATTGTAAAAGGCAAGGACACATTAACAAGGAGTGTTGGTGGAAGCCCAAACCAATGCTTTCAAAGAACAAGTTTGTTGTATTGACAGACTTGGAACAGTGTGAAAGGTATGGGCAGGATGGCCATAATGCTAAGAGAAGCATGATACTTCTCCCTTAGCAAGAGAAGACATTCAATGGCACAATAAAAACAAGTAGTGCAGTCAAAGTTAAGAAAAAGGAGAAAGCTATCTTCCAGCCAGTTCAAAAGAAGGAATATAGAGCAAAAAGGGAGGTGGCTAATATAGCTGAAATTGCACTAAAGGCTGATTATAAGGATAAGCAGTGGATCCTTGATAGTGGATGCACTTCGCACATGACGGGAGACAAGAGTAAATTATCAAAGCTAAACAAATCAAGAGAAGGCAAAGTCAAGTTTGGCAAAGATGATTCACATAACATCAGTGGTTAGGGGTCAGTGAATATTGGAAAAGGAAAGCTAAAAGATGTTTTGCACGTTGAAGGACTCAGATATAATCTAGCATCTGTCAGCCAACTATGCAACGATGACCACAAAGTGATATTCACAAAAATAGGTTGCCAAGTAAAGAGTAAAGAAGGCAATACTGTTGTAGCTGAAAAGAGAACAGCTGGAAATTTATATGTGATTGATGAGGACAAGACAAGCAGCTATTTACTCATCAAAGAAGAAGAAAATCAACTCTGGCATAGGAGGCTGGGACACTTATCACAGAAGAACATGAGGAAGCTAACCATTACTCATACAATCAGAGACATTCCTGACCTTAGGAGAGAGAGAAAGTATGTTTGCTTAGCATGCTCTAAAGGAAAACATGCCAAAAAGCAGTACAAGACCAAAGAGTTCAGTTCTGAAGTAGTGCTTGACATTATGCATACTGATTTGTGTGGACCAATGAGGACAAAAGGGTTGAAAGGTGAGAGGTACTTTATTTTGTTTATTGATAATTATTTGAGAAGGACCTGCCTCATGCACCTCAAATACAAGTCAGAAGTTTTGAATTGCTTCAAGAGATACAGAAGATTGGCTGAAAATGAGAGTGGAAGGAAGATCAAAGTATTGAGGTTAGATTAAGGCACTGAATTTACAAATAAAGCTTTTGAAGATTATCTTGAGAAGCATAGAATTCATCATCAGATGGTAGCAGCAAGAACACCTTAACAGAACGAGGTGGTAGAGAGGAAAAATAGAGCTGTGGTTGAAATGGCGAGAACTCTACTACTGGAATCTAAGCTTCACACAAGATTTTGGACAGAAGTAACATTTACAGCCGTGCATCTACTAAATAGAGTATTACTAAGGCCCAATACTGATAAGACTCCATATGAGCCATGGAGTGGGAAGAAGACAACAGCCAAGTATCTCAGAGTCTTTGGCAGCCCATGTTTTGTGAAGAACAAGGAGCAAAAGTTGGGAAAATTCAATGCTAAGTCTGATGAAGGCATCTTTGTGGGATACTCAGAAAAGACAAAAGGTTACAAAGTTTTCCTACATAAGCTAGGAAAAGTGATCACTTTTAGTGATGTGAGAATAGATGAGAACTGGAAAACAATGCAGAATGGAAAAGCTAAGGACAATGAAGAAGATGACTTCAATGTAGATGAAGAATCAGACCAACTTGAAGAAATGAAACAAGAAGTAAGTTCAGACTCGGAGAAGAGTGATTTTGAAGATGAAGAAAGAGATCCTCTTGCAACTAAGACGATGCAAGAAAGAAAGCCAAAGAAAACATGGACCAGTGCTCATCAAGAAAATCAGATCATAGGTGACCCATTAGCATGAGTTACAATAAGAAGAAGAATTGTGGGAGCTACTGCTTTACTCTCATAAGTTGAACCTAAATCTGTTGAAGAGGCTACATAAGATCTAACTAAATCTTTGTCTACAAAGCTGTTTGAAAAGCACAAAATGAGTCTGTCTATGCGAATGACTCCTCAAGCCTGAAGTTTAGGTGAATCCTCCATCTCTACTTTACAAGTTTTTCAGATTTGTAATTGGTTGGCAAAGGGGGAGAGAAGCGACAATGCAGGGGGAGCTGTTAAGAATGGGAGAGTGTATATTTAGGGGGAGTTGAAACTGTTGCATAATGGCTTTTGTTATGAGTGTTGCCAACAATTACAAAGGGAGAGATTGTTGTTCCCACAGCCTTGTATGGGTTGTAATTGTTGTCAACTAAGTTTAAGTGTGCAAGAAAGTAAAGCCACATGGAAGGGCAAGAAGGTAAAGCCACATGGAAAGGCAAGAAAGTAAAGCCACATGGAAGGGCAAGAAGGTAAAGCCACATGGAAAGGCAAGAAAGTAAATTCACATAGAAGGGCAAGAAGGTAAAGCCACATGGAAGGGCAAGAAAGTAAATCTACCATGTAAGGGCAAGAACGTAAATCCACCACGTAAGCCCTATTAGGGTTTCATGAAAGAAAGTATATAAAGACCTTGGAAGACAAAAGTAGGGTAAAGTCAACACAATTGAATACACGACAAAACACAAAAGTGTGTGGACGGCCAAATAGAGAAAACAGAAAAATACAACATACGACCAAAGCACACCGACGGCAAGCGAACAGCAGAACAGGTGACGGCAAAATAGAAAAGAAGTAGCCGTAGTAAACAATGTAGTCGTCATCGGATATAGGAGAGAAAACGAAGATTGGCCAAATCGGAGTAGACCGGCGGAAGGAGAAACCGACAGCAATAAAGGAATCAACCGTCAAGAGAGAGAGAGAGAAAGAGGAGACGGTTAACAGCCGGGTTGAACGAAGAACAGAGGTCGAGAGACGACCATAAAAGAGAGAGATACAGTTGGCAAAAATAGAGAAAAGAGGAGATGGCTGAAAGGGCTGGACGACTGGACGTCAGACCGGAAAAGCAAAATGGCAAAGTCCTATTTGGCCAACTAAGTGAGCCGATAGCAGAACAGAGAAAGGAGAGAAAATCCGACACGACCAAAGAGGAGAGTGGACGACAAAGGAACGACACACCAACGGTCGGCAGAACATGAGAGAAAGAGAGAAAAATTGAGACAGCCGTTGGAAGAGAGAGAAAAAAGGTATACAGCCAGAACAGATGAGTCGACAGGAAGGAGAGAGAAAACACGACCAAATAAGGGAAAAGGAGAGAAACTCTGAGACAACAAGAGAGGGTACAAGGCAAGAAGAGAGGGAAACCGTCCAAAGAGAAGAGACGTCCAAGTAAGGAGACAACCGGCTGAATAAGAGAGAAATTCGGTTGGACGGTAAGAGAGAGAAATCTGGCTAGACAACAAGAGAGAGAGAAATGGACAGGTGAGGCGTGAGACTAGTGAAGAGGAAGAAAACTAGAACCGTAAGGTGAGAGCAAAAACCAGAAACGCATCACCCCTGGAAGAGAAGAAAACTAGAACGTGTGTCGGCATAAGACCAGAAAGTGCAACGGTGTGAGACCAGAACGTGCGACGGCGTAAGACAAGGAGACGGGTGAGACCATGAGATGGTGAAAGCAGCAATTGTGTGAGACAACGTAGAGAAGGAATTCAGCGAAGCATTTAAAGAACTCAACGTATTTCCATATTTCTTCAAGAGAGGTTAGAGAGCGTTGCGGTGAACTTCTAAGCGGCAGTAGAGTAGCCTTTTAATTCAATAGAGGCAAGACAAACTAGAAGAAGGGTAAACATAGTAAGTGACACTCTTTGTATTGTACTTACTTAGTAATTGCAATAGTGAAAGGAGTAGAAGATTAAAACATCTATTGTAACTCGAATTCTCAAGTATAGTTGATAGTCTCAGTAAGGGAGAGTCCCTACCACCGTGGATGTACATCACATTGACGGAACCATGTAAATCTCGTGTGTCCTTAATTTGCTTTAGGTTCTGTGTTTTGAATTGAGTTGTGAATGCAGCTAAAGTATTAGCCAACCCATAACCTAACGAAGACCTAAATAAGAACATCTGAATTGTCTATTAAGCAAGGTGTCTGAAAGGTGACTTTGGGGACTATTGTGATTAATAGGTAGCAATAGATCTACCTTAGTCGAGTTTGAGAAAGAGTTCGCTTTTAAGAAAAGGTTGAAGTTGTTCACTTACCTACGAATTGTGAATTGTGGTGATACTGATTCACCCCCCCTCTCAGTATCACAAACTAGTAGATCCTAGGGAGAAGTCGGGAACTTCACAAACTATTATAACATGTTTAGTAATCCTAAAACACATCACCTTAATAGCTTCAAAATTAACAAGGAAAAATATTATATAAACATTTAAGTTTTTTAGGTGTCTTCATTTGTCACATTCATTGAGCATTATTGCTTTAGGAAGTTTCATATACCACAAGTTTTTTTTGCAATGTTAGCTCAAACCTGACTACACTTTAATAATGCAATTTGAAAATCTCAAACTAAGATAATGCATCAAATAATGTAATGTAGTGAAAAATGGTATGAAACTTGACATATTTCTTTTAGGAAAAAATTACCATTTATGGACATCAATAATTAGCATGCCTAATTTAGACATAAAAAGGATACAAATATGGTGAAAGAACTTTGAAAACAAAGAGTTGCTATAAAAGCAAGTACATGTTATCCATTATACATACCTTTCTTTTTTCTTTTACCCAATGATCATATAACTCGCTTTAATTTTCTTTAATAAGCATTTAAGGCACGTGCTCACATGCCTTCTCAATAGATTTATATTTCAAAAACTTTTGTTTGAGACTATTGGTCCTTAAGGCAACTTAAAAGAGAGTAAATTAGGTTAATTTGGTTTAATTGCGCAACCCACACTTAATTCCAACTTTTAAAAGTAATAATAAGATAATCAATTATAAAGACAACAAAGCAAATAATGATGTTGAGCTCATCTTTGATAACTAACGTTGGATTTGTTGTCAACAGCATCTCATATATTTGTCCTTCTTAATTTGATGTTATGAGTGTCTTTAATATGTGTTTGCTGCATTTACAAAGTGTTGGTAGTTGATTTATTCAAGGGTTAAGGAAGATGGCGTACTCTTATTCCTAGAAAGGAGGATCAATGAAGAGAAGGAGAAAAGCAGTGGGACAGAATAGCCCAGTAATGGTTGACGTTAAGGAGAAGCTGATGGTGGAAGAAGCGTTCAAGACAACGAAGGTACCACTTTGGAACAAGTAGATAATGTTCAAGGCAATAGCGACCAGCCTTTTTTTTTTAGCATAGTGTTCAACTTTATTGTGTGCAAGCTCAATTTCCCCACCAGCATTATTCCTTCTCTCAACATGGCTACCGGCTTGTTGGATTTCAAGATGCTCAAGTTTTGGTTCGTCGTGTTTTAAAAGCTTAACTTCTTAAAGCAGCCTTTCATTAGGCAAGAGAATATCGTCATTCAAACATGTGTCGTTGTTACCTCTTACATTGTATTTAGTAGTCACATTGCAAGTCATTTGTTAGGTATAAGTCAATGTTGACTGTTGATGGTAGGGTAATTCTAAATTTAAGAAATTAATATTAATAATCGATAGTAAGGCAATCCTAAACTTAATGCATATAAATACCTATGTAGCTACCAAAAGAGAGGATAAAACTGTAGAGAGGTAAGAAACATGGTAGAAAGAGAGTAAAGAAACACGACAGAGAAAGAAAAGAGAAATATGATAAAGAGAAATTAGAGAAACACGACAAAAAGAAAGAAGCTGTGAAAGGCAGAAAGAAAGAAGTAAGGAAATGGTAGAGAAAAATGGCAAAGAGAGAGCTATGAAACACAGTAGAAAAATAGTTGTGGAACATGATAGAAAGAGAAAGAAAGAAAGAACAACAATAAGAGAGAGGAGAAACACGACAAAGGTAGAAAGTTAAGACCAGCAAAGGCAGAGAGTTAAGATCGGTAAAAGCAGAGAGTTGAGATTGACAAAAAGAGAAAAAAGAGACCAGCAGAGAGAGAGAGAGAAAAGAGAACGACATAAGAGAGAACTATAGAGAGAATGTCATAGAGCAAAGAACGTGAGAGGAGAGAATAGTAGAAAAAAAAAGGAGAAGATTAGTTTTCTATAACAGCAACTTATACACATGGAGAGATCTTTCTCAGAGGAGTTTTTCTCATAATCTTTTTATGTACTTCTTGAAAAAAGGTGGGAAACCTTTAGGGTGATTAGGAGATCATTATAAATGGTTAAAGAGTGATCCTTTGACAGTGGTTAAGGAGAGATCCTTCCACGACATCATTTGTATCCCTTGATAGCAAGAGTGACATGTGTGATCTAGGAGAGATCTTATCACACGTAGATGTAGCTCACATATTATGAGTGAACCATGTAAAAGTTCGGTGTGGGTTTGGATGCTTATGCTTGCTTGATATTCATACGACCATTCTCACATAAACAAGTAAGACAAAAATAGATCATAGACCTTAACAAGTTAAAAAGGTTTAATCTAGATAGATTTGTAAAAAGTATGCATCTCACATTGATTAACCCTTTCCCCCTCTCAGTGTGAGACCTAAAAAGGTCCTTATCAATTAGTATCAAAGTCTGGTTTCCTCTGTTGATTCATTCTACTTAGATCTGAAATTTTTTTTACTAATGTTATGGATCTTTACATTTACTACTAATTAATATTATAGAGAACATAAACATTGTTAATAGCAAGGGTATTCCCACTTTTGATGGACAAAATTATCAATTATGGAAGAATAGAATGCTCTTATATTTGCTTTCACTTGGTCTAGATGTATTTAAATCTATTGTCAATGGCTTCACTTTTACTACTAAAGGTACTTTTATGACACCTACTGATAAGAAGAATTTAAAGTATGATGGAAAGGTTAGAAATGTCTTCTATGCCTTTTTATCAGACAATGATTTCACAAAAGTGATGAGGTGCAATATAGCCAAACAAATTGAGGACAAATTGAAGAATATTTATGAAGGAGACAAGGTTGTGAAGGAAATTAAATTACAAATTTAGAAGAGCAGATTCAAAGATATAAAGATGCTGAATAATGAATCTGTGGACGCCTTTTTTACAAGATTAAATGAAATTGTATGCTTCATTAGAGGCTATGAAGAGGAGATCAATGATGCTACTATTATAAGAAAGATATTTAAAACCTTACTAAAAGCTTTTAATGTCAAAGTTTTCTCCATAGAAGATAGACACTTGGATGATTTACATAGCATATTAGTGGCTTATGAAATAAGAATAACCCCAATAAAGAAAAATAAAAAAAGCCTAAATTAGAGAAGAAGTTGGCCTTTAAGGCCATTGAGAAATTAAAACTTAAAGAATAAGAAGAAGAAACTATCGGTAACTCTAAAGTAGAAGATGGTGATACTAAATTTGATAAAGTTATGACATATATCACCAAAAATATAAGGAAATAAAAAGGGAAGTACAAGGAAAAATTACCCTTGAAGTGCTTTAGTTGTTAAGACATTGGGCACTTTGTAGTAAACTACCTAAAAAGAAAAGAAGCAGATAATGATAATGCCCCAAGGAGGAGGACAAAGAAATCTAACTATTTTGAAGTTAGGAATTTAAGTGCCAAAGGGAAAAAGAAATTCTTTAGATTTAAAAGAAAAAATTTCTTGAGCAAGTTGGATGAAGAAAATTATGAAGAAGAAATTGATAATGATTCAAATGATGATACTGCAAAAAATATGCTGGTTACATAGGTAAAAGATAAAAAAGAATCCTCAAGTGATAAGGAATCCAGTGAAGAGGAAGAAAAAGAGATGATGTAGCAACTTAAGAATGAATTAAAAGTTTATTTACACAAAAATAGTAAGCTAAAAAAGGAGGTAAAGAATCCCAAGAAGTTGAATAAAAATTCTGATGTTGATAAATTCGATTTCTAAATGAAAGAGAAGGAGTACTTGCAAAGAATTAAGGAGCTAAATATACTTGAGGCAAAGTAAGGCAAAATACACAAAAATCTTGGCACTAAGGTGATTACATAATAGCAAGGCTGAATCTGAATTGAAGAAGTATGAAGAAAGCTTTATATAGGTTGTGGAAGTGAGAGGAGAGTCCTTTTCAACAACTGTTATCAAGGAGAATGCTATCAAAAAGTTAGATAAGTGTCTAAGTAAGTAAAGACCTCATTCCATGAGGAAGAAAGGACTTGACTATATTGAAAAGACAAATGAAAAGGTAAAGGAGAAAAAGAAATTTGTGTTTGTACCTGAAAGCAAACACAAAGAAAAGATAAATTAAAAGAAGTTGATGTTATGAAGAAGAAAAACCAACCCAAGCTAAAATGGGTTAGGAAAGATGTGATTAAAACTCTTATCTAAAGGAGACAGGTTGTCGAAGACAATAAGAAGGTTGCCACACTTAAAAATCAGGTGGCTAAAGGTATCAGAAATAATTATAATGATGATTATTACCAAACAGATGCTGAAGATAAGAGAGATGAACTTGTTGAAAAAAGAAAATATAGATTTGAAAGATTTTGCTGGTGTTATAATAAATATAGGCACAAGGCTAATGTGTGCTAGATTAATAGGCTTATAATAAAGAAGAATATGAGGCAAGAGTCTAAGGGGAGACTATTAAAAAAGGAGACAACCTCAAATGAAAAAAAAGTCAAATCCCACTAAGAAACATATTTGATATATTGGAAGAAATCTGTAGAAGATATGAAGAGGCTGGACATACTACTGAGGAATGTTTGACATTGCTACTAGGTCAAAGAATGCAAAGGAGAACAACTACATATGCTTCTACATTTGGCCAAAGAAGAAGAAGAGAAAAGGAAATGACAATGATTGTGGAAGTAGCCTTAAAAGCTTTCAAGAAAGAAAAACCATGGATCTTTGACAATGGCTGCTCTTCACACATGACAGGAGACTCCAAGGTGCTAAAGGAAGTAGAAAAATATAATGGAGGGTTAGTCACGTTTGGTAATGATGATATCTTAAAGATTAAAGGTGTTGGTACTGCTGAAATTGGTGTAAAAAAGCTAAAATAAAAGGAAGTGATTTATGTTGAAAGGCTAAAACATAATCTAATTAATGTTAGCAAACTTTGTGATGATGGGCATAAAGTTACTTTTAGTAAGAATGGTTGCACAGTAAAAAGATTAAGTGATGATGTTGTTTTTACAAAGGATGAAAGAACAAATGGAAACTTAAACCAAGTTTCCAGCAACAAAAACATATGCTACATAAGCACCAAAGATGAGAATTTGTTGTGGTATAGGAGATTGGGACATCTTGGACAAAAGGGGCTGAACAAATTGTCCAAAAATGAAACTGTGAAAGATGTACCCAAGTTGAGAAAAGAAAGAAATACCATTTGCAACACTTGTTAAAATGGGAAGATGGTGAATGCTACTCACAAAAATGTGGAGATTTAAACAAAGAAGCCATTGAAGCTCATTCATTTAGATATCTATGGGCTTATAAGAAAAAAATCATCAAAGGGTGATAGGCACTTTATTTCTTTTATTGATGATTTTACAAGAATGACTTGTATTATGTTTTTGAAATATAAATCAAATTCTTTCAATAATTTTAAGAGCTACAGGAGGCTGACTAAAAATTAGTTGGGGAGAAGAATTAATAAACTTATGACAAATAATAGGACAAATTACACTTGTAGTGACATTAAAAATTATTTGGAGAAGCATGGACTAAAACATAAATATGCTGGTCCCTACATACCCTAACAAAATAGAATGGCTAAAAGAAAGAATAAAAGTGTAATAAAGATGGCAAGAATCGTATTGGCTGAGCATGGTACCTTACATGGCTACTAGAGAAAAGCTATCACTACTACCACTCAGATTTAAAACAAATGCTTGATGAGACCATATATAAAAAAAGACACCTTATAAGCTGTGGAATGGAAAGAAGCCAAATGTAAAACATTTCAAAGTATTTGGAAACGCACATTTTATTAAAATTAAAGGTAAGAATCTTGGAAAATTTAATGAGAATGCTGATGAAGGCATATTCTTGGACTATATACCATATGGAAAAGGCTTCAGATGTTACAACAATAGGCTGCAAAAAATTATAGATAGCTTTGATGTTAAAGTGATTGAAGATGGTTCCATAATGCAATCACAACATAAGGAAGTTGAAGATGTTATATGTGATAATGAAAAGGAATCTGAGAGTGATAAATTAGAGGTTGTTCAGCATAAGGAAAAAGTTGATTCTCAAATTACAAATGATGAAGAAAATGAATCAAGGCATTACCAAGCTTACAGAAGAGTTAGAGCTGAAGTTGATGCTAAAAATATTATTGCCAGCAAAAAGGATTCTGTGCAAACTAAAAGAAGGCTAAAATGTAGTGAACAAACCTTATTGATCTCCAAAGTTGAACCCAAGTTAGTGGAAGAAGCATTAAAGTACAAGGAATGGGTGTGTGCTGTGAATAAAGAGCTTGATCAAATTGAAAAGAACAACACTTGATGTTTAGTTCCAAGACCTAAAGGGAAAAACGTCATTAGAACCAAGTGGGTGTTCAACAATTAGTTTAATGAAAATGGTGAAATTGTAAGAAACAAGGCAAGACTTGTCTGCAAAGGTTACTCATAAGTAAAAGGTGTTGATTTTGAAGAGACCTTTGCTCTTATAGCCAGACTTAAAGCAATTAGAATATTTATGGCTATTATTGCTTAAAAGAAATTACAAAGTTTATTAGATAAATGTGAAATCAACATTTCTAAATGGAGAGCTTGAAGAAGAGGTATTTATTGAATAGCTTGATGGTTTTATATTTGATCATGATGGTTTAAGTGTGTGCAAATTGACAAAGACTTTATATGGCTTAAAGCAAGCTCCAAGAGCATGGTATTCCAAGCTAGATACATGTGTCAAAGATATAAAATTCAGAAAAGGAAATGTGGACAATAACTTATACATAAAGGAATATAAAGATGGCCAATTAATTGTTATGGTTTATATTGATGACATAATTTTTGTTGCTAAAAAAAAGGCCCTTTACACTACTTTTGTTAATCAGATGAAGAAGAAGTTTGAGATGTCTAATGTTAGGTGAAATGAAATTCTTCTTAGGACTACAAGTTTTGCAAAGCAAGGTTGGAATTAACCTCTCTTAAGAAAAATATGCTTATTAGCTGTTAAAAAGGTTTAGGATGGAGAACTCTAAAGATGTAATCACTCTTATCGTTATTGGAACAAAGTTGAGCAAAGATAAAGAAGGCAAAATGGTTGATTAGAAGTAATATAGAAAGTTAATTAAAAGTTTACTACATTTGGCAGCATTAAGGTCTGATCTTTTTTTGGCTATAACACTTTGTGTTAAATTTCAAAGTGAGCCCAAAGAATCTCACCTCGTGGTTGCCAAAAGAATTCTAAGATATGTTAAGGGCACAACAAATTATAAGTTGCTTTATGATAGAAGTGGACAACTTAATTTATATAAGTATACAGATGCTAACTGGGCTAGAAATTGTGATGACAAAAGGTCTACATCAGGTAATGCATTTTATTTAGGTAGTAGATGTGTTTCATGGCACAATAAGAAGCAAAATTAAATGATGCTAAGCACTGTAGAGGTTAAATATATGGTCGTTACTCAAGCTTGTACTCAATGTTGTACATGAAACAACAGCTTGTAAATTTAAAGGTAGATGTGCAACTGCCATTACTGATTAGTTGTGACAACCAAAGTACCATTAATTTATCAAAGAATCCTATTCAACACTCTAGATTTAAACATATTTAAATCAAGTACTACTTCATTAAAGAAAAAATAGAGAAAAATAAAGTAAAGTTAGAGTATATGCCTACCATAGAGCAAGTTGTAGATATATTCACTAAACTTTTGTTAAGAGAGATGTTTCAAAAGTTAAGGTTGAACTTATGTATTCAGCCACCCGCTAGAAGCTGAGGTATGCCTTTAATCCCCCCTTACCTTCCCTCTTCTATTATTCTTTGGATTCATTGTCAAAGGGAAAGATATTTTGCATAAATCCAAAGAGAGTATAGATTGATTAAAGGGAGAGTAGCTTGATAAATTTAAAGGGGAAATCAAATTAAGGGAGAAAAATTATCAAAGGGGGAGAAAAAAAAAAGGGAGTTAAAATTAAGGTTGTTTCCAATTGGTATCATGCCCACATGTAAAAAGGGAGATGTATGTTTTAGGGGGAGCTGTTCCTTTTGCTGACACTACTGCTTGTGCTTAATTATTGATTTTCAGATTTAATGTGTTGCCAACAATTCTAAAGGGGGAGTTTGTTAAGCCTATCTTTGATGGCTAATGTTGGATTTGTTGTCAACAGTATCTCATATATTTATCCTTATTGATTTGATGTTATAAGTGCCTTTAAGATGTATTTGCAACATTTACAAAGTGTTGGCAGCTGATTTATTCAAGGGTTAAAAAAGATGGCGTACTCTTATTCCAAAAAAAGAGAATCGATGGAGAGAAGGAAACAAGCAATGGAACAGAATAGCCCAGTAATGGTTGACGTTAAGGAGAAGCTGATGGTGGAGGAAGCATTCAAGACAATAGAGGTGTTGCCTTAAAATAGGCAAATAACATTCAGGGCAATAACAACCAGCCTTTTTCTTAAGCATAGTGTTCAACTTTATTGTATGCAAGCTCAATCTCACCACCAAATTATTCCTTCTCTCAATGTGGTCACCAGCTTACAGGGTTCATGATGCTCAAGTCTTGGTCCATCATGCTTTAAAAGCTTGACTTCTTGAAGTAGCCTTTCATTAGGCAAAAGAATATCATCATGCAAACATGTGTCATTGCTGCCTCTGACATTATATTTAGCAATGTCACTACAAGTCACCTATTAGGTATAAGTCAATGCTGACCATTAATGGTTGGGCAATTTTAAATTCAAGGAATCAAGGTTGACTGGTAATGGTAGGGTAATTCTAAATTCAAGGAATTAATACTAATCGTTTGATGCGAAAAACCCCAAAAGGACGTGGCTTAGGGACCCAACGCACACAAGGAATCAAAGAACAATCAGGAAAGCTAAACCAAAGTTTAATAACATAAACCCTAAACCTATATTCAAAGGAATACGAACTTAGGGTATTTAAGAAGGATATAGACGCCACACTCCAGAAAAGAAAGGAATTGGGAGTGATAAGTTGATTGGAACGCCACAAGAAGAAGTACCTCTTGATAAGTTCTTTAGTCCTTAAAAAAATCGAGGGAGAAAAACCCTTGCTTTCTATTTCACTTAAAGTTGTTTGGTTTTTCCAGAGCTTATAAGCGATGCTTATTTATAGGTTAAGATAGTAATCCTAAAGAGGCAAAAATTTCTATTTAGGACAAATCCTTATTTTGGAGGAATTCCTAACTATAGACAAATTCCAACACAGACAATAAACTCTTATTTAGGAGTGAATGCTATTACTTACTTTGACCTCTTAGGTATTCCAATTATATTAATTAAGCCTGGACCCTTTGTCAAACTTGAATTCACACAATTTGAAACTTGATTGGTCTGAATGTCCTCAATTAGCCCATTTAATGTTTATTTAATCTTTTTGGCTTTAGCTCATGTTATTGGGCCTTCTGGAATGTACAATAGACCTCTTGTATCCATTGAAGCCTTCTACCCATCATCTCTATGGTTTTCATCATTCCCCATTTCCTCAAAAGGATTTGTCCCCGAATCATCACCTATATCAAAAGGGGAAAGATAAAAAATGTTAAATGTTGCACTCACATTATACATACAGGGAAGGTCCAACTTATAAGCATTGTCATTAATTTGTGCTACAACTTAAAAAGGACCATCTCCTTTAGGTTGTAGCTTTAAATGCCTCTGAGTTAGGAATCGTTCCTTGCGTATATACACCTAAACCCAATCACTAGGTTTAAACACCATCTTCTTTCATCCCTTGTTAACATGAGATGCATATTGCTCAGTTTGTTTTTCAATATGTTGTCGCACCTTCTCATGCAATTTTTTTATCATGTCAACTTTACATTCGCCATCTAAGCTGGTATACTCATTAACAAGTATAGGTACCAAATCCAAAGTGTTGTTCCCACAGCCTTGTATGGGTTGTAATTGTTGTCAACTAGGTTTAAGTGTGCAAGAAAGAAAAGCCATATGGAAGGGCAAAACAGTGAATTCACCGCGTAAGGGCAAGAACGTAAATCTGCCGCGTAAACCCTGTTAAGGTTTCATGGAAGAGAGTATATAAAGACTTTGGAAGACAAAATCAAGGCAAGGCCAACACAATTGCATACACAGCAAGAAGAGAGGGTGAACGGCATAAACACAAAGAGTGAGTTCAGAAAACACAAGAGAAACCGTTCAACCAAGGAGACAAGAAAGGCCAACACAACTGAATACACGGCAAAATACAAAAAGTGCGTGGACGGCCAATTAAAGAAAACAAAAAAAGATAACACATGGCTAAAGCACACCGACGACAAGAGAATGGCAGAACAGGTCACCAAATAAAAAATGGAGGTCAAAAATTGAGGAGATCATAGCCGCACAGTAGCCGTCGTGAACAGTAACCTCGTGAACAGTAGTCGTCATCAACAGTAGCATCGAGTGAAAACGTTGGGAGGCTGAACAAAGAACAACTGTAGAGAGAGACGGTCGACGGCCAGGCTAAACGAAGAGAGAGATCATCGGCCAAAACACAAGAGAGAGAAAACACAGTCGTTGGAAGAGGGAGAAACCCGACGGCCAGACCAAACGGGTCGACGGAAGAGAAAACCGGTTACGGCTAGACGGGGCTAGACAGCAAGACGAAGAAAAGCAGACCGGTGGAAGAAGAAACCAGACGGCCATAGAAGAGAGAGATACCGACGACAACAAAGAACAACCGTCGAGAGAGAGAAAGAGGAGACGGCAGGAACAGAGAAGTCGATACGGCCAAAATCAGATCCAACTGGACAGTGAGATAGATCTGGCTGGACAGTGAGAGAGATCTGGCTGAACGAAGAGAGAGAAACCACCGGCAAAATCGAAGACGGATGAAGAGAGAGAAATCCGGTGAAGAGAGAGAAATTCGGCGGGAAGAGAGAGAAATCTGGCTGAACAGCAAGAGAGAGAGAAACGAACAGGCGAGCCATGAGATAATGAGATCGTGAGACAAGGAGATGGGTGAGAACATAAGACGGTGAAAGCAGGAATTGTGTGATACAACGTAGAGAAGGAATTCAGTGAAGCATTGAACTCAACGTATTTCCAAACTTCTTCAAGAGAGGTTAGAGAGCATTGCGGTGAACTTTTAAACGGCAGTGGAGCAGCCTTTCAATTCAACAGAGGCAAGACAAGTTAGAAGAAGGGCAGACACAATAAGTAACACTCTTTGTATTGTACTTGCTTAGTAATTGCAATAATGAAAGAGCAGAGAATTAAAGACATCTATTGTAACCTGAATTCTCAAGTATAGTGGATAGTCTCGGTAAAGGAGAGTCCCTACCATTGTGGATGTACGTCATGTTGACAGAACCACGTAAATCTCGTGTGTCCTTAATTTGCTTTACATTCTGTATTTTGAATTAAGTTGTGAACGCAGCTAAAGTATCAGCCAACTCATAACCTAACAAAGACCTAAACAAGAACATCCGTATTGTCTATTAGGCAAGGTGTCTGCAAGGTGACTTTGGGGACTATTGTGATTAGTAGGTAGCAATAGATCCACCTTAATCGAGTCTAAGAAAGAGTTCGCTTTTAAGAAGAGGTTAAATTTGTTCACTTACCTGCAAATTGTGAATTGTGGTGATACTGATTCACCCCCCCTCTCAGTATCACAAAGTAGTAGATCCCAGGGAGAAGTCGGGAACTTCACAAAGGAATTAACGAATTAAAACCATATACAATTTCAAATAAAGAGTAACTAGTAGCTGAATGAACACTCCTATTATACGTAAACTCAACATGTGGTGAATAATCTTCCAATGTTTTGTGGGAATAATAGCATGCAAAAGAGTAATAGCATGCAGAAGAGTAAAAAACGTTCGATTAACCACCTTAGTCTGCCCATTAGTTTGTGGATGATAAGTAGTTGAAAACAATAACTTAGTACCTAACTTACCCCACAAAGTCCTCCAAAAGTAGTTTAAGAACTTTAGTTCTTAGTCTAAAACAATGCTTCATGGCATGCCATGTAAACGCACTACTTCTTTAAAGAATAAATTAGCCATATTGTTTGCATCATTAGTTTTATGGCATGGGATGAAATGTGTCATCTTTGAAAATCTATTAACAACAACAAATACAAAATCCCTACCCCTTTTTGTTTATGGCAATCCTAGTATAAAGTCCATAGATAAATCAAACTAGGGATGGCTAGGTATAAGTAAAAGGGTATACAAGCCATGGGGTAAAACTTTAAATTTAGCCTGTTTGCATGTTATGCATTTCTCACATATCCTCTCAACATCTCGTTTCATGCATGGCCAAAAGAAATGTTCATTTAGGACTTTTAAAGTTTTCCTAACTCCAAAATGACCCATTAAACCACCTTTATGAGCTTCTCTTATAACTAACTTTCTCAAAGAACTCATAAGTATGCATAAACAATTTTTCCTAAATAAGAAACCCTTATGCCTATAAAACTTCTCAAAAGCTAATGTCTCACATGATCTATACACATTAGAAAAGTCAGGATCATTCACATATATATCCTTAATATGTTCAAATCCTAATAAGTTTACAATAAGTGTAGAGATAAGGGCATACTTGCGAGATAATGCATCAGTGATGAGAACCATATAGATGATGGGTGGAAGGCTTCAATGGTTGCAAGAGGTCCATTGCACATTCCAGAAGGCCCAATAACACGAGTTAAAGCCAAAAAGATTAAAGAAGCACTAAATGGGCTGATTCAGGACATTCAAGCCAACCCAACTTAAAATGGTGCGAATTCAAGTTTGACAAAGAGTCCAGGCCTAATTAATACAATTAGAATACTTAATAGGTCAGAATAAGTAATAGCATTTCTTCCTAAGTAAGAATTTGTACCTCTTTAGGATTGCTATCTTAGCCTATAAATAGGTTCCCCTTGTAAGCTCTAGAGGACAGACAATTTTGAGTAAAATAGAAAGTAAGGGTTTTTTTCCTCTCGATTCTTTTAAGGACTAAGGAACTTATCAAGAGGTATTTTTTTCTTGTGGCGTTCCAATCGACTTATCACTCCCAATTTCTTTTCTTTTTCTGGAGTGTGGTGTCCATATCCTTCTTAAATACTCTAGGTTTGTGTTCCTTTGAAGGGTGGGTTTAGGGTTTGTGATATTAAACTCTGGTTTAGCTTTCCTAGTTGTTCTTTGATTCCTTGTGTGCGTTGGGTCCCTAAGCCTCGTCTTTTTGGGGTTTTCCGCATCAGTTGGTATCAGAGTCTGGTTCTAAATCAGGTGGAATCCACTCACTCTTCAATTTTCTATCTTTTGATTTATTTATTGTTGTTTAGTTTGTCTATTATGTGCATTATCATTCAAATGCACAAATTTGTTTATTTGCAATCTTCTCTCTTTGCTTGTTTGTTTAAGCTCATAAACATGCTAATTTCAATTCCAATTGGTATGTTTAAGTATTCTACTATTGTTTTGTGTTGAAAAAAAAAAACAACGAAAAAAAAAACAAAAAAAAAAAGGGAAGGAAGAACAACAAAAGAAAGAAAACATCAAATTCAAAGTTATTGATAAGGTTAACAGTTTGGTCATATTGGCCACAATAATAATAAATTTTTCTTGCTCAACTCCAATTCTACCATCTATTTTCCTATTTTGTTACCCAAGTTGTCCTTTAAGTTATATTATCCTTATCCTGATTTTTGTGAATTTAGTTCATTAAATGTGTTTGTGTTGACATCCTTTTTCACTTGATTCTTTGTTCTCCAATTTGTTCAATTCTACGCCATTTAGCTTATTCTGTTCAAAATCAATACTCTTGATTTACGTTGTTTAGTTCTTTATAGAGCTGAAAGGGAAAATCTGAGTGGTAAAAGGTAAGAGTGAAAGTTCATATAAAGAAAAAAACCATAAAGAGTGTAAACACAAGGGAGTGTGACATAATCTTTTGAGTGAAACACGTGAGGGAGTGTTTTGTGAGGTATCCCATTTGTTTTGTGCATAAGTAAGACTATGACGTCCAAAGACAAAGGTGTAGCTCAAGAGGGAGCTGGTGATGTGTCCTTCATGATTAAAGCTATGCAACAACAATTTGAGCGCATGAATACCAGATTTGATGATATGAGGGAGAGGATGGAGGAGCAAGCTAATACAATAGTAGAGTTGCAAAGGAGACATAGGGAATATGAGGCTCCCAAAGCAAGAAGGCAGTAGACACGTGCCTATGACCATGAAGATGATGTAGAAGATGATGAAGTTGACGATCAAACTATGATGGTTAGAACTGGTAACAATAGAAGGGATCGAAGAGAATTAGGGAGGCAAGGCACCTACGACCATAATTTAGGTAGTATTAAAATGACAATTCCTTCATTCCAAGGTAAGAATGATCCTGATGCATACCTAGAATGGGAAAAGAAGGTTGAATTGGTTTTTGATTGCCACAACTATTCCGAGGAGAAAAAGGTAAAGCTTGCTGTCGTTGAATTTACTGATTATGCTATTATTTGGTGGGATTAACTTGTTTTGAGTAGGAAAAGGAATCATGAGCAGCCTATTGATACATGGGAGGAGATGAAGGCTATCATGAGGAGGAGGTTTGTCCCTAATCACTATTACAAGGAGTTGTACCAAAGGCTACAAGGGCTCACTCAGGGCACTAAAAGTGTGGAGGACTACCTCAAGGAGATAAAGATTACCATGATTAGGGCTAATGTAGAAGAAGATAGAGAGGCAACCATGGCTCGATTTCTGCAAGGGCTAAATAGGGACATAGCAAATGTGGTTGAATTGCAGCATTATGTGGAATTGGAAGACATGGTGCACATGGCCATGAAAGTTGAAAGGCAACTTAAATGAAAGGGCTCTACACGGCTTAGGCAGAATTCAGGTTCTACCTTATCGTGGAAGCCAAACTAGAATAAAAGGGACGAGATGGCCAATTACAAGTCCAAAGCCGAGCTATCCAAGCCCAAGAATGTGGGTGCTAGCAAGGAGACAGGTAAATTTGAACCCCAAACAAGTAGAAATAAAGATGTTAAATGTTTTAAGTGTTTAGGCAGGGGTCACATTGCATCTCAATGTCCAAATAAGCATGCAATGATCCTGAGAAGTAACGGTGATGTTGAAACTGAAAGTGAATCAGATGATGATTCTGTGCCACCATCAGAGGGTGAATGTGATGGAAAGGAGTATCCAGTTAATGGAGTAGCTCTCGTTATAAGGCGAGCATTGAATGTGCAAGCAAAAGAAGAAAATGAGGTGCAACGAGATAACATCTTTCAGACAAGGTGTCTCATCAAAGATAAGGTATGTAGTATGATTATTGATGGTGGGAGTTGCACTAACGTTGCTAGCACAACTATGGTTGAGAAGCTGGATTTACCTACTATGAAGCATCCTTGACCATATAAACTTCAGTGGTTGAATGAGAGTGGTGAAGTGAAGGTAAATCAGCAAGTGCTTGTATCATTTTCTATCGGAAGGTACCATGATGAAGTTTTATGTGATGTTGTACCCATGCATGTGGGATATATTCTATTAGGAAAACCATGACAATTTGATAGGCGAGTTATACATGATGGCTTCAAGAATCGATATTGTAAGTGACACTCTTTGTATTGTACTTGCTTAGTAATTGCAATATTGAAAGGAGCAGAGAATTAAAGACATCCATTGTAACATGAATTCTCAAGTATAGTGGATAGTCTCGGTAGAGGGAGAGTCCCTACCACCGTGGATGTACGTCACGTTGATGGAACCACGTAAATCTCGTGTGTCCTTAATTTGCTTTACATTCTGTGCTTTGAATTGAGTTGTGAACACAGCTAAAGTATCAGCCAACCCATAACCTAACGAAGACCTAAACAAGAACATCCATATTGTCTATTAGGTAAGGTGTCTGAAAGGTGACTTTGGGGACTATTGTGATTAGTAGGTAGTAATAGATCTACCTTAGTCGAGTCTGAGAAAGAGTTTGCTTTTAAGAAGAAGTTGAAGTTGTTCACTTACCTGCGAATTGCGAATTGTGGTGATACTGATTCACCCCCCCTCTCAGTATCACAAAGTAGTAGATCCCAGGGAGAAGTTGGGAACTTCAGATTCGTTTTCATAAAAAAAATCAATTTTCAAAACAATAAACTTTCTTTCTAAGGTAACAATCGACTATAACACTTAGATTAGTCAATTGACCCAAAATTTCTTTAACCATTTTAGGATTTTGCTTTTAACATGTTCAATCTCATTGATTAACCACAATTACTGATTAGGTCAATTTTTGTAACTCCTTTCTTCTTATCTTTTTTAGTGTCCAATTGACTACAAGCACTAGCTTGATCAACCAACCTAAATTCTTTATTTCTTTCCTTTTTATAGTTTCTTTGGTGTTTGGTTAATTACAAGTATAGGTCTAGTTGTCTTACCCAAATTCTTTGTAACTTTTCTATTTTTCTTCTTTTATCTACTATTTAAATAGTCAATACCATAAGTCGATCTACTACAAATTTTTGTTAATTTTGAATTTTGACAATTCTTTTTATGTTATTTTGAGTTCACTCAAGATCTTACTTAATATTTTTCTATAAATAAAGATTTAATGGAAAACAAAATCTTTGTATTATTGCTAACTTAAATTAATTTTAAATTTCAAGGATCTTTTGATAGCAATCTTAAATTAATTATATTATAATCTCTTTTTTAGACTCAATAAAATTTCTATTTAAATCCTTTTAACAACACTTCAATAAATATTTGATGCATTTATGGTTATGTTCTTTATCCAAATTTTTAATGTCTAACCTTATCTATATAGACTAGCTTCTCCATAAATAATGCAAGAAATAAAGAAAATTGATAACACAATCATAAAATAAAAGCAAAAAAATTGGTTTATCACCATTAGGAAAACTAAAAAGTCTAAAAAAGATAACTAAACTATAATGGAACAAACGACATTGTCCATCACTATTTGTTTCAAATCCTAAGAAAATATTCATATCACAAAGGAAAAAAATAGAGATTATATATTTTACTTTATGCAACAAATATAGCAAAAAAAGGGATTAATTATTATTGGAAGGCAAAACATTCCATTTCCATTTCTTTCTTCATATCTTTTTGTTTTTCATGAGACATTGATAAAGTTATGATTTTTTTTGTAATAACTCTAACCTCATTAGACAATTTTGCTAATTATCCTCTATTTGTTGGCTTATTGGCTAGTTTTGAAATCTTAATAGTTAATATATGTCCAAGAATACTATTCATTCTTATTGTTGTTCCCACAACTTTGTATGGGTTGTAATTGTTGTTAACTAGGTTTAAGTGTGCAAGAAAGTAAAGCCACATGGAAGGGCAAGAAAGTAAATCCGTCGCAGGGCAAGAAAGTAAATCCGCCGCGTAAAGGTAAGAACGTAAATTTGTCGCAAGTAAGTCCAATTAAGGTTTCATGGAAGAGAGTATATAAAGACCTTGGAAGACAAAACTAGGGCAAGGCCAATACAGTTGAATACATAATAAAACACAAAAGGAATGGACAAAGAGAGAGAGGAGATAAATGGGAAGGCCTCAAATGTCATCATTTCAGCATTAACAGATGCTGAGTATGTTAAAGTTATGGACTGTAAATCTACCAAGGAGATATGGGACAGATTGCAAAAAGTCTATGAAGGTTATGGCAAAATGAAGGAGGCCAAGCTTCAAGTGTTCAAGGAGAGATATAAATCTCTCAGAATGCAAAAAAATGAGACAATCCAAGAGTTCTTCACCAGGGTTATTGATGTTGTAAACGACCTTAGAAGTCATGGGAAGAACAAGAAAGACTCATCTATTGTGAAGAAAATTCTGAGAATTCTGCCTAAGAGGTTTGCCTCAAAGGTGGCAGCCATAGAAGAGAGTAGAGATCTCAATTCTATGTCTCTGCATGATCTCCAATGCAATCTCATTGCATATAAGATGAGAATAAAGTCAACTGAGAGCTCCGCAATAACGAAGGTATCAAAGGAGGCAGCTTTCAAAGCTATGAAGCACTTGAAGATAAAAAAAGCTAATGAGGAGAAAGATGAAGAATCATCAGATAAGCAGGCCTTTATGGCATCAACTCAAGGTGGTAGTTCAACCTCTGAAGAAGAAGAGGAGGTTGATGAAGAAGAACCAGATCTTGAAGCTGAGTTGGAAGTAGCTTCAAAGGAGATAATCAAAAGGGGCAGAACCATAAAAAGGTTGGAAGCTCACATAAAACAAGTTGAATCAAAGTTTGAGGAAGCTGAAAGTCAAAAGGATGAAATAAGGGCTGAACATATTGACTTGAAGAGAAGATTTGAAGAACAGATCAAAATATGTGAAGACCTTACAATAAAGCTTGGCTCAAGGACTTCAACAATTGAAGAAATGGAGATAGAGTTGCTGAGACTTCAGCAACAATTCAAAAAAAGTGAGGAGAACTTGCAAAAGTTTGAAGTGGTAGGAGAAACAAGCTCTGCAAGAGAAAAGAAGAATGAGACTTTGCCACAAAAGTTGAAAGAGAAGGCTGTGACTCAAGTGAAGATAACTGAAGAAGAGAAGACAATTATCAAACCAAAGCCAAGGCCGAAAAGGATGTATGTGGTTAAAAAGTAGCAGCCCATAGCTGCTACGTCTCAGGAAGAAAAGAAAGTCAGCCAGCCAAGGGCAATGGCTGAACAGAAGAAGGAGAAGAAGGTGGCTAAAATGAAAGCCATACAAGCAAAGAAGCCAGCAACTTTGCCTACACAGCAAGTAATGAACAGAAGAAAATAAGCTATGAGTACACCTAAGAAGAGGCAATTTCAAAGTCACTGTCTTTATTGTGGAGTTTGGGGTCATAAGGTGAGTAACTACTGGTGGAGAAGGCTAGTATATGTCTCCCACTTAAAAAGATACTAGGCTGCATACAAGGGAAGACAATACAAAATTCAAAGGAGAACACTTGTCGTGACTTCTTACACATATTGTAAAAAGCAAGGACACACTGACAAAGAGTGTTGGTAGAAGCCCAAACCAATGGTTTCAAAGAACAAGTTTTCTATTTTGGCAGACTTGGAACAGTGTGAAAGGTGCGAGCAGGATGGCCATAATGCCAAGAGATGCATGACACTTCTCTCTAAGCAAGAGAAGGCACTCAATGGCACAGTGAAAACAAACGGTGCAGTCAAAGCTGAGAAAAAGAAGAAAGCTATCTTCTAGCCAGTTTAAAAGAAGGAATATAAAGCTAAAAGGGAGATGGCTAATATAGCTGAAATTACACTCAAAGCTAACTACAAGGATAAGCAGTGGATCCTTGACAGTGGATGCACTTCACACATGACGGGAGACAAGAGTAAATTGTCAAAGCTAAACAAGTCAAAAGAAGGCAGAGTCAAGTTTAGCAATGATGATTCACTCAATATCAATGGTCAAGGGTCAGTAAACATTGGAAGAGGAAAGCTAAAAGATGTTCTGTACGTTGAAGGACTCAAATATAATCTAGCATTTGCCAGCAAACTATGCAATGAAGACTATAAAGTAATATTCACAAAAATAGGTTGCTAGGTAAAGAGTAAAGAAGGCAATACTGTTGCAGCCAGGAAGAGAACAGCTAGAAATTTGTATGTGATTGATGAAGAAAGAGATCCTCTTGCAACTAAGACTATGCAAGAAAGAAAGCCAAAGAAAACGTGGACCAATGCTCATCAAGAAAATTAGATCATAGGTGACCCAACAGCAGGAATTACAACAAGAAGAAGAATTATAGGAGCTACTGCTTTACTCTCACAAGTTGAACCTAAATCTGTTGAAGAGGCTACACAAGATCTAACTAAATCTCTGTCCACAGAGCTGTTTGAAAAGCACAGAATAAGTCTGTCTGTGTGAATGCCTCCTCAAGCCTGAAAATCAGGTGAATCCTCCATCTCTACTTTGCGAGTTTTTCAAATTTGTAATTGGTTGGCAAAGGGGGAGAGAAGCAACAGTGCAGGGGGAGCTATTAAGAAAGAGGGAGTGCATATTTAGGGGGAGTTGAAACTGCTGCATAGTAGCTTTTATTATGAGTGTTGCCAACAATTATAAAGGGGGAGATTGTTGTTCCCACAGCCTTGTATAGGTTGTAATTGTTGTCAACTAGATTTAAGTGTGCAAGAAAGTAAAGCCATATGGAAGGGCAAGAAGGTAAAAGCCACATGAATGGGCAAGAACGTAAAAGCTACGTGGAAGGGCAAGGTAGTAAATTCGCCCTATTAGGGTTTTATGGAGGAGTATATAAAGGCCAACACAATTGAATACACAGCAAAACACCAAACACTACACAAAGAAGAACACCACCTGCAAAAAAAAAGAGAAGCCGTTAGCAAAAATAGAGAAACGACTGAAAGGGGCTAGATGACTGGACGACAGACTGAAAAAGCAAAACGGCAAAATCCTATTCAGCCAACCAAGACCACCGTCGGCAATTGAGCATTCGGCAAACATAAGACGGCAAAACAAAGGAGAACCGGCCAAAGTGGTACAAGGCAAAAACAAGAAAAGCACGGCAAAAAGGAAAAACCCGACAGCCAAATAAGGGAAGGAGAGAAAAACCATATACGGCCAAGTAAAGGGTGGAGAAAAAAAAAACAGAACGGTCAGCAAAATAGAGAAAAAAAGAGGCGGCCAACGAAGTGAAACGAAAAGAAAAACACCACCTACAAAAGAGAGAGAAAACCCAACCTTGGGAGAGAGAGAAAGTGGTGAACGGCCGAAGAGGGGCTGGACGACAGGCCAAAGAAGAGCCACCACCAGCTCGAAAAGAGAAAACCAGCATGGCAAAACCAGCACGGTAGAACAAGGGAAGGAGAGAAAAATCCGACAACCCAAAGAAGAGAGAGAGACCGTCAGCAAAACAGAGCATCCGGCTGAAAGAGACGAAAGAACCGTCCAAACACAAAAGAGAAACCATTCAACCAAGGGAGTCGGCCAAAACCTAGAGAGAAACCATCCAACACAAGAGAGGTCGGCCAAAACACAACCGTTGGAAGAGAGAGAAAAATCGAGAAATTCCCAAAAGAGAAAAACGCTAGAACAGGGGGTCGAAGGGGAGAAAATACGATATGGAAAAAGAAGGGGCTAGACGGTAAGAAGAAAACACGGCAAAAGAGCAAAATGTCAAGAGAACAGAACGTCAAAAGGAGAGCACGACAAGAGAACGGCGTGACTGATCAGAAACAGAGACCAGAAACGAGTGACCAAGCCGTAAGATAGGAAACGAGTGACCAGGCCGTGAGACAGGAAACAGGTGAGGCATGAGGTGCGAGACCAGCGAAGAGGAAGAAAACCAAAAACGTGAGGTGAGAGCAAAAACCAGAAACGCATCACCCCTAGAAGAGAAGAAAACCAGAAATGTAAGGGAAGAGAGGAGAAACCGTTAAAGAGGAGACCACCGGGAGAGCAAACCAAGCTGTCTAGAGGTGTGAAACGGACAAGTGCAAACTAGAAACGGTGGTAAGGTGTGTGACCAACATGGTGTCCAAATCAGAAACGTACATGAGACGTGAAACGCCAAATCAAAAGCATGCGTGAGGTGTGTGACCAGCAAAGGGTGCAAACCAAAAACGTGCATGAGACGTGTAACGCCAAAACCAGAAACGTGACGCGAGCTGTGAGACAAGGAGACGGGTGAGACTGTGAGACGGTGAAAGCAGGAGCTATGTAAGACAACCTAGAGAAGGAATTTGGCGAAGCATCGAAAAGAACTCAACGTATTTCCAGATTTCTTCAAGAGAGGTTAGAGAGCGTTGTGGTGAACTTCTAAGCGGCAGTGGAATAGTCTTTCAATTCAACAAAGGCAAGACAAGCTAAAAAAAGGGTAGACACAGTAAGTGACACTCTTTGTATTATACTTGCTTAGTAATTGCAATAGTGAAAAGAGCAGAGGATTAAGGCATCCATTGTAACTGGAATTATCAAGTATAGTGGATAGTCTCGGTAAGGGAGAGTCCCTACCATCATGGATGTACATCATATTGACGGAACCACATAAATCTCGTATGTCCTTAATTTGCTTTACGTTCTGTGTTTTGAATTGAGTTATGAATGCAGCTATAGTATCAGCCAATCCATAACCTAACGAAGACCTAAACAAGAACATTTGAATTGTCTATTAGGCAAGGTGTTTGAAAGGTGACTTTGGGGACTATTGTGATTAGTAGGTAGCAATAGATCTACCTTAGTCGAGTCTGAGGAAGAGTTCGCTTTTAAGAAGAGGTTGAAGTTGTTCACTTACCTGCAAATTGCAAATTGTGGTGATACTAATTCACCCATCCTCTCAGTATCATAAACTAGTAGATCCTAAGGAGAAGTCGGGAACTTCAATTGGTATCAAAGCACAGGTTCACCAATTTGAAGCTTAATAGCTTGGTGTACTAGTTTGAAGGGATCTAGAAGTTTGAATTGTTTAGCATACTAAGAAATGGAAGCCAGTACCAGCACTAGCAACACTTATAGCAAGAAGGTTTCAATTTTCAACGGAACCAACTACCATATGTGGAGAGCAAGAATGCAAGTGGTATTTGCAACCATGGGCATGAACATGGTGAAATGCGTATAAGAGGGTTTTGTGGCTCTGGAAGAAGGTAAAGACCCAACCCCAGAGGAGTTAAGGCAGTTTGAGATAAATGGGAAGGTCTTAACTGTCATCATTTCAGCATTGACAGATGCTGAGTATGCTAAAGTTATGGACTACAAATCTGCTAAGGAGATATGGGACAGATTGCAGAAAGTCTATAAAGGTGATGGCAGAATAAAGGAGGCTAAACTTCAAGTGTTCAAGGAGAGATATGAATCTCTCAGAATGCAGAAGAATGAGACAGTTCAAAAGTTCTTCACCAAGGTTATTGACGCTGTAAACAACCTGAGAAGTCATAGGAAGAACAAGAAGGACTCATCGATTGTGAAGAAAATTCTAAGAATTCTGCCTGAAAGGTTTGCCTTAAAGGTAGCAGCCATAGAGGAGAGTAGAGATCTCAATTCTATGTCTCTGCATGATTTCCAGTACAATCTCATTGCATATGAGATGAGGATAAAGTCTGCTGAAAGCTCTGCAACAACGAAGGTATCAAAAGAGGCAGCTTTTAAAGTTATGAAGCACTTGAAGATAAAAGAAGAGGAAGAATCATCAGTGAGGATGATGATGTTGATGATGAGGAAAAAAGTGAAAGTAAAGTATTGGCTTACTTCACAAGGAAATTCAAAAGGGGGTCAAAGAAGGGAAAAGGATAGTTGTCCTTGAGATGTTATCGTTGTGGGGAGATTGGACACTTTGCTTCTCAGTGCAAAGTGAAACTTGATGATGAAGATGAGGATGGTGATGATGAGAAGAATTCAAGATAGAGAAGATCATCATTCAAATCAAAGAAGTCCAGCAAGAAGACTGTCAACCCACAGAAGAAGAAGAGAGGCTCATTCAAGAATTATGTGAGTCAGACAAAAGAAGCTGATGAGGAGGAAGATGAAGACTCATCAGATGAGCTTGCCTTTATGGCATCAACTTAAGGTGGTAGTTCAACCTCTGAAGAGGAAGTGGAGGTTAATGAAGAAGAACTAGATCTTGAAGCTGAGTTAGAAGCAACTTCAAAGGAGATAATCAAAAAGGGCATAACCATAAAAAGGTTGGAAGCTCACATAAAACAAGTTGAAGCAAAGTCTGAGGAAGCTGAAAGTCAAAAGGATGAAATAAGGACTTAGCATATTGACTTAAAGAGAAGATTTGAGGAACAGATCAAAATATGTGAAGACCTTACAGTAGAACTTGGCTCAAGGGCTTCAAAAATTGAAGAAATAGAGAAAGAGTTGCTGAGACTTCAGCAATAACTCAAAAGTAGCAAAAAGAACTTGCAGAAGCTTGAAATGATAGGAGAAACAAGTTCTGCAAAAGGAGAGAAGAATGTAAAGAAAGTACAGCAATCTGAGGCTGCATTGGCTAAAGAAAATATGAATGTGCCACAGAAGTTAGAAGAGAAGGTTGTGACTCAGAAGAAGATAGCTGAGAATAAAGAAGATCTGAAGAAGCAACCTAAGGTGGCAAACAAGAAGGAAGAAAAGAAAGTCAGTCAGCAGAGAGCTACAGCTAAATAGATGAAGGAGAAGAAGGTGACTGAAATGAAAGTCACCAGCAAAGAAGCCAGCTACTTTGCCTACACAGCAAGTGATGAATAGAAGAAGACAAGCTGTGATTAGACCCAAGAAAAGGCAATTTCAAGGTCATTGCCTTTATTGTAGAGTTTGGAGTCATAAGGCGAGTAACTATTGGTGGAGAAGGCCAGTATATGTCTCCAACTTAAGAAGATACGACGCTACATATAGGGGGAGACAATACAAACTCAGAGGAGAACACCTGTCATGAGTTCTTACACATACTATAAAAGGCAAGGACACACTAACGAGGATTGTTGGTGGAAGCCCAAACCAGTAGCTTCAAAGAACAAGTTCGCTATATTGGCAGACTTGGAACAATATGAAAGGTGCGAGTACGATGGCACAGTAAAAACAATCGGTGCAGTCAAAGCTGACAAAAAGGAGAAAGCTATCTTCAAACCAGTTCAAAAGAAGGAATATAAAGCAAAAAGGGAGGTGGCTAATATAGCTGAAATTGCACTAAAGGCTAATTGCAAGGATAAGTAGTGGATCCTTGATAGTGGATGCACTTTACACATGACGGGAGATAAGAGTAAATTATCAAAGCTAAACAAATCAAGAGAAGGCAGAGTCAAGTTTAGCAATGATGATTCATTCAACATCAATGGTCAGGGGTTAGTGAATATTGGAAGAGGAAAGCTGAAAGATGTTCTACACATTGAAGGACTCAGATATAATCTGGCATCTGTCAGTCAACTATGCAATGAAGACCATAAAGTGATATTCACAAAACAGGTTGCCAAGTAAAGAGTAAAAAGGGCAATACTATTGCAGCTAGGAAGAGAACAGCTGGAAATTTATATATGATTGATGAGGACAAGACAAGCAGTTATATACTCACCAAAGAAGAAGAAAATCAGCTCTGGCATAGGAGGCTAGGACACTTATCACAGAAGAACATGAGGAAGCTGACCACTACTCATGCAATCAAAGACATTCCCGACCTCAAGAGAGAGAGAGAGAGATGAGTATGTTTACTCAGCATGCTCTAAAGGAAAACATGTCAAAAAGCAGCATAAGACTAAAGAGTTCAGTTCTGAAGCAATGCTTGACATTGTGCATACTGATTTGTGTGGACCAATGAGGACAAAAGGGTTGAATGGTGAGAGGTACTTCATCTTGTTTGTTGATGATTATTCCAGAAGGACCTACATCATGCACTGCAAACACAAGTCAGAAGTTTTGAAATGCTTCAAAAGATACAAAAGATTGGCTGAAAATAAGAGTGGAAAGAAGATCAAAATATTGAGGTCAGATCAAGGCACTGAATTTACAAATAAAGCTTTTAAAGATTATCTTAAGAAGCATGTAATTCATCACCAACTGGTAGCAGCAAGAACACCTCAATAAAACGGGGTGGTAAAGAGGAAAAATAGAGCTGTGGTCGAAATGGCGAGAACTCTACTGCTGGAATCCAAGCTTCACACAAGATTTTGGACAGAAGCAACATTTACAGCCATGCATCTACTAAACAGAGTATTACTAAGGCCCAATACTGATAAGACTCCATATAAGCTATGGAGTGGGAAGAAGATAACAGCCAAGTATCTTAGAATCTTTGGCAGCCCATGTTTTGTTAAGAATAAGGAGCAAAACTTGGGAAAATTCAATGCTAGGTCTGATGAAGGCATCTTTGTGGGATACTCAGCAAAGACAAAAGGTTACAGAGTTTTCCTGCATAAGTTAGGAAAAGTGATCACATCCAGTGATGTGAGAATAGATGAGAACTGGAAAACAATACAAAATAGAGAAGTTGAGGACAATTAAGAATATGACTTTAATGTAGATGAAGAATCAGATCAACCTGAAGAAAAGGAATAAGAAGCAAGTTCAGACTCAGAGAAGAGTGAGTCTGAAGATGAAGAAAGAGATCCCCTTGCAACTAAGACTGTGCAAGAAAGAAAACCAAAGAAAACGTGGACCAGTGCTCATCAAGAAAATCAGATCATATGTGACCCATCAGCAGGAATTACAACAAAAAGAAGAATTGTAGGAGCTACTACTTTACTCTCACAAGTTGAACCTAAATCTGTTGAAGAGGCTACACAAGATTTAACTAAATTTCTATCTACAGAGCTGTTTGAAAAGCACAAATTGAGTCCATCTGTGCAAATGCCTCCTCAAGCCTGAAGTTCAGGTGAATCCTCCATCTCCACTTTGCTAGTTTTTCAGATTTGTAATTGGTTGGCAAAGGGGGAAAGAAGCAATAGTGTAGGGGGAGCTGTTAAGAAAGGGGGAGCGTATATTTAGGGGGAGTTAAAACTGTTGCTGCATAGTGGCTTTTGCTATGAGTGTTGCCAACAATTACAAAAGGGGAGATTGTTGTTCCCACAGCCTTGTATGGGTTGTAATTGTTGTCAATTAGGTCTAAGTGTGCAAGAAAGTAGAGCCACATGGAATGGCAATAAAGTAAATCCGCCATGTAAGGGCAAGAACGTAAATTCGCCGCAAGTAAGCCCTATTAGGGTTTCATGGAAGAAAGTATATAAAGAACTTGGAAGACAAAATTAGGGCAAGGCCAACATAATTGAATACACAGCAAAACACAAGAGGAGTGGACGAAGAGAGAGAGAGACCGTCGACAATTGAGCATTCGGCAAACACAAGATGGCAAAACAAAGGAGAAGCGGCCAAAGTGATACACGGCAAAAAAAAAAGGAGCACAGCAAAGAGGAAAAACTCGACGGCCAAATAGGGGAAGGAGAGAAAAATCATATACAACCAAGTAAAGGGTGAAAAAAAAAACATAAAGGCTAACAAAATTGAATACACAGGTAAGAGAGAGAAATATACAATCGACAGAGAGAGAAATTCGACAGTAAGAGAGAGAAATCTGGCGGTAAGAAAGAGAAATCCAGCTAGATGGCAAAAGAGAGAGAAACGGGTCGAGGGCAAAACGGCTGAAGTATGGGTGGATGGAAAAGAAATATACGGCCAAATCAGAGTGACGGCGAAGGAGAGGAAAAATCCGACAGCCCAAAGAAGAGAGAGACCACCGTCGGCAAAACAAGGGAAGGAGTGAACGGTTGGACGGTGAGAGAGAAAGCACGACACTGCAAGAGAGAGAAATGGGTCGACACGACTAGACAGTGAAAGAGAAACACAACACGGCAAGAGAGAGAAATGGGTTGACGGCAAAACAGAGAAACGAGTCGACGGCAAAACAGAGTGGACGATCAACAGAAAAACAGACAGAGATGGCCAAAGAAGGGTGGACGAAGAGAGAGAAACCGTTGGTAGAGAAATAGAGAAAACTAGAGATGGTCGAAGGGGAGCTGAACGGAAGAAAAAAAAGGCAAATAAAAAAGGGGCGAATTCACCATCGAGAGGGCAAAATCTGAAACACCAGCACAGACTACCGGAAGAGTAGATCTGGTATCCGTAAGGCTAGAGAATAGTGAAGCAAGTGCAAATCTGAAGCGTGAGACCAGAACGTGCATCGGCGTGAGAACAAAATGTGCAACGGCATGAGACAAGGAGACGAGTGAGACCGTGAGACGATGAAAGCAGGAGCTGTGTGAGACAACCTAGAGAAGGAATTCAGTGAAGCATCGGAAAGAACTCAACGTATTTCCAAATTGCTTCAAGCGTGGTTAGAGAGCATTGCGGTGAACTTCTAAGCAGTAGTGGAGCAGCCATTCAATTTAATAGAGGCAAGACAAGCTAGAAGAAAGGTAGACACAGTAAGTGACACTCTTTGTATTGTACTTGCTTAGTAATTACAATAATGAAAGGAGCAGAGGATTAAGGCATCCATTGTAACTGGAATTCTTAAGTATAGTAGATAGTCTTGGTAAAGGAGAGTCCCTACCACCGTGGATGTACGTCACGTTGACGGAACCACATAAATCTCGTGTGTCCTTAATTTGCTTTATGTTTTGTGTTTTGAATTGAGTTGTGGACGCAGTTAAAGTATCAACCAACCCATAACCTAATGAAGACCTAAACAAGAACATCCGAATTGTCTATTAGGTAAGGTGTCTGAAAGGTGACTTTGGGGACTATTGTGATTAGTAGGTAGCTACCTTAGTCGAGTCTGAGAAAAAGTTCGCTTTTAAGAAGAGGTTGAAGTTGTTCACTTACCTGCGAATTGCGAATTGTGGTGATACTGATTCACCTCTCCTCTCAGTATCACAAACTAGTAGATCCTAGGGAGAAGTTGGGAACTTCACATAGCAAATCTTTGCCTCAAGTAGGGCTAAGGCATTTCATTTTTTACATTTAACAAAGACTAACTAAGCAAAATAATTTGTAAAGGTAGACTAAAATATAATTTTCTTTTATGTTCTAGACCTTAGGAAGAGGTCTTTATGGAAAGTTAATTAGGTAGGCAATCAAAATGTGAGTACCACAAACATAAATTTGGATACCAATTTTTATGACCAAAGATAATTGTCTATTGCAATTTAAGAATCATTTACCTTTAAAAACAATAAAAATATAATAAATCAACACAAAATAAGAGTCGAAGTATGATTAGTACCCATCCCCCCTCATTAAAGCAAAGCGAGAATTAAGTCATGCTTAAGTAAACAAAAGTCAATCAAATACAAAAATAAAGCTTTTAAAAGAACTAATCTACAAGAAAAGAAAAACAACAGAAATGAATCATAAAGACCCTAAATTTAATTTTACATCCCACAATAATTAAAAGAATAAAAAAATAAGAAAAAAGAAGCTACAAAACAAGGTATTTGTCTAATTATAACTTGGATAAAATAATTAGAATATGGACTTTGGATATTATAATTGGATTGAGTTAAAGAGGGATAGCTTTAACAACAACACATCCCTAATTTTAAGGCCATATCATGGAGGAACTATTCCTTGAGGTCATACCATATGAGGAACTATACTTTAAAGTAATTGACTAAGACCACAAAAGATAATTAAAACAAAAAGTTTAACTAGTGCTCATTTAAGCTTACCATATTTTAAGGATCACAGATCTTGGAACTTCCTTAATGGAATAAAAGAAATAGATAACATATAAACAAAAGGAAACACAAATAATTATTAGCCAACTGCACTAAGAAAGTATCAAAGCTTTTACCCCTTTACTCGCTATCATAATTAATAGGCACATCATCATTTTTATTGGTATAATAATCAAACAATGTCTTATCATTACCATTTAATCAATCAAAAATGAAGTTATCATTTGCTTTTACTTCCACACTCATTTGAACAACAATAACCTTAATTACATTTGGATCACCATCCTCTCTATGTAAGAACCTAGGTTAGGATTCTAAATGTCAATTGGTACAACATTTTCCATTAACTCACTTTCTTATTAAACTTTGTCAAGTATAGCAATTAGTTCATTTGCATCATTGCCTAACTCTTGAACATCAAACAAATGCTTCTATTGAAATGTTGAACTACACTTCAATATTTTCCTAGTTTTATATCATCCAAATGAAAAACTTGTTTGGCTTGTGATGGCAAGACAAAGAGTCATCAGGATACCATGTGTGACTTATATGTATGCTTGTTATATTACCATCAAATTGAATACTTGAGTCTTTTCTACCTAAATCAAACTAGTCACACTTAAAAAGGACAAGCTATTTATCTTTAACATACTTTAACAAATATTATTAATAATGAGATAAACGTTAATACCCTTTGTTCCATAGACTCCATTTACAACAATACCGCTATTTTGACTTCGATGATGACTACCATAGTCTATACTATGATATCTAACTTCATTAATTATGTAACCTGTGTACTTTCTCACACCATAATAAGGCCTACAAGCTAATGCATATAATGTTTTAATTGCTTTAAATGGATATTGATTGTGTAAATTCATTATCTACACATAAAGAAAAAAAAAAGAAAATTTTAAAAGTAAGAGTGTAACATATAAATATTGTAAATGGACTACTAATAAGATAAACAAACTTATGTGTTTTTAAAACTATATTGGGAATAGCTTTTTAGTGCTTTGATCTTTTTAGGATAAACTCTTTTTCTTAATCTCCTATTTATACTTTCTAAAAGGAAAATGCTATGGAAATCTTGCACAACCAGCCTAATCAAAAAGATATAATTAACATTAAAAAGAAATTCTAGCTTACTCACACAAAAAAATGGTTAAATTACCTCATAATTATTTATTCCATGGTTCCTTATCATGTTCTTTTCTTGTCAATTCATCATATTTAGATGCTCCAAAAGGGTGAAATTTCAAAGAAAAATTAGACAATCCACCACTTAGGGGTATATCCAAATTTCACTTATTATGATTGAATCAAGTTTCAATTCCATTAAGGTACATTGAACAAAATATTGAGCACTTTTGAGCAACATATGTCTCTATTTTCAACTTCTTGATACAAGTTCTTTAAAGACTTTAATAATCTTTAAAAAAAAAA
>CM038597.1:4872926-4904762 GCA_021533255.1 Ceriops tagal | reverse complement strand
AAAAAAAAAACAAAAGACAATCAAATAGCTATTGTTTTTTTCTTGAAAACAAATAGTAAGCATATAATTAATGGTGAAAGAAATAACATACTACTCAATTAAGTACACTCATCAAAATTGAATTGGTCCACCAAGTAAGATTTTATGTAGTAAATGAACTACTAAATGAATCATAACATAAAAGAAGGTAGGTTTGAAATTCATTTCTAGTTTGCATAGCATAAGAGCAATATCATGTTATAGCTTTTTCACTTCTTCAACTATCAAACTAAGTTATGTTAATAAGAATTATGTGGTTTTCCTTTAAATGAAAAGTTATGGGTTTATTTATTTAAATTTAAAATCATGTTTGCAAAATTTAATAAACCATTTAAATTTTTATTGTGTAGAAATTATTTTTCTAAATTATATCTCATTTTATCTAATGTAAATAGAAAGTCACAATGGAAGTACCATACAAACATAAAATTTTATCTTTTTCCTGTCTTAAAAAATAAAAGTCCTTATACATATAGGTGATAGAGAGACTTTGATAACACATTAGTTTTGCAATAATGGGTTTGGCATACAAGACGAATAAAGTAGACTTATTTTATTATGTTCCAAGTTAATCATTTAAATAAAACAATATATATTATTAGGGTCCTATTTGCAACTTATGTGAATTTTAAATAAATTTTTATTTATTTTTAATTAAAGTGTTTTTTTTTTTACTCAAATAAATTTGTGCAATGGTACTTTTAGGCATTCTTCAAAGAATTATGTAGTTCCTAATATTACTATTTTTTTGTTATTGGATATTGATTTGTACCTTAAGGTGTACAGCTTGACATCAAATCCACTAAACATGTAAATATTATGCTCAATCAATACATTCTCAAATCTCTTAAATTGTCATTTATTGATCATTGCATGAATAATATTTTGCTATGAGATAGATAAAATAGAATTTAGATGGGTATACATTAAAGACAATGTGATTAATTTATATATTTTTTAAGTTAAAAAATAATACCTTCTCATTAGTTAGAATCATGTCAACATTAATTAAATTGTTCTTTTTATTTTTTGATAGATTTTTATAAGTAAATGGCACAAACTTTGATGTTTGCATCTTTTCAATTAATTTTAAGTTTTTGATTAATTGATATTTGATATTATACAAAAGATTGGGAAAGTCAACAGTTTAATTTTGAATGTTAGTTTACATATGATAAGGTTTGACATGAAATAAATTGTGAAAGATAAGATATTACATTAACTTTGGTATTGGTTAGACTATTTTGTTAAACAATATCTGTGAGAATCTATTGGAATAAAAAACAAGTTCATTTGTGATGATGATGACCACTTAATTTAGTCAAGTAAAAAATCTATAACTAATTTATAAAATAAAGAGATAAGTAACAGTTTTTTAAAATGACTTGAAATATGAATTAATGACTTAATGGTTTTTAATAAGTTGAATAAAATACCATGTCAATGACTTTTAAAATAACTTGAAAATGCACACCTTAGAGTAAATCAAAACTCACATATATAAGGCTAGAAGTTTTGTCTAGAATTAATGACGTAGGACAGGTTATAAAAGATATTTTCTTATTATCTTATAAATTATATTGTAATTATTATTTTGTAATTTATTTACTTATTTTAGCATAATTAGGAATTTTAGTTAAACTATTTAGGAATTCTTTTTTTATTTTAATTTATTTAGAATATTTTTTCATTTAGCTTAAAGTGTATTTTTTTAATTAAATAAATAATTTTAGTTATAAATACCATATAAGCCTATGGACTAAAGCATCTAATAAATAATACAATCTCTTTGAGAGTTATCCTGGTGTATTATAGAAATTCTTATTAAAGGTTCAATCAAGTATTGACCTTTTATTATTTATTTCTCGCACTTTCATCCTATATCAAGTAGTATTAAAACTTAAATTTACCTTATTTGATATCAGTCAACGTCCCCGCACTTTCATCCCACATTAGTTAATAAGACAAAAACACATGCCTATAATTTTTCAATTTATCAATATCGTTAGTCATTGTTCAAGAAAATCATATTGTTAATGACAAATGTGAACAGTCTAATAGTTATCCAAATAACGATGTGTAATAATATAACATAATATTTTCTCAAAAAAATTCTTAGCTATGAATCTTGATATATATTAGTATTATATAATTATTAGCAAAGAATTTGGTCTAATTTAACCTAAAGAAAAAAAAAGGAATACGCTCTAATAATTTAAGGTAAGGTAATATTTTTTTAAAACTAAATCTTGACTACAAATCTCATAGAAATTGTACAACAATTTAAGATCTATCTAAGTGATATTATGTAATAATTTAAGATAATATATTTTTTAAAACCAATTCTTAGCTATAATTTTCAATAGATATTAGTCTTGTGTAATTATTAGAAAAGGATTTGGTTTAATTTAACCCAAAAAAAGAGAAGAGAATATGGAGAAATAATTCAAGGTAAAGTAATTTTTTTAAAAGAACCAAATTTAGGTAACAAATATCAATAGAAATTGTATAATAATTTAAAAGCTATCTAAGTGATAATGTGTAATAATTTAAGATAATATATTTTTGAACACTAATTCTTAGCTATGAATTATGATAGATATTAGTCTTGTATAATCATTAAAAAAAAAGGATTAGGTTCAATTTACGGAAAAAAAAAAGAATTTGTCAATAATTTAAGGAAATTAATTTTTCTAAAATAAAAATATAGGCAACAAATCTCTCTCAAGATTGTATAATGATTTAACGTAAATCTAGTTGCTATCCAAGGGTATAATTTAAGATAATTTTATAGTTTACTAATTTCTTGGCTATAGATCTTGTAAAGATGGTATATCTTAAATTAATTTCTTGGCTACAAAGAGATTGTACAATAATTTAAGGTAACTTTGGTAATTGTTTTTGGCTACGTAGAGATTGTATGATAATATAATTTATTTTTTAAAAAATCATTAATATGTAGCTTCAAATAAATTATCCTTTATAATATTGATATAAGATAAGATTATCCCATCATACTAGTCTTATTCCTTCAATTATATTCTTCCGTAGGCTAAACTCAATTCCCAAAATACTTTTATATATGAAACATTTAATGTTAATCCACAGCCATTCTCCGCTCTCTCTCTCTTTTTTGGGTATTTTATAGAAAGAAAGAGGAATATTTTATCCATTCCGAAATGGTGCATACATCTTGTTAAAGAAGATAAGAGGCATGATTTAAGCAGAAATTAAGATCCAATACAATGCTTATTTTCAAGTGAGCCAACTTCGCTAGTGTGTGGGCTACATTGTTAAATTTTCTACTCAACCACTCATCTAGCTGCTCTGGTGGCTAGACAGGTGCACTTGAACTTAATCAAGCCACGTGTTGGAGGGATGGCGAAGAAGAAGAAGAAATGGGAAATTTTCTACTAATATGGAGGGGCCAAAAATCTTTACAAATTCAGTTGCAATTGTGCAGACATCTCATCTTTAACATGTAACCCAAAAGGGTTGAGGAACCAGATTCCTTCAGTCTAGGGGCAATGAAGCAAAGCGTGAGTGATTGATTCAGAGTCCCCACCACACCTTGCGCAAGTCAGGTACCGTAGAAGACTTTACTCACCAAACTCTTATTGCTCAACAACATGTTCTTATTGGCCCTCCATACCAAGTGTTTTACTTTGCTGGAAATTCTTAATTGCCATAACCTTTTCCAAGCCCCATGTCCTTTTGTTGAATTTGATGCCTCCACAGAAGAAGTTGCTTTTGATCTGGCAAGATTATATGCACTTTCACACATGCACACTCTCATCCGTTTAGAATGTCGTATTAGTTTGTCCTCGGTTCCCTCAGACCAAGAGGAATCGATAGAATTTGGGCACTTTTAGATGACATAAAACGTTGTTTATCAGAGCTTCAAGCCACTATTATGTATCAGGATCTATCAAGCTTGCCATAAAGTCAGAGTCCGACTTAACTTACGGGGTGAGAACTTTGAAACTATTCTACTCTTGTAACCACTGATCCGATCAAATATTTATTTATTTTACCATTTCCAAGCAACCATTGAAGGCCGGATTTCATTAGAGTGCGTGTTTCTCTAATGCTTCTCCAAATATAACTTGGATTGTATCCCAATCTGGCGTCCACTAAAGACGAGAGAGAATAATAGGAAGCCTTAGGAAGCAAGAAGTTCTTATTGGCGACGAGTCTGCAAGCTTGCTTTTCCGAGATAGTCAAATTAAAATCACAAAAGTCGCGGAATCCCAAGTTCACCAGCGACTTTCAATGTTGTCATTTTATACTAAGAGCACCAGTGTATTTTTTCGCTTTGCCTTTGAACTTCCCTGCTAAAACCAATTGACCCACATAACTATCATCATACATAGTGTCTTTGGTAATAGGAAACAGTTCATGACATACTTTGGGATAACCTGAATGATCCCTTTGATGGGTACTTCCCTACTCAAGACAAAAATTTTTCACGCCATCCACTAATTTTTCTTTTCGCACTCTGTCCAGCACGAGATTGAAGACAATTTTTTCGAAGAAACCTAGATATTCCTGGTAGAATCTCATAGCCGTTATTCCCAAACAATTTTAGATTGCATTTTTAATATTGTCATGTACATTGCAACTCAAAAAATGTTCGGTGTTCTCCATATTTATTTTCAACCGTGAATCCTACTCATACTGAGAAGAATAAGTTGGAGCTAGTGACATTCAGAAATAGATGCTTCTGCAAATATTGGTAAGTCATCAACGAAAAACAAGGTAAGCGATTTCTGGCTCTCCACTGCATACTCTAATGTCATGAATGTAGCCAGAGCTAGCCACTGTTTGAATGAAGGATTAAAGGACTTTCGCACGTAGTATATATAAATATGATGAAACAAGGTCACCTTACTGAAACTCCTTGGAAGAAAAGACTCCCGTGGGACAAAATTCACCAAGATCGAATAAGAGACTGATGTCACACAGCGCATTATCAACTATACCCAGTCAAGCAAATCTCATGTTAAGCATGATACTTCTAAGAAAAGCTTACTCAACTTGGTCATATGTTGTACTCATATGGAGCTTTGGAGCCATATAACTTCTTTTTTCCCATCGTGCTTGTGCTTCTAAAATGATCCGTCTCAAAAGGCAATTAAATTATGTTAATTTTTAGGCGGCCTGTCACAAACTGTACTTAACCATCCTCTCTTCTCGTCTTTACAAAGTCCCATCCATGACCACTTTCATCTACTGCCACTACCCTTGCCATCTACTGTTGTCATCATTAGCGCCTACCATTGCCACTGCCGTCCTCAGCCATCAATTCCCCCCGCCATCTTCCGCCATTGTCGCAGCCATCCACCACCATCTACGCCATCGTTGCCATCCTTTGTCCATCGCCGCCGTAAAACAAGAATTTTATCCAACTGGAATAAGGTATTATTGTTATTTAAACTTTCTTTAATTATCTAATTCAGAGTAATTTTAAATACGTGAGATAGTCAATGACTTATTCTATCCTATATTATTTTATTAGTAAAGATTTAATACCATATCATTAGACAATTAGAAAAAAAGAAAAGAGTCAATAAAATAAAACCAATAAGTTAGCAAGGCACGATGACTTATCCCATAATATAAGTTGGTTACAACTGATTATTGTGTATAACAGATGCATCAACTATTCCTAATAGTCATAATAATCAAGATTTTATCTCTTATCTAAGTTTTGGTATCTCTTAGTTAAGTTCAAAATAAAATTTTTTATACATAGAAAGAGTAGAGAGTTATATCTTATTGGAATATTTAGATGGACATTTTTATTTTCTTTTGGTCTCCCACTAATACCATCTACCCTCTCAAAAGAAAAAAAAAAAAAAAATTTACTCCTACTTTGAAAATAAAAATGTTTCTACTCTTTAGTTCAATATTGGAAAATTTATAGTGATTTTGTTTTTTAGCAAAATAAGCTTACTTTATGGTTCTGTTTTTGGTGGATCAACTTTGTGACTTTAAGTGAATGCAAATGTGGTAATGGGTAAAAGTCAAGTGGCCTATGTGCTCCTTTTCATGCAATGATTTTTTACTGAATCTTAGAGACTTTTAGCCTCTAGGGATTAGTTGGCCTTGCTCACCTAGTCTTACATAGGAAGCACCGTTGAGGGACACATTCAAATTTAATACTAATGTAGTTATGATAGGCATGTAAAGAATAACAGGTATTAGGGGTGTATTAAGGAGAGAAGCAAGGCACGTGATTTGCCTTTATTTTGAAGTAGTCATGACATCAAGTATTAATGAAACAGAGTTACAAGTAATTCAAGAGGTCATGAGATTATAGGCTCAATAGAGGGAAGCTGATCAAGCCTTACTAATCATTAAAAGTGACTTGTGTACTACAATAACGTAGATCAACAATATGGTTGAAAAACCCTGAAATCTTGCATCAATATTTTAAGACATTAATATTAATCCAAAAATCAAATTTTCTTAATCTTCAAATTATGGGAATGCAATTTTTTTGCAAACTTGATGGTAAAATAAGGGATAAGTAAACACATTGATTTCTTTGCATGGGTATAACAATTCAACTAGTCATTAATGATTCAGATGATAAGTTAGGATGTTTGATTATGCCTTTGAGGGGAGGATGTCCTTTTAGATGGGACCTCCCAAAAATCTTGACTTTTTTGTGATATAGAATGACAAACGCTATCAACTTTTTGTGTAAAGCCTTTTAGTGTGATGAAATTATCACCTTTTTATTCAAAACATCTATGCATACATTTTTATATAGAAAATTTTGGTTAATACTAACATTATCTTATCTTTCAAAAAAAAAAAAGGTTTACTTTATAGTGTTTGTTAACTACAATTTTATTTAGTTTAATAGTGTAAACAAACTCACCAAGACATCAAAAATAGGCATAATTACAAATAAAAAAATAAAGTATATTAAAGTAAAGTTTTAGTGTTAAGCTACTCTTGGTCATCTTTTTTCCATTATTGAATCATATGAATGTAAGTTCTTTAAAAAAAATGATAAAGATCATCTAATTTCCCTAAAAAAAATTAATATGTTCAAAGATTAAATCATATATAACTTGATTTTTCTTATTATATTTTAGTTATACATTCATGAGTGCATATATTCTTTGTGTTTGTTCTTTTTTTTGTTTTTTCCAATATAAAAGTATAGCTAATTCAACCAAACACCATACATTTTCCCTTTTAAGAAATTTTTAAACCCCTCAAAAAAAATTTGGAAAGTCAATTTTTACTATTAACTTAATAATATGAAACCCCTTTTAAGATGTTAAAAATTCAAATATTTTTTAGATTGAAAGAAAGAAAAGAAAAAATGGAGAACAATAAAAGAAAATATTAAATTTGAACTAACAATAATTTAGGAAGAAAATAGAAAAGAAAGAACAACAACATTGTTGACAACACATTAGAGATGACAATGATTACCACAAATTTATTGTTTATCAAATACCTTCTAGTAGGTATGGATCACAAGGGATTATGGTGAATTTTTTAAAGATGGAAAGGGTTCATTAATGTGATCATACCAAATAAGAGGAGCAAAGTGGGCAAAAAATTTGGATTTATAAAATTCACTAACCAACAGGATGCATTTAATGTTGCTCAAAGGTTAAACTATGTGAAATTTCTCGAGCACTAACTAAGGGTCAAACTTGCTAACTATCCAATGCCTAGTACCAGGGTCTAAGCAATCACGCAGCAAGCCCTCAATGGGTATCACCAACAATTCACAGCTATAAAGAGTGTGGCTGGTTAAAGGGCCTCTAAGAAGATATATAAGGAGGCAGTACTAAAGGGATTAAAGGGAAGCTATACTCCATAAGGTAAAAAGGAGTTAACTCCACTTGCTAAAGCCAATCAACCATTAGTGTTCTTATCTTGTCATACAAAAGTATATGAGATTGAATGACTTCATCGAAGTGCAATCAAAATGGTTTGCAATCTAAGATTAATTAAAAATTTAAAGGAACAATTACAAATAGATGACCATTACCCCTTTTGTGTCACAATTATAAGGAGCTCTAAGGTCATTCTAACATTTGAATCCAGAGAGAACATGATGGAAAAGTTTGATGGGGGAGGAAAGTGGATCTAGGAGTTATTCTAAAGTCTAATTCCATGGTCTATTGACAAAGTGGGCTTTAAGTGAAAGGTTTGGATATAGATCAAAGGGTTACCTTTTCAAGCATGATCCAATGACTTTCTCTCACAATTAGGAGTGAGGTAGGTAATATTCTTAGGGATAGATACTCCATCAAATCAAAAATAAAGGCTAGATTTATATCGGTGTCTTTTGTTAGTGAAATCTAATGTCATTATTCCACCTTTTGTGATGGTAAAGATTAACAATCAAGACTTTCAACTAAGGATCAAACAAGAACCAATCACTAGTCACACACTATCGGAAGTAAGGAAGGGACTTGTTATACAGCTAACCTTTATGGAAAATAATGTATGTTGATTGAAAAAGATTTTGATAAAGAGAGTAATGTTGAACAACAATTTTGGCATGGGATTGTTTACAACCATAAAAGGGAGGTTAGAAGAGGAGAGTAGGGATAGAATAGAATAGTGATAAGTCAAGGGAAAGGGCAATGAGCTAAATGTGAATGAAAGCCTAAGCCATAAGTTAAGCCTAATGGGCCTAATAGAGGAAGATGTTGAACTAATTAGAAGTCCATTCTTAGTGGATAATAGCTAGAAATTAGAGGCAAACCTTATTAATAATAAAGGCCCTTCTAATAAATCAAATTATTATGGCCAAATAAGTAAGAAATTGTAAGCTATCATTATGGTACATTTTCTCTTTATTAAAAGAATGGTTAAAGTTCAAAACTATGTCCAAGGAAGGAGGTTGAAGAAAAAGAAGTGGGCCAAGTTTGTTACTAAAAGGATATAAGGGAAGATAGGGCAAGTCTAGTTGTCATAAGGCCTCTACAGATGACCAGAGGTCGAAGTTAGGCAAAAATATGGCAAAAATACCCTACAAGAAAGGTAGGTAGTATTACTAGGAGAAAAAGGTAGTAAAGCAAGCAAAGGGTAGTTACAATGAATAAGCAGAAGCCTAGTAAACCACCCCCAGAAGCGTCAGCAACAACTTAAAAGATCTTATCTGAGAAGGAACGACTCTCAAACAAGCATTTTTTACTCCATAATGAAACCATCTGGATGGAATCCTAAAGGATGTTGGAGATGGGCAAAACATTGGGACTAACAGTAATAAGGGGAAAGAAGGCAATTTTACAGTAACTATCCTTAATCAAAGGAAAGAATTAACACAATTGCTAGTTAATGGTCTTCAAAGTAAGTAATAGTTATGTCTAACTTTATGTTGATTTCCATAATTAATGTTGAAAGATTAGGAAGGTTCACCCAATGTAAAGCCATTCATAAATAGTGAATCAAGTGAAATTAAGCATGCTAGTTTTACAACAAATAAAGTTGAGCCATTTGTGGAAATCAATTTTGAGATAGGTATGGGGTAAGTTGAGTGTGCATGTTATGGCTATCAATTCATTTGAGTTGTTAAGGGCCTTGGTGGTGTTTTAAAATGATACCATTTTCATCTACAATACAACTTATTGGCACACCAATTTATGGTACTAGTTATGGTGGTTATACCATTGGGAAAAATGACAGTGTTTATAAATTTATATGCTTACAATAATCAAGTGGAACAATAAAGGTTTTAGGAGGAATTGAAAGAGTTAAAAAATCACTTTTTAAGGAGCATGGCATATTAGGGATGATTTTAATACTATGTTAGCCAACAACTAAAAAGTGAAGGTCACTGATGATAATTGGACTATTTAAAACTTTAACAAGTTTACACACAATATGGTGTTGGTAAATTTACGTTTACAGGGGCATAAGTTCACTTAGAATAATCACATGAAAAACCTATTCATGAGCCGTATGAATAGATTTCTAGTTAAAGCTGACTAATTGAAGGCATTATTGTTATTAAGGTAATGGGGTGTGTATTATTGCTTCTCCAACATTGTAGTGTTTATTTAAGGGTTAATGGCCAAGATTGGAGTCCCATTTTATTTTAATTCTTTGATCACTAATTTGATAATAAAGGCCTATAGAAAAGTAGAGAGTGTATGGTCACGGTAGTTAACTATAGGGCATCTAAGAAACTTGTTATGGGATCAAATGAGATCAATCAAAAAAAATTTTTAAGTCTTGGAGCACGAAGGAAAAAGGTAAGAACCAACAAAGACTATAAAAAGCTGAGATAAAGCTGAAGCAATTATCTTAAAAATAGGAAACTTAGTTGCTTTCTAAAGAAGAGCGAATGGATCTAATGCAGGTAAGAGCAAAGTATTGGATGAGTCTTAAGGCAAAGGAATATGAATGATATTATAAATCACGACTATAATGACTGGTGAATGGTGACAAAAATATGAAATTTTTTTATATATTGGCTTTTGACATCATTGAATATGATTGACTATATTACTAAAAAGGATCAAACCTTTTCAAAACTGATGAAAATTAAAGATGCTATTTATTCTTATTTAAAGGATTAGACCTTTTCAAAACTGATGAAGATCAAATATACCATTTATTCTCATTTTAAGAATTAATTAAGTACCTACATATCATCGTGTCCAAAAATAAATAAGAAATTCATTTGAAATTTAGACAAGGCAAATAATGTAATTCTAAAGAACCTGTTCACAACATTAAAAATGTGGAACACAATCAAGAATTGCAATGGTTATAAAGCACTAAGTTCAAATGGGTTTAATCTTAATTTTATCAAACATTGCTAGAATAGTGGAGTAAGATGTTATGAATTTCATCAATGACTTTTATGAGAATGGTAGGCTATGTAAAACTATTACTTCCACTTTTTTAGTACTATTATTAAAAGTCAACAGAAAGAAGTCAATTAGCTAGTTTCATCTAATATCATTTTAATGGGTTCAATTTATAAAATTTTTGCAAAAATACTATCACAAAAGTTTAAAATAACAATTGGAAAGGTTATAGGGAAGTCTCAGTTTGCTTTTCTCAAAGAGTATAATATTCTTAATAGTATCCTTATGACTAATGAGACAATTAAAGAAATGAAGAAACAAAAACAGATGGGGTAATGATTAAAATTGACTTTGAAAAGACGTATAACTTAGTTGAATATGGTTTTTTGGCTAATATGCTAAAATTTATAAAATTTAAGGAATAATGAAGATTATGGATGTGCGAATGCACATCAACACTTAAGTTATCCATACTAATTAATGACAATCCTGCAAAGCAATTTAAGATGGAAAAAGGATTAAAGTAGGGGAATCCATTATCACCATTCTTATTTATTTTAGTTACCAAGGACTAAATTCTTTTTTAAGGAAAGGTTTGGAGCTAGGCTTTATAAAGAGTATATCTATTAATGAAGATATCAAATAATGCATTTATAATTGATCAATGACACTATCATTTTTAATGAGGTTGACGATAAGTCGCTTAAGAATTATAAAAGGATCCTTAGATACTTCTAGTGTTGTGTAGAATTGAATAAACATTTAGACAAGTCAATTTTGTATTACTTCTAAATTATCTCAATCTTTTGTTGAGAGTGAACCTAAAAGCAAAAATTTTATGGGAACCAATTATTCATAAAATGGAAAGCATACTAATTAGAAAGCAAAGTTCCAAGGCTGGAAGGTTAGTTTTTCTAAAATTCTATTTAAAACCACTTCTGGTGTATTTTATATGTCTATTTAACATACCTAGACAGGTGGAATAATAGATTTAAAAAAAAAAATCAATGCTCTATTTTCTAAAGGGAGGAGGACAATTGAAGGCAAATGCAACATTCTAGATTGAGCCTTTTATACAGAAAGAAAAGTCATGATGGGTTGGAAATTAGAAAATTATGTAACAGTAAAAAGGACTTACTAACAAAGTAGTTATAAAAAGTGAAGAATGAACACAATGTACTAAGAGTGAAGGTTCCTAAGGCAAGATAAGATAACAAAAGTATATGGTTATGAAAGTAGTTGTCAAGATACTCACAAACGTCACTAATATGTAAAGGCATATGTTCAATTTGGTATAAGGGAAAAAGGAATTCGAAGGCTATAAAATTCAATTTCAGGTTCCTAATAAGGGATGGAAAGAAGGTGAATCTCTCACATCAAGTATGGATTGACAACACTCTATTAGCTTGAAGGTTTCTTTGACTATTTGTCCTTGTACAATGTAAAAACAATCTACTCTATAAATTTAAGGAATAGGTAGATGAAAGGTAGAAGTGGAAAATATCATGGTACCTAAGATTGTTTGATTAAGAAAAAGAACTATCTAACTAGTTCATGAAATTGTTAAAGGCCTATGATCTCTCAAAGGAGGAGAAAGACAATTTTATATGATGAAAGGAAAGGAACAAGGCTTTAACAATTAATTCATTTTATGATTTACAAGATAGCTTTTGTGGGTTATATGATAAAGTATTTACATATATTTCATAACGATTAACTCCTCTAAAAGTGGAGAACTTTGGGTTGCAAATAATAAGGAGGTAATTGCCAGTTAAAAAACAATTAAGTTTGGTAAGTAGTAACTTTAATCAGAACACCAAGTGTGCAATTTGTGCCATCATACAAGAATCACTCTCTTATTGCTTCTTCATTTGGTCCATATGATTGCTAAGAAACGAGTGTATATTTACGGACATACCATTCACAATAGACAAAACTTGCAACTTGATTTATATTATGATATGGTAGTAGTTAAAGGCAAAGTGGTTTTATTATAACATTATAATCAAGGATTTCTTACTCAATCTTAGTGACATCCACTTTGTTGAGCCCATCTTTGATGGCTTATGTGGGATTTGTTGTCAACCTCATCTCACACGGTTATATATGTTGATTTGATGTTATGAATGTCATTAAGATGTAGTGAGGTCATAAAAAAAAACTAGTGATGACAGGTCAACCCTAATGTTGAGGAGTCAATGTTAACCGTGACCCTAAATTTTAAAGGTCAAGATTAACCATTGACCCTTGACCATTGATCCTAAATTTTAGGACTCAAATTTGGCCATTAATTTTAGGGCGACAGGTGGGAATTAACAATGATCGTTGATGATCATGTAGCCCTAATCTCAAGGCTCTATAAATATTCCTATGCATCTTACAAAAAAGGTGTGCTGCAGAATTTTTTGAGAGAACAAAACCTAATTGCAGTAGCCGGCCAAGAGGAAAAGAGAGGCAGCAAAGCAGCCTGCCAAGAGGGAGAGAGAGACAACAAGGCAGTCGACCACCACACCAGCAAACTTGAAGTAACCAACCATTCTCACTAGCATTTACAGCAGTTGACCCTCACCAAGTTATAACAGCTAATCCTCACCAAGTTGCAACAGCCAGCCCTAATCAGCACCTGTAGTAGCCAACCCTTACCAAAACTTACAGCAACCAACCTTGAACCAACAATCTAATAGCCAAGGGAGATAAACCAGAAGTGGTGCAACAACCTGTGAATCCAGCATTAAAGGAAAACAAACAAGGAGGCAATAATTTCACCAACAAACCGCTAACTTGCACCAGCAAACTAGGAGGCAATAGCCTGCACTAGCAAAACTAGGAAGCGACAACCTACACCAGTAAACAAGAAGACAGCGGGTCTGGCAAGAGGTGGTGCAACAATAAGAGGTCTCCATACCAACAAACCAAAACCAACAGCTGTAGCAGCATCATCCGAGATCAAGCAATAAACCAGCAACAGGAGATTCCTACACCATTAATCTATGAGGCTTTCCAATAGACCAACAACACTCTAGGAAGCTTTCCAACAAATTAGCAGCACTTCGGGAGGCTATACCAACACCAGCAACACCTTAAAAGGCTTTCCAACAGTAGAAGCACGTCTAGGAATCAAGCAAAAAATCATAACGTGTAGCAGCAGGTCTAGGAATCACCAACCACCTACAAAAATTGTAGCAACAGGTTCAAGAATCAGTAGTGCATACAAACAATAGCAACAGCAGTAGTATGCGCGAACAGTGAGAGCAACATATGTAGACAGTAATAGCATTTCCAGAAGGCTATACCAACAAATGCAGTGCACCCAACAACCAAATTAGTGAAAGCAATGTATGTGGAAAGCAACAACACATTAAGGAGGCTATACCAATAAGTGCAGCGAGCCCAACAACCAAATCAACGAAAACAGTGTGTACGAATAGCAACAGTGCATCCAAAAGGCTATACCAACAAGTATAGCACGCCTAACAACCAAATCAATGATAGTAGCACACAAGTGGATAGCAGCAGTGCACAAGAATAACAACAGTAGTGCAAACAAACAGCAATAATGTGTGCAAACAATAACAGCAGTGCAAATGGATAGCAGTGCCACGTGCAGACAATAGCACTGCGTGTAGACAACAGTAGTAAGGCCTGCGAACAACAGCAGCAGCAACGCGAGTGGATAGTAGTGCCACATGCGGACAATAATGTCACGCACAAACAACAGCAACAATGCGTGCAAACAGCAACTACAATGCATATGCGGACAATAACAACAGCGCAAATAAATAGTAACAACGCGTGTGAACCACAGCTGTAGCGCATTTGAATAGCAATAACAACATGTGCAAGCAGCACCAGTAACAAAAGAAAGAGAAGATCCATATTTTGTACTAGTTATACACAATGAGTGATCATTCTCTAGGAAGGTTTTCACTATAAACTCTTGATAAACTTGCTGAAAAAAGGTAGGATACCCTTGGAGTGATCGGGAGATCGTTGTAAGTGGTTAAGGAGTAGTTCTTCCACAAGTGGTTAAGAAGTGATCCTTCCACAACATTATTGTATCCCTTAATAACAAGAGTAGATTATGTGATTTATAAATGATCCTATCATACTGTAGATGTAACTTATACATTATGGGTGAACCACGTAAAAAATGTCGTGTGTACTTGGGTACTTACGTATTAATTTTTTATTCATACAGTCACTCTCACATAAAGGAGAAAAATGAAAATTGGATCATCAGTTCTAACAAGTCATAGAGATTAAATCTGAATCGATTTGTAAAAAGTGTATATCTCACACTAATTCACCCCCCTCTCAATGTGAGACCTAAAAAGGTCCTCATCACACTTACCAAAGAAAAGCCTCATACATCCTAAAGGCCTCATATTAGTGGAATCACCAAAAGGCATATTTAAATTTAATGTGAATAAAGCTATGACAAACTTGTTAGAGATGACAGACATAAGAGGTATTCTATGAGGTAATGATGGGAAGGTGTTTTGTCACTTTTCCAAGGTAGTTGTTCTATAGAGATAATGGATGGCGTCAAAAGGTCCTCTCTTAATCATCAACAGTGATTCTTACACAATAATAGTATGAATAAACGATTGGTTGGGAATGACTTAAAATCTTATGTTAATATTCTGAGACATTACTTATGAAACTAAAGACCAAGTTTCCTTCATCTTCTAACTCTACGAGTTTAATCTCTTTGCAGATGTCATTGTTAAGTAAGGAATGATCCACCATACAGAGTTCATTGCATAGTTATGATTGTTTTTCGGGTGCTTCATTACAAACAATTGGATGTAGAGAGTATTAATTTTATGTTTACTAAAATATAAGGCCTTAAGTTTTTATACATAATTTTTTGTATTTTCTTACCTTTGTGGAATAATAATGTCAAGCGCTCTTAATGTTAATATATATATATATATTTATTTATTTATTTATTTATTTATTTATTTATTAACATCTAATTTATCTAAATTTAGCAACATTTTGCCCAAATAGTAACATGTATGACTAAAATTGGCTTCTTATGCCTTTATATTTAATTTTGACATAAAGTCATAATAAAAGCAAGTAAAAATATAAAGTTGAGATACACACACACACACATACACACTAGATTTATAACATTAATCTACCACATGACTCACTTCTAGCAAGTTTTTACTTTATTCTTACATGACTTTTAGTTTTTTCATATTATTTTAATTAGCATTATGTGAATCTATATATTACAATTACAAATATTATAGTTGAAGATGACAAGTTCTATAATAATGATAGTACAATTAATCACATTATTCTATTAATATCATATAAAACTATATGTTATAACTACAAATATTATAGAATATGAAAGGTTGTATACTAATTATGGTTGATAACTCTTCAATATTACAATAAGTGTAAAAGAGTTTTTTATCCAATTTAATTATGATTTGTTCTAGGTGTTAAGCAACAATGTTTACAAAAATATTTAACACAAGATGTTTACCCCTTACAAGTTAAAAGGCTATTAATGGCCCTTAATACTATAATATAAGGTTATGTCAAATTAATAATATACAAAAATTTTATTTTCAAAGAATAAATGAAGCAAGTTAAATTAGATTTTGAAACTACCAAAAAAAAGAGTAAAGAGTGCAAGGTTTCTTGTATAAGGAGATACATTATTATTACATTTGTATTTGGGTAAGAACAAGTTGTTTCTCTTTATTTTTTTTTTAATAATAAGTGTAGATTATCATTGAAAACTACAATGTATAAAAAAAAAACATCAACTTTATACAAAAAATTCATAGCCTCATACACTCTAAATAAAAAGTGCTTAACCTTAAATAGAAACAAGCTCCATACAAAAAACACTAACCCCTATCATAAATAAACAACCTAAGAAATCCCACCTTATAGTTACCTGTCAAACACACACTACAAAATCCATGTATCTAATCTTTACTTACTTCTTCATTGTATTTACGAACAAATTAGCCTCGCATAGTTAGAAAACAAAGGAAACTTAGTCCTTAATTTTGTCATTAATGTCTTTAAACACTGACATAAGGTTTCAAGATCTTCTAATGTTGTCATTTAACTATACAATTACAGTACTAAAATCACTATTGATGATTAAGGGAAATCTACTTGATTTCACCCATTAACTTCATAGTACCACCATTTCCCTAATCGATAAAAGTTCTACCTTATTAATTCTATATATAGTCACCATCTCAAAAAGAGGTATAACACCTTTCCATCCTCTTTCTGTAGTACTTGCTTTCTTCTTACCCCCCATTAAATTGGTTATTATAACATTTGAATTCAATTTAACTATACCCCTTAGTAGTGCCTCCCATGCCAAATAATTAGATTACGACATATTTCTCCCAACCAGTCTAACATTGTTAAGATTGAATAAGAAATCATCAATCATAAAATTATTTTAGGGCTACTTGGCTTTTGATGACCACCACCACATTCTAATACTAATTAGGCTCACACTTTTTGTATTTAAAAAGGTTTGCCATAAAAAATACCATCATTTTTGGCCAACCACACTAACCAGAAAATTGCATAAAATTTCATCAACCAAATCTCCTCGACTTACATTGTTGTCCTAGTCCATGCCATACCTCTCATGCCTACTTCATCAATCCTGAAACACCTACAAAATACCCCACCACATTAAACATCTACATTATACTACTCAAACAAAGTTGTAATAAAGAAACGAGTGACAAATAAATTCCAACACCTTGCCATAACTTATGCAATTCTTGTCTTGATTCCTATCCTTGTTTACCAACCATAAATACTCTTTAACTAATAATCATTTAATGATTAATTACTACCCAAAAATCTCTACCTTTGAAGAAGCTATTTTTGTCACACCTAAAATAGCATTGCATTATATCTTCTACAAAAATTATCTTGTAAATCACAAAATAACCTCACAATGAAAATACCATCTCTCTCTACCTATTAAATTAGCTTATCATCCTACATCCTTAAAAGCCTTTAGATACATAGCAAACCCATAAATTTAATATGTAGCTTTATCTTTTAATAAAGAGCCTATAACGCCATGAAATTCTTCATTTCCACCTACCCTCCACCCATTGTCCAAAACTATTAATTAGACTTAGTTTTTGAATTGCTAAGGTAAAAAGATTGTGCTGGAGGAGTATCACCTATTCATACTTGACTTAAAAAAGCCACCTTCCAACTATCACCTATTAAATAGCCAAAAATGGACTTCATCACCCATGTATGCCTATCCCCCCTCCATCACATTGAATACATCCTTTTCAACATTAACAACATTTATAAATACCTCACATAACCACTCTCATAGTTACACTTGCTGCTCATCATATCTCACCTTAAGGACCTTTACCTATAATGTATCCTATTCATTTTTTACCCTTTAAAACCATTTTGATAATAACCCTAAATTACAATCTCTTAATCTCTCAATCTTAACCCTACCACAACACTGCTTTTTACACATAAGCCCCCAAACAACATGATGCATGTGTTTGTAATCACTCTCTTCCATTTAAAAGAAGGATCATTGTGTCTTTTCTATCCTTTATTCCACTTATTTTGGCATAATAAACATAAACATATAATACATTGAAAAAGATTACAAACAAGATTTTACAAGGACCAACTTTCTAGCCTTAGACAAAAATCTTATCTTACACTTTACCAATATAACCTCTATCTTTCAAATAACAGGATCTCATAAACCTTCATACGTAAATTCATCTCTAATGGAAGCCCTAAATATTTCATAAGGAGAGACTCATCCTTATAATTCTAAAAGTTAGTCTACCTATTAATTTTATGATCACACCTTTTGACCTTATATATAACTATTTTCACTATATTTACACTTAGTCTTACATAACATTAAAAGTATCTAAGAATTTTTTTACAATTCTTCATAAGCTCCTTATCAATTTCACTAAAGATAATGGTGTCATTAATGAACAATAAATATGTTAATCTAATATTATCTTTGATAGGTATTCCTTTATAAAAATCTATTCCATCATCTTCCTGAATAGGGAGTTCAAACCCTCCACTATTAACATGAACAAAAATGGAGAAAAATGATTTCCTTGTTTTTGTCCCCTTGCCATTTTAAAGTGTTGTGTGAAGCTATCATTAACTAGAATTGAAAGTTATTATGTAAATACAGACTCCAACATCTATCGCCTTCACTTGTCACCAAAACTCATGAGTTGCGATACCTCTATTAATTACCTTCATTCTACCAATTTATATGTATTCTCAAAGTCAGTTTTTATCATGACACCTCTCTCCTTTTGTTTTTTCATTTCTTTAATCATCTCATTAGCCATAAAAACACTATCTAAAATGTTTTAACCCTCTCAAAAGGCAAATTAAAACCCCCCTAACACCTTCCTAATCACCGATTTATGTCTTTTAGATAGTACTTTAACCAATATCTTGTAAACAAAACCCACTAAGAATATTAAGTGAAACTACCTTAAAGACTCCACTTTATCAACCTTTAACAAAAGTACTAAAAAAGTTAAGGTGAGATATCTACATAATTTATCATTCCTATGAAAATTTTGTATGAACTTCCTCACCCTTTTTCCATCACTTTATAGTGGTGTTTAATAAAATTAAGGTTAAACCTATCTAGCCTAGGCACTTTATTTTCATCACAGTTGTTAATTGCATCCCACACATTCGATACTATAAACAGGCTTTTGAACATCATATTATTAGCCCTTTCATTGTTTTGAAAAAATCTATCATCCATTTTCAAATATAATATGAAGAGGTGCCTAATCATCCATTAAAATGTGAAATGATAACACCATTTACCTTTATAGGCTTAGTGAACACTTGTCCTCCTACCTTAATGCAATCTATCATATTCTTTTGACACCTATTGGAAACTATAATCTAGAAGAATTTCATGTTCTTATCACCCTTTATTAACCATTAAAGACATGACTTCTAAAGTCATTCTGTTCACACTTCTTAAGAGCACTCCAATAATCATTCATTGCCTACAATAATTAGTCTCTTTTCCCATCTAAAATGGCTAAGATTCTTACTTCAAAGATAATTAATCCACCCTCATTTCTCTTATCCTGAAATCCTTTTGTCTTTCCTCCCTTTTCTTTGCACATTAAGACTTTAAAAAAAAATTTATAAATCTCATTTCATCATAAAACACATACGTTAAATATCCCCCCACTAAGTATTTTAATCATAAAACATTAATTTCCTTCCTTAGCATTTTATTGTCACTTTAATAGTTGAAATATTTGAATTGAATTGGACCCTAATATATACCATATACCCCAAAATTATCTAAGAAATATTTATGAATGCCCCACTGCTTCAAATTTGGCAGCATAACCAACCATTCAATTGCCATTAAGAATCTGTTCACCTAATTCATTAATGAACTCTTATAAAAATTGCACCAAGTGTATCTCCTCCCCTATTTAGGTAAATCCACCAATTTCATATCATACACAAACTTGTTAAATTGCTGGATTGTGCAGTTATAATTCATAACTCTGACTTAATAATCAATTATCAACATTATGTTGAAATCACCTCTTAAGTACCACCAACGTACAAATTAGTTTTTAAGGGCACTTAATTCCTTACAAAACCCTTATTACTTAACATGACAATTAGGGTCATATACATTAATTGGTATAGTAGTCTTTCCCAATAGCACAATCAATCCCACTAATACCATAAACTAACTTGTGAGCAACTTAAGTTACAGCTGAACCACTGAGTCTCTCTAAAACATTACCAAACCTCCTTATGCCCTTACTACTTCCAAAGCTAACACCTAAATGCCCTATCCTCCCCACATATGTCTTGAAACCAATTCCATTGAATTGCATAATTTTGTCTCTTGCACAACCAAAATACCTAAATTAACTTAATTAACCCATCTTTAAATTGTTTTTCATTTTATAAATCTCTCTAAACTTTGAACATGAATCGAGTAGATAATCATAATGAGAAATAACATCTTTTACTTACCCTGTCAACTAAAATCAACTCAATAGCCCTCGTCATCTCTTCCAAAGAGAACAATCATTTGATAAATAACTCCTTCCATTAGTGAGCAATTAATCGCATAACCTTACCCAGTTCAAGTACCTTCAATGACTCCTTCCTTATAATCACATTATGAAAACAAATGTGCCTATTTGAGAATTAAGTCTCTTTAAAAAAATCTCATACTCTAGTGATCCCATCCTTTGAGTTAATTTGTCATGTTTATACTAGTTTACCCTTACACTTCTACCTTTTCTATTGTGTCCTTTCCTTGCTATTCTACCCTTTCTCTTTACAAGTGTTACCACTTTCAACACCTCTTGGCATCACCCACCTATCATCCCTATCCTAATCATTGAGGTATAATCTACCCATAAAGCCTCTACCCCCATCACCCAAACATGCCCTAGCCTCCCTTATTGCATCTAAGCATTCCTTATTGCCCTCACACAACTACAACCATTGACTCCCCATTGCTTCCTTACCAATAGCCACTACATCCAACACCACTTCACCCTTCCTCCTCTCCAAAGGTACTCCAACCACCTCAACTTCTGCCCTATTGACTTCCTGGGCCACCACAACTTCCCTAGCTTCCCTTAAAAAATTGTATTTTTATTTTATTACCTTAACTAAACTACACTTTCTCTCTTATTTATTTGCATTCATTTTCACTTATAATTTTTATTGCATTTTTTTAAGTGAATTACATAATTTTTAATTTTATAATTATAATTTATCTTGTTAAAGAAGTTAATTAATATGATTTGGTCGAAATTAGTCTTTCCTTTGATTTATAAATTCAAAGTTTGGTCTATTTTCCTGTTTTTAACTGTGTAATTTTAAATAATTTTTTAACTTGTAAAGATGACCAAAACAAAAAATTGTTATTAAAAATATCACATTTATGTATGAAAATATAATATTTAGATCCAATAATAAATACTTTGTTTTAAAGATATGTATTAAAATTACATTTTTTAAATTAAACAAGAATATCATACATAACACAAGCGAATATCTAGCAAACACAATACATCTTCTAGTTTTATTTAGAACGGACTGTTTGGTTGGGGCATTGCCTGCAATTAATTAAGCATAAAATTCTTAATAAAGACAGCTAGTGCCCAATTAGTTATCGAAACTTTCCGAAACCCAACCTATAGCTTAGGGTAATGGGGGCATGGCCTCACGAGAAACCAACCAAAAAAAAAAATTATAGAGGAAAAGGAATTGGGGGATATGTAATAACTAACTTTACGCATTATATATATACATACTATATTATCTTTAGAATTTGATTTTAATTTTATTAATCAAAAGGGGGAGGAGCTGTTGGCAAAGAGGTAACGTACATGTTTATGTTATGTAATTCAAATCGTAGAAGCGAAGGAGTATATAATAGTTTCTCTTTTACCTGTAGACAGACACCAATAAAGTATTGTTGGGCTTATTTCAGTTCGTCAATAAAGTGCTCTACAAAAAGACGAGTTACGAAAGAAATGTCAACTAAGTGAATTTCCAAAGTCCATTAGAAGAAGCGTTTTAAATCCCAATAGTTCTCTCTCGTTTTGCCTTTTTAGAACTTTGGGAAAAAGTACGTATTTTGAAGGTGCAAACCCATTAAGCAAACACAAAGATTAAAAAAAAAAAAAAAACAGGCAATACAGTTCTTTAAAGCATCTTTACTGGATGATCCGTATCCCACTTTTGGATGCCCCATCGTCGAGTCCACTTTTTACCCATACATATTCTAACACATTTTTTGATCTTGGAAAGGATGTACCCTTCTACATCGCACGTGAATATTCAAGTCACGTGTGGTTACCCTCAAAATAAAGACAAAAGCTCCAGAGATTCATGTGTAGTTTATGGATGGGTGCCCACCCAACCCATGTTATCAAAACAAGGGTTAGGGTTTTGTTCTTTGTATAAGACGAAATCATTGCATGACATAGATCTTGTATATAGGAAAGAATACTATATTCCCATTTCAAACAAAAAAAAAAAAAAAAAAATTAATTTCTGGTTCTGCACTGGGGGACTTATTAAAAATAAGGGACCTTTCTTAACTTGCTTACATCTCTGTCCCCTGGGAGTTTCTCCCCGATAGAGATATTAAATGACAACGAAAATGCTTGCCTATACGATAAGAAATAAAGATAGCCAAGAAAAGTTTAAAAACAGTGGAGATGCTCGGTCAAACTTTTATGAGAAGCTTTACTAGTATAAGGAAGATGTCGGATACTGGGACAAGCAAAGCAATAAAAAGAGATGGGTAATCTTTTCTTTTTTTTTTTTTTGGTTGCTTTTTCTTTTCTTGAGCAAATGTGAGTTGAGGTTGCTGTTTAAGTTATAATCTTGCCCACATTTCTCTTCCTCCCAAGTTCTATCCTTTGTGAGTTTCGTGTGGACAATGGAGAGAGAGCTTGGCATTGGAGAAAAGAGAGAGAACACTATCCAAAGAGTGTGTTCTCTAAGAAGTTGATCAGATGCTTCCTACTTGATCAGATACTTAAAGTAGGAAAAGGCAAAGGTTTCTGGTCCTCAGAAGATGCATAGAAGCCTTGATAGAAACAATTCAACCCACATTTTTAGTCAGTTCTTTCTTTATATTTCGCTTTCATCGAACAGCCCACTCCTTGTTGTTTCTCTGTTTTTGTTTCTTTCTTGTTTTATCTCATTAAAAAAGAAGCTCCTGTCTTTTCTTTCTTTCCTTGACAGTAAGTAAATACGTTGAACGAGATATAAAGATTAGAAACTGATAACCTTCAATCCTTCATCAATCGAGAAACGATGATGACCTCCTTTTCCAAATCATAATATACTTTTTGGACAATAATGGAAATAATGATAATAATTATGAGATTATTACAATGTGAATAAGTTATCGAGAGCAAATTACCATATGGGTCTCAGGCTAGGCGTAGCTGGTTTATTTATTTATTTTTATTTTTGCGTTTAGATTTTGGATTATCGTATGGATCTCAGATGTAGTTCTGCGTATCATCAATTAATGGGAGTAATCTGATCAGAAGCCTGTAGAGATTGGCAATGAAGTGCTTCTTTCTCAGGCCTTTCTTCCAAGAACTAAAAAGGAAGCCATCGGTACTCTCTCTCTCTCTCTCTCTCTCTCTCTCTCAGCGCATTAATGTAACTGAGACTTGCAGACATAAAAATCAGAAACAGAAGAAGGAAAAAAAAAAAAAAACAAAGGAAGAATCAGAAATTTGATAATCGAGATCAATAAGTTGCATCAATTCAAAATGAAGAGACAACTCCCAGAGAAAGAGACTCGGAGAGGATTGGAAAGTTGATGACTTTCTAATCTAAGGCTTAAGCTTTCATCTTCAACCAGGCATTAAAGCTATATACAAAGTCACAAGCACGCACGCACGCACGCACACACAGACCTCATTAACGCTATCATCTCAGAATCTCAGACTCAAAGGCATGACATTCAAACAAGAAAGGATTTAAATAAAGGGGACCAAAAAAAAAAAAAAGGTGCAAAAACCTCAGACATTTGAATGATTTCGGAAAAATAAACTAGCATGTTGGAGGCGGCATGAGATTCAGCCCTAAGTCATCCTTTTCCAGCACCAAACGAGCCTTGCTAGTCTCCAAATTTCCTGGATTAGAAGAATACTCTGGGTGCAATCTCTTCTTCGATTGAAGAGGCACACCAAATAATTTTGTTTTGCAGCCATTGTTGTTGGGATCTTCAATATTGGTCAAGGAGCTCTGTGGAGTGGAATTAGGAGAGCTCAAGACAGGAGCGTGAGCAGGAACTTGCTTAGGCTTAGTGGGAGGGTAGTGCCCAATAATCTGGTTTAAAGGCTTTTGTATCAGAGAACCATTAGAGGCTATAGGATTGGCAACAGATTGTGGGCCACAAAAAAGCAAAGAAGAAGAGTAGGAATTGCTAGGAGCAACAGGCTTAACATGATTTTGGACAAAGTAGATGATATCATTGTAAAGCTTTTTCATGTGTGCAAGCTCAGACATTAGCATGTTGTTGCTTCTCCTAAGCCTGTCATTATCCTCTGACAAGGCAGTGACTGAGCTGCTATGTCCACTAACTGATCCTCCAATTACCGAGCCATTAACCCCTCCAACTCCTCCTCTTCTTGGAGAAGAGAGGGGCGGCGAGTCACACCAGATGTTGTTGTTGGGCTGCTCGTCTGAGTCAGACGGCGAGATGCTGACTCTGCTTGGAAAGGGAAAGAAGCTGGGTCCGTTTACATTAAGCGGAGAGTGCGGGTGGTGATGGTGGTGGTGGTGATTGATAGCCACTTGGGGCTGAGCTGTTTTCCTTCTATGGATTTCACACAGCAAATGCTTCTCTCCCTTCTTGAAAAACTCATTTGCAAACTCCCACCTGTCAGGTACAATCTTCCTAAAACCCTAGTTCACCAAAACAAAAACCAAATCAGCATTAACACAAAGTGGAAATTAAGCCATAAAAAAAAAAAGAAAAGAAAAAACAAAGGAAAAGACTCAGAACTTTAAAAGAAAGAATATCGGAAGTAAAAGTTTAGTTTTAAGTATACACACATACGTAGGTGTTAAGCTGCCTGACAAAGCTAGAGAAGTTGTTGTGTTTGAAGTAGTTGGGGAGGAGATCGCGAGCAAACTCAGGCGGCCGCCAGACGACGAAAGTGGTGTCATCTTCTCCCCAAGAAACTACATGATCAGTGGCAGGATCATCCACCAGCTGGTATGTTTTGGTGAGGAATGGAGCTGGAACTGATTTGTGGGAGTCTAATGACAGCAATATTCCTTCACAATTGTCCAGCATAAGCGCCATAGCAGTAGCAGATGAACAAAAAAAATAAAAATAAAAAATAATAATAATAAAATAAAGGCAACCAAGAGAAATAGAGAGAAAGAGGATGATGGAGGGGGTGGTCGAAGAAAAGAACGGCAGTGAGGGCTTTTAGCTGTGATCTGGGGGGTCGTCGGGTCAGGTGCAAAATGCCAATGCGGCGGGTAATGTGAATCTCTGGGGTGTGTGGCTGGATTAAAATGCTAGAGTGGCACTACTGCGTACTGTGCTGGCGGATTTTTCTTTTTCTTTTTCTTTTTCTTTTATTTTTGCACTCTTTCCTTTTCCAATATTTCTTCTTCTTCATAATTATCATTATTATTATATGTATTTATATATATATATATATATATATATATATATATATATATAGATAGATAGATAGGGAAGTTTTATTTGACATAGTTTTTCCCTCTCCTCGGTTATGTAGTGGAAGGGAATATGTGTCTGCCTGTCTAGGACTGTGAAATAAAGGGCCTTTCAAGGCAAACCCGTGAACTCTCTCTCTCTCTCTCTCTCTCTCTCTCCCAGACATTGATCCCGCGCACACCCACTTAAAATCGGGCACAGGGAGGGATGGAGGGAGGGGTGGTGTGGGCTGTCCTTTGAGAATTGACATTGCCACCCCTTCTTTTTAACTCTTTTTCAAGTCTTTCCTAGTCAGAACTTCATGACTAGTTATTCCATACACGTCCAAAAACATTTTCTCTGGATACGACCTTCCTTTGGTAGTTTCTTTAGATCATTTACATGTGTGGGCACAATTTTATTTTTGGACACACACACACACACACACACATATATATATACCCACCGCTAATTAAAGTTAAGGCACTAGCACACCCATTCCTCTTTCTTATTACCTCAACTCTGTTATCCCAAATTGAGCTTACTTTTAAATTCACTTGTCATATTTTATATATGATCAAAACCAAAAACTTGCCCCCCCCGCCACCCTTCTGGCAGATTAACAAACAATGTGCTCATTAAAATATCTTTGCTAAAGGTCATTGGACATTAATTTCCAACCAGGGAAAAACTGAAGTCGCCGTTTCTAGTCCTAACGTAATTAAAGGGAATATATAACATATATATGTATATAAAGGGAAATATATGAGTTAATAGCGGATTATGGGTATAAAAAGGGGTATTCTGGTCTTACGGTTTTTCTGCAGATTCAATTTGGAGTAAAATAAAGGAAATGAAAAAACGGGACGAAAGTGGTAATGGTATGGTATGTGACTTCACGTCAAACGAGTGTCCCCTTTTTCATTTTGTAGCTTTCACTTTGTTGTTTAATAACACACACACACACACACAGAGACCCAGAGTCTCCAATTGCGAATCTCCATCATTTTCTACTACTCTGGCAGAGGGTAAAGGATACATCGAACTACGTGATGGGATTTAAAGCCTGTTTCTTGGTGACGACATTTCTTCTTCTTCTTCTTCTTCTTCTTCTTCTTCTCCTTCTCCTTCTCCTTCTTCTTCTGCCCCTTCACTACTTCTTTCACCCACAACTTTCTTTTCTCTTTTTGCTTTCTTCCTAATATATAATAATATTCCAAACTTCAATATATCAATATCATGAAGCCACGTTCTCTCTCTCTAGTAGCTACTCCTCCTCCTCCTCCTCCTCCTCCTACTACTACTACTACTGCCACTTTTATTGGCTAATTGTTGTTTTTTTCTTTTTTTTTACAACAAAAAATAAAAAGTACATAACAAAAATATTAATTATTATATTAACAGAACAAATATTCAAACTCAGATCAACTATACCAACAGATCACTTAGCTCTCCCCCCACCCCCTATGGGTAAAATTTTTATTGACCCTCTTACAATTATTTATGTTAGCCCACTTACACGTCCCTTTTTATTACCCCTCTACTTTGAGCGTCCAACCTTGGCTCTTTCTCGATCGGCTCGGTTTCTTACAGTGGTGACGTGTCTCATCAGGTGACTGAATTATTGGTTCCAAAAGTTTCCACGAATAACTGAAAAATCTACAGCTTTTGCTCGCTTTTTCCTTTGTAATGGCCTTAGAAATATTTGCTTTTAGATGTAGAAGTAGAAGAACTGCCATGCATACATACATACATACATACCATTCATATGTATATTCATTCAAGAAATCTGACAAAGAATAAACATCGGACTTATTGCAACACAGACTTATTCTACCGAATGAACGAACCACAGGGAAAAAAAAAAAAAAAATTGGATTTTCTGTGTTTCACAAGAATTTGTTGTAGACTTTGAATTAAAATAATCTGAAAAATGTATACTAAGAAAAAAGAACTACGATTAGTTTTATTGGTAATATGAACCTTTTATTTGTTTGCCTTCTTTTAATTATAATTTAAGACAAAAAAAATCAGTGGATCCGAGATTTCAAAAATTTTCAATGATTTTTCTATTAAAATAAAAAAAAAAAATAAACGGTGAAACTCGATCGAGTATTGGACCTACTCGTTTTCAAATCTTGACTTTAATTACCAAAAAATCGGGGGTGGAGGAGGAGGAGGAGGAGGAGGCGGGAAAGGGTTTATTTTATTATTTTACTATTATTATTAATTAAATGTGCGGATGTAAGAAACATTATGAAAATTATTTTTTATTGTACGATAAATTATGTAGTGATTCTCATTTTATAATTTATTTATTTATTTTGTAGTATTTTAGTTTAATTAAAAAATATGATTATAATATTTAAGAAAGCATATGAACTATTTGAATTTTTTATTTATTTTTAAAATATTTTTTCATGAGTCATTAAATATTTTTTTCATTTGAATTGGAGTATTTTTTTTTATTTAATTAAATAATTTTATCTATAAAAAGAAGTATCTAAGTTTAAACTGAAACCATTCTAATATTTTAATATTTAATATTCTAGTAAATTATCGATGAGATTATCAATGAAAACATTTTTTAAGAAGTTGCTAAACGTTGAATTGAGTCTTAACATTTTGAGAACTATGAAATAATCACGAGGTCAAAAAAAACAAAAAGAATTTTTTTTTTTTTTTTAATAGATGCACTGCTATCTACAGGTATGAAAATTATAAACCATGATATCGCGAAAGCCATTGCTTAATGATGATGATCACTGCCATATGTTACCGAATGATCGCTGCCTTGCATCACTGAGGTATATATATCCGATATAAATGTAGGGAAAGGGGGGTTCGTCGTGTAATTAGTGAGGCAGTAAGTGCAGCGTAGGGCCGCATTTGCAGTCGTGCAAAAGTGAAACAATCTATGGACATCATGTCTAATTATTTCACTTAGAGACTCAAGCTGATTGTTCTGATCATTCTCTAGCACTCTCATAATTTTGAAAAACAAGGCTACCCCCTCACTTCCCCACCCACATGATTATTCTTTTCATGTTAAAAAAAAAAATATACATACATATATATAATCTCTACAACCCCATATTGGTTCTGCTGAATAACGTATTGTCTAAAGATGCAAGTCTCTCAAAATTTAAAAATTCCTTCTTTCTTCAACATTTTTAACTTGAAATGTCAAAACCCCATTTGATCTTCCGGAACAAGACAACACTTTTCCAATCCACCTATCCTACTCATAGGGATGGACAGTTGTCCTCGTAACGTTCTTGCCTACACTCCCGGCTGCTATATTTGATTTATTTTGTTTACATAATATACTAGTGTGTCGTATCTATTGAAAAGCATATTTCTAAATTCACCTCGTTTTTCAACTCTCTGAATGTTCTCCAACGTCTAGTAACTAATTATTGGGTAAATGTCTTTCACCATGCCATTATGTACCTAATAATTAAAATTATGATAAATTCGCATCGAATTCCATAAATTTTTTCAATTGATCAATTGCTTAATAGACATAATGCGATTCGATTGACTTCATTAACAATAAACTCAGCGATATGAGTCATTTTTTTTTTTTTAAATACTGTTAAATCATTTTGCCCCAACTCAAGTGCAAGCTAATTTATTTGGCAGGATGGAAAGGTTGCATGTGGCATAATTCTTTGTTTTTTGGTTGAAATTTATGACCTCTTTATGTAGACATAATAGAAACTCTAAAAATGATAAGAAATTAATGCTGGCAACTTCGAGTCCCGATATTCAGGTAGAATGGGGAAATGCTCTCTCTCTCTCTCTCTCTATTCTAATTCTTTTGAAAGAAGATTGCCTTGCTCCCTAACTCTCTGGTTTCTTATTTCTTGATCAAGTTCAAACAGCTTTCCCTTTCTGAATAATCTGCAAGGATATTGCAGCGGCTGACAAGGACGCTGTCCTTGTATTTCTGATCTTGCTACTGCCCGGATCGATATGCCACTCCCGTGATTCTTGTTTTGTAGTCATCCTCGCTGACACGCATATTAATTTACTGCCAACCATCTATATTTTATGCCCTCCATTAATGTTATACGCTTATTTCTGGGGAATATTTGCCACTACGTACATGTATACATATGTATAGCTCTCTTGGTCCTCCCAAACCATGAACCCATCATGACCCATCAAGAAGTTTCCCCCAAAAAAAAAAAAAAAAATATGCTTTCCAGGTTTCCCCCAATATATCGGTGTCAGATTACTTTCAATAGTTGACGCAGGATAAGCTCAAAAATCCTAATAGCTATATCTACTGTGAACCACTTGACAGGGGTGGGTCCATCAATCATACAAAGGGACCTATCGCATTGATGGGTATGAGCAGTTTATGGGTAAATAGGTAATTAGATCGAAGCATGAAATGGCTCATTTTGATGAGAGCAGGCGGGATGATTTTTTTTATTTTTTTATTTTAATTTTTCATGATTCTTGAGGCCCCTTTTGTTCGTAATTTCGGAATTTTGCTCTTTTCATGCCAAGGAAAAAGATGACTTACTAGAACCTTAGGATTATGTGGACCATTTATTCCATATTCAAAACTTTTGAGATGTCCTTTACCGACTGACCTTTTACTATATCTAATATAATATTTGTGTGAGTGAGTGAAAAATTTAGGTTTTTTATCATTAGGCATGCCTCCTAAAAAATTATATTTTAGTATATTTAAATATCTGTATGGAAGATGAATGCATGGTTTCCCGCAGCCCTAAACATGGATGATGAACGTGTAGCATGCGTAGGCACGTATGGTAACATTTGAAATTTCACTTTTATAAGCTACCCAATTAGGTAAAGTTAAAAAGTAATGGATTCGAATGAATACAATTAATTGTTATATTAAATATAAAATACTTTATACTACATGGATAATATAAAATTTAATTATATCTACTTCAATTTATGTCATTCTTAAATTCACTTAATCAGGTAAATTTCAATGAATATTTTTGTTCCCTCTCTCACATTGATTTTTAAATTTCCTCTTTTGCTTTTACAATGCATAAATCAATCATAACTCTTTTTTTATTATTATTTTATTTTGGTGTTTGAATGCTTTTTTTTTTCTCCACCTTGAAGAAATTTATTAACTAGGATTTAAAATTATCCTTACTTATTCTTATAAATTTTATATTTTTTTATCAAGATTATTAGATGCATACTCATTTTTAAAATTAAAAATGAAAATTTAATTTCTTAAATATTAAATTATTTTCATCAATTAATTCATTGTTTTCCTGTGGGTAAATGCATTGGGCTGATTTGCAAAATTCAACTCCCCGTTGAATCTTTTAAGATGATTATTAGGTTGAGAGCTATAATCCATCATCCATCCACAAGTAGTAGAGGAGACGCAAGGAGGCAGGCACGGAGAGAGAGAGAGAGAGGGAGAGGCATTGCGTTGGCCTAGGCAGTGCCTGATTTTTCTCTCACTAGTTGTCAGCAACCAAGACAGATCCTAGCGAGCCCACCAGAGCATCACTAGCGAAATCAACCCAACACACACTAACCCTTGCACGTTGAAGAGCCAAAGAAGATTCTATTCTAATTTCTAAAACACTGTGAAAGTGAACCCCACCTACCCTCCCCTCTGCACTCTCTCTTCACATGACCACCGCCGATGCCTTTCCATATTTATTTTCTTTATTCCTAGTGTGTTTTAATTGTCATAATTAGATAATCTAAAGTGGGAATTTCTAG
>CM038597.1:4798814-4872916 GCA_021533255.1 Ceriops tagal | reverse complement strand
TGTATACGACAAGCTACAAGGTTCTTCCTTCTGTCTCTTCTCTCGCTCTCTCTTTTGTCCGCTTCACTGACCCCTCCCCTCGCACTGCGGGTAACACGACCATGTCTTTGCGTTATTATATATGTATATCATGTGCGCTTAAACTTCAAATATCGTGCACGTACCACAGCATCTCTGTCTCCCGTCTTTCTAAAGTGTTCCTAATTCTTATTATACTTTGATTTTTCTTGGGTTTCACCCTCTTGCAAATTGCTACTATAAAAGTTAGAAATTGATATTTACGCACAGAACAGTTAATTTAGTTTCTCTCTCTCTTTTTTTTTTTTTTTTACCTTGACAAAAGTTTTATTAAATGGAAGTAAAGAATTAAATGCACAGATTAAATTTAGAAATTAAAAAACAAATGCATCATTCAATAGAGACTTAAGTTTAATTTCTATATCTAATTTTTGTGTTCATACAATTTTATTTTATTTTTTATTTTACAAAGCATTCACTTAAGTAACGATTCTCTTTATAGTGCATTAATATAATTTCCCCCCCCCCAATTTATGGCGTATTTCATTTTCTATCAAGTTGAATTTGAATGTCATTCTAATTAACAATTTCCGGCACTTAATCACTAAGATAATGTCCGATACATGATGGCCGATAATTTACAGTGTGTCAAGAGAAGAGAGGTGATGACAAGTTAGCGGTACAGAAAAACAAAAACAAAAAAGTTTGACCAAGTGCAGAGGCTATCTGATGGGAAATATAATGGGGTCACGAGAGATAGGGATGCCACGCTGATATTAATGGACCGGTCGAGATGCTGGTTTTGTTTCCATAACAGTGCACTAATATTGTATGTAGGAAAGGGGTCTTGTCCCTTATGTTGTTGAATGGACGTCCTGATCTCTTGTCCTTCCAGAGGACACGCGCAGTCCGCTGTCCACTTCACTTTCATCCATCATTGATGAAACATGCATGCTCATATGTCCTCCTCCTGAATCGCAATGTAAAATATGAACTTCCATTGCAGGGGAGAAACGACAAATCAGCTGATTTTCGTTTTTCTTTTCACTTGTTTTTCTTTTTGGAAATATCTGAGATCTATGCCTTAATTTATAAGAGGGAGGGAAACAGGTAAACAGAGTATTTTAGGCAAACCGACCTCATTGTCTAGTGATGACTTGTTCGGTGCTTTAAATGTGCAAGCTGTTTCCTCTGTACGCCTCACTTTTGGTTCCTTTTAATGAATCTACCTTTTGATCCAATTATAATCCTTTTACTCATCTATAAAATAAACTCCATCTAATGCCATTCATCAAATAGAAAAGAGAAAAATATGTAAATGAAAGTTTTTGAGGCATTCACAGAAACCTCAAAGGGACAAAAACTCCAAATGGACACAATAAAAGTTATATATCTCATGCATGAAGCTCAGTCCCGTGATTATAGCTGAGGCCCAATTTCAGGTTTAAATTTCACACGTCAAAAATAAAAAACAAAATAATAATAATAATAATAAAACAATTGGCAATCTCATGAATCCGTTGCATTGATTATTATTATTTTTTTAGAATTTCACTGAAAAAATAAGCTTACGCATGAAGCGACCAACTCATACAAAACACAACGTGATTACTCTACTAGATTATCCTACTCGTTTTAAATGAACATCGTTCATGCAAACTTTCATGAATGAATCATCATTCATTCCCATGATATTTAATGCTGTAGGAATCAAAATCGCATAATCAACTAATTAAAACATTGGCCCAATTGAAGTCAAGAAAGTTGGTTTTAAATAAATTGATTGGATTAAGAGGAATCTATAGGTTAATGGAAACTTTGATTTGATTTGCGTGCAAAAGCTCTTTTCCTCCAATAAAAAGAAAAAAAAAAAAAAAGCACTTCACAAAACACTTCTTTCAAAATAACCTGTTGGGCGCAGGCGGTAGGCCCAAAAGTTCTTCTACAAAAATTTAGACTTGCATGACCTTTTTTTTTTTTTCTTTTCTCTCACTCTCTCTCTCGTCACTAAAAGAAAAGCTCATTTTAACAAGCTTTATAGGTACATTAAAAGGAGAGAAAGACATAAGATGTCTTTCCTCCCTTACCCTCCTTTTCTTGTTAATTTTGTCTACTTTGCTCTCTTCTTTTTTTTTTCTCTCTCTCTCTCTCTCTCTCTCTCTCTTTGTTAAAGGCGTTAATTCAACTCCTATTAGAAACATTAGAGATCCTGGTATAAATAAACAAGAGAAGTGTCGTCATGTCCAAAGGATAATAGGTTAACATATGAAAGTATACTTTAGTCTACGGATCATGCAACTATATGTGGCGCACCTCAAAGATGTTTATATGATCAACTTTTTTCTGATAATGGACCCACCGATTCCACTAATGACATGCTTTTACTCGGGCACCATTGATGATCGATTGATCATGGGTCTTGGCAAACATATTCCCATGTCCAGATAATGGCCCCAAAGATTTTTAAGTTTTAGTACAAATAATCACTTCTATATGTATGTATGACCTAAACATCATTAGCTGAAAAAGCATCAGACACCGAATGTCAAAAAAGACACCAATGTCAAAGAAGAATGGTGGTTTTATATATTGGTGTTAGAAGACGGGAACATAAAGGCTGTTGGATCACATGCACATCACATTCTCTTTTCTCTTCCTCTTCGCTTCTTTTTATACTGTAGCTAATGAATTTTAAAGCAGGAAAGGTGTTCCAACACTCACACACACACACACACACACAAACAAAGAAGGTCCCACAAAAGTTCAAGGCTGCTTCTACTACTCCTCAATCCAAGGGATTTCTTTGTTATAATCAAAAGCCGTGATTTAGGTCCCTCCATCATCCCCACCATCATTTCATGCATATAAATGAAGACCCACTTGGCTTCTCACGTCCATTACTCAGGATCACAAGCTAGGCTATAATCTTAAAGTGTGATCTTTCTTTTTTACTCCAATGATGAAAACCAATAATTCAAGCTATGAAAATGGCAATCTGGCTGGCCTTACCCAATTCCAATTAAAGCTTTAACCAAACTGATCAGATGGCGATGGATTCCTTATTATTTTCTGGACAAATGCAGATATATGTATCTTCAAATTATTTGCTTGCTCCGGGCTTCTCGGTTTTCTCTTGTATGCTTGATTGCTGTTGCTTCTTTTCCCTCTTCTTATATTTCCTTATAATTATATACAATATTCGCATAATCATACATATATTATTGCCAACTAATAGTCCACTTAGAAGACCCTTTTGGTTGGTCAATCATGTCAAGCAAAAAGCTTTGTAAATGATCAGATGTAGATCACTCAACAAGCCCTCGCATGGTCCCCAATTTAAATTTTATATCTGCTCCAATTTGTGGATTTTTAGATTGTCAGGCGCATCTGAAACAGTAACAAAATATTTGCCACATTCTTTTTGGTACATTAGATATTAATTACTACGTTGTAGTTGAGTGGAACAGATGAAAATTACCAATAAAAATTGGTGCCCATGTTTAAGTTGTTTACAAGATAGTGTTGATAATAATTAAACACAAAGTCACTCAAATTTTACCCTCAACCAAGATTTCATGCGACAAGAAGACCATTTGAAAAAAAAAATTGTAGCTTTTTTTTTCTTCGTGTTATTCATTTTTATTCCATTACAATTTATTTGGACGACGCAGTCTTAGCATAAATACTGCGCACAATACACATTTCTTGTTTGTTTTACTGTTTTCCATTCATTATTATGTATATCTAACCTTCTTTAATGCCTGAAAATGTGAGAAATTTGTGCCCTAAGATACTCATTATTAATTATTGCATGGTAATTTGACAAGTACATTGATCTTGTTCGGTGCAACAAATTTTCATAAAAATAGTTCAACTACGCCAACAAAATGAACTAATTACCTTGGTTGATGAAAATGGCAAAAGTTAAATTTAGTTACTAGAGCATTGTTTACATATATAGCTCTTTATTCATGGCAAATGGCTTAAAAAAAAAAAAAAGCCTATAGAATCATGCATCTTGGACAAAGGGATAGCTTTAATGTGGATTCTCTTAGTTTGTTACTAAAAGAGAAACCAACCATGAATCTTGCTTCTCTTTCTCAGGGTTTCATAATTCCTACACAAATTTGACACTCCTTCCTTTTATCCGAAAACGTCGGAGTTGGGGAGCTTCTTGTTTGGATACTAATAACTAATAAGTAAACCAATTAGGAAAAAGCTTCATATATAAACAAATCTAGAAATAAATCTTGCAAATATACGTAATTCTCAAAATTTTATTTGGAAACATATATGACTCTTAGAATGTGTATTTATATTACAGTGAATTTTATGAATGCATTTGATTCATGTTTGAATTAGTTGCTAATAACATGTGTATGATTTACTTGTAAAATTTGTTGGTAAAAACAAGATTGTTTAACGAAACAACAAATTAAAAGAAAGACTAGAGACGAAATTTGAAGAGCAAAATATAGAGTATATAGGTTCATTAGGAGTCCCTTTGCATTGTAAATTAGGCAACAACGAATAACGCTCTCAAGTCTCGCAAATTCTCTTATCACATCTAATGACTTTAGATTATTTGAACTTGAATCTTTCAATTTAGAAGGAAAAAATGTCAATCGCTGGGCTCTTCAAGGACAAAAATGGTCCCTTACCTGCAGAAAAGCTATATGATCGAGAATAATGGGAGTACTCTTAGATATTGTACATTTGAGATTCTATATTAAAGCGTAATTAACCATATGTTGTAACCAGAAAAAATATTGGAGCAAATTGTCATCTAATCGTGGTCAAGGCATAAGTTGGATGGATAGTCACATCGCCTCTTAATTAAGAGATGAGAACCTAAATCAAATTCCCTTCCGCTGCCAATGACCCTATACCATTTGCATAAACTGATGCCCTAATCTAGGACTTTGCCCGTTAAATTGTAACTAATTTATGTAATTAGACAACAGCAGAACGTCATCTTCACAGAGGGACTTATTTAGGTCCAGTGGATCAACAGGGTGAAAATGACTATCTTCAAGCGGGTGCTCCTATTCTACAGTTACTGGGTACATTTTATTCACAAGTTGGAATAGGCTAGGCCAATCTTGTGCCAATGTAGTGTAGGAGATATCGGCATAAAAAGAAGCAATTTTCTGTTTAAATGTGGAACAACTCAAAGTAGTGAGGAAAATTTTCTTTCTTCGTTTTTAATATATAAGACTAGCTCCAAAGAACCAAAAACAAAAAGGGGAAAAGGCTGATTTCATGGGTGTACAAAGTCAGATGGAAAAAGAAGGGGAAAGAAATACAAAGTGGAGGTAAGGTAAACCAACAGAGATATCATGCTCCAGATACCCCACAAGCGAAAGAAGGAAAAGAAAGTAGAAAAACAGCTTTATAGGGAATAAGGAGAGGGGTTGGATGATTGAACTCTAGTAAGTAAAAGTCACTCTTCCATTAAATTTTTCGAATGTTAATTTCGATATCCAAAGGTACAAAATTTTTATCCCTACCTTTATAAAGGAAAGAGCAAAGAAAAAACGATGAAAGGAGGCAAAAGAGAGGCAGACATTGACAGGACAGAGATCGGCTGGAGTTTTGCGGTGGAAGTGGAAGTGGAGGTGGAATAATAATAATAATGATAATAACAATAATAATAGAAAGAGCAGATAGTTATAATCATGGGGGAGGCATATTCACTTTACCCTTTGTCATCACTTTCCAAGGCATGATTAGAAAAAAGTTCATCTATCTTCTCTCCTCTCCTTAGTGGAAAGCAATCCCGCATCTTCCTCTCTCCACCCCTCTCCTTTGTCAATATACACACACCACCCTTCCAAAAAGACTTGCTTCCCAAGCCTTCTACGATATGGTAATTAAGTATGATATGAATTGTTATTCACGCCATGTGTTTTATTTCGCTGCTTGGCTCAAGCTCAATTGCTAATCAAAAGCCAAGCTTTTGAACTTTGGCAGAAGTTCACACGGCCTTTATGCTCCTATTTCACACCGCCTGCACCTGGTGGGTCAAGGCAAACTATTTGGTTCCAATTACCATCTTGCTCGATAAGATTTGGCTAATTAATTAAGCACGTAATCCAAAGCAATCAAAGGACGGCTCTTTATGCTCCAAATTGTTGTGCGTAAAAACATCTGCCGAGTTCTATTGGTCGTGCATTAATGAAGCTTCAGAATTAAGCTACACATTATGGTGTTGGAGTATTACTCACCGAATTTTAAAATTCAACCTTGTTGAAGGCTTCTCACTTATTTTTCAAATTTTAGTTAAATTAATTACTTTTAGTTGAAGAAAAAATAGTCAATCTTTTTTTAAAAATCATTTAAGTTTATGTTGTTAAAATTTAACAATATATTCAAATTTCAAATGTAATTTGAATATATGATTGATCAAATTTGCTAAGATACTTCTTTTGTAATCCTTAAGATTATATTTGAATTAGTTTGAATTTATATTTGAATATCTTTACATTTATATGTATATCGGAACTTAGTTTAAATCTATAATGATGTACTTATTCAAATTTTTATACAACAAAGAAGTTAATCAAATAGAATTGAACCACTTTTTAAATTCTTTTTTTTTTTTGGCTATTTTTGGTCTTTTTATTGTTCCTATTGCACTAAAATAGAAGGTTTCTAGTTGTTATTGGATTCTTTTGCTTATGCACTACCAACATATAGTATCATAATAGTAACATCCTTAATAGATCTATAAATTGTGATAAGAAGAGAAAGGAAACACCTGTCAATGTGTTTAATATTTGAGAGAAACCATTACTAAACAAACCAACTTGTCAAAAGTGTAAAATGGCATTAACAAACTTCACTCCTTTGCCCCTTCCAAAGTTTATTGGTGATAACTACACTTAGTGAACAATTATAATGAAGACATATTAAATGTCTTTGATCTACAAGAAGTCATAGAAAATGGAAGGACTTTCATCTAAAGCTAAGAGAAATCATCATTAAGCTCTACTTATTTCAACTATTAATTTGATATTGTGACATAAAAGGTTAGACTACTTTCATTATACTAGCATTTAGGCTCTACACAAAAAAGAGACTTGCTAAAGATGTGCCTAATGTCCATAAACCTGTTAGTGCATGTGATGTTTGCCAACTTGGTAAGTAAACCATTCTTTCTTTTCTTGGTAAATAAACTTAGAAAGCTATAGAGCATTAGATCCTTAAATGGGAATAGGTACTTCATTATTTTATAAATGATCATATAATGTTTTGCTTGGTTTTCTTCCTTAAAGCAAAAATTAAAGTTGTATCCATTTTCCTAAAGTTTAAGTCCTAGATTGAAACATAATCAAGCTATAAAATGAAGGCTTTAAGGTCAAATAATAGTTATAAGTATACCTTATATTCATTTAAAAAAAACTTGTACAAATGTAAGAATCTAAAACTTAGTCACTACTCTATATACCTTTTAACAAAATAGAGTGAGTGAGAGAAAGAATGAGATTGTAATGTTCATGACAAGATATTTGTTGACATAAAAAAATTTTTTAAATAAGTTTTGGACAGAGGCAATAACTACCTTTTATGTATTTGTTAAGTAAAACCTACAAAGTATGAAAATGCCTTAAACATCTTTAACTAAAGGAAAGCAATGCAAGAAAAAATATAATTTATTAAAAAAGGTGAAACTTGGGAACTAGTTCTTAAAATAGAAAAGAAATCAATCATTGGTATTAAATGAATATTCAAGATCAAGTATAATGCTAAAGAAATAATTAATAAGCTTAAAGTAAGATTAGTAGTTAAAGAATATTCAAAGGAATATGAAATTGATTACTGTATAACTTTTATCATAGTAGCTAATATGGACACTATCAAATTGCTTATTACCCATATAGTATATAAAGGTTGCAAGGTACACTAACTTGATATGAAATATGCCTTCCTTAATGGCTTTTTTTAGGTGAAAATTTTTGTAGAACAACCTCTTAACTTCACCAAAATTGAGTAGGAAGACAAGGTATACTTACTTAAGAAGGCATTTTATAGTCTTAAGTAAGCCCCAAGGACTTGTCACAATAGGATTAATGATAACTTGCTAAACCTTAATTTTAAGAAAGGTAAAATAGAAGCTACAATAGGATCAAATTCTTTATATTTCCTTATACTAATCATTGGACACTGTCATAAGTTTGTTCAAAAGTTTAAAATTGAAATTAATCTTGTCTTTAAAATGGTTAAACTTAGTGTTATGTCTTTCTTAAGCTAAAACTTACGCAAACTAACCAAGAGATCTTTGTATGACAACCCAAATATGTGAAGGAGATTCTTAATAAGTTTTAGGTGATCAACTACAAAAGCACTACTACATCTTTGATAGTTAAGGAAAAGCCATATGAGGACTAATACTACTAAGTATAAAAGTCTCGTAAGATGTCAATTATACCTCGCAATTACTAAACTAGATATTATGTATATAACAAGTCTTCTTTCCAAATTCATTCATTCCTTAAGTGACTTACACTACAAGAGGCAACAGATTTTGGGCATGTACAAAATGATTTGTCAGCTAAAACTTACAGGGCAAATAGGTAATGATTAAGCTAGATTTCCTAAGGATATAAAAAGTACCTCATGTTATGTGTTTGCTTTTAGAGTTGGGGTTTTTAGCTAAGACTCAAAAAGGCAAGCCATTGTTGTTCAATTAACACTTAGGCAAAATACATAACTACTACATTTGTTATTAACTGAATCATTTGGATTAGAAAATTGCTTTCTAATTTGAATTTAGAACAAACTAAAGTCCCATAAGTTTTTATGATAATCAATCCTCCATCATAATTTCAAAAAAACCCTGTACTTCATAGGAAGACTAATTATTTTAAAATCAAATTTCACTTCATCAAGAAAGTATGAGAAAGTAAAGAAGTGGATCTAATATATTGCTTTTTAGATAGGTAATTGGCTAACATCTTCACTAAAAAATTGTCAAAGCAAAGATTTATGACTCCAAAAAATAATTTAGGTGTGCAATACTTCAATACCAAAGAGAATTAAAGCCTTGGGATTAAGCTCTACACCATGGTGCTATAGAAATACTCACCAAGTTCCAAAATTCAATCTTGAAGGCTTCCCTCTTGTTTTTCAAATTTTAGTTGAAGTAATTACTTCTAATTGAAGAAAAGACGGTCAATCTTTCTTTAGAAGCTATTTAAGTGTATCTCATTGAAATTTAACCGTGTATTTAAATTTCAAATATGATTTAAATGAATAGTTAATCAAAATTGTTGACATCCTCGTTTTGTAATCCTTATAATTAAATTTGAATTAATTTAAATTTACATTTGAATGTTTTCATTTTTATATGTATATTAAAACTTGATTCAAATTTGTAATGACATATTTATTCAAATACTATATAATGAAGATGTTAATCAAATATAATTGAACCACTTATTATTATTATTATTATTATCATTTGCTTCTTTTCGGTCTCCATATTATTCCTGTTGAGCTAAACTAAAAGATTTTCTGTTCTGATTGGATCCTCCTGCTTTTAGACCGCCAACAATTAACATGTGCATATACATTTACTTAAACCTGCCTCTGTTCGGTTGCGGGCCGATTCCAATTTTAAATCGGCAATTCTAATTAGGAAAGGTGGTTGAACCTAAACCAAACCATCCCTCAAAATAGTTTGATTAACCGGTGGTTCCAATTCTAGTTGGGAACTGGTTTCAATTTTGGTGCAATAGTAATTTTGATTCGGTCTAGTTTATTCTTAAATTACCAAGTGATCATTTATTTTATTCTTATTCTTTTTTTTTTTTTGGCTGCCTTAACCGCCGATTTGACAGCTAGAAAATTGTGGACCGGTAACCCGCCTGACCCTAGCCGGTTATGGTTCAAAACTAGAACCGATCAAAAGATTCAGGTTAATGTGAATTTTGGCTGGGCCAAAACTGGCCCGGTTTCGGGCGAATTGTGCCCATTACTTGCACAACTACACAAGTTGTTCAACCCCAGAAATCAAACCCAATAATATAAATACATTACTGTTTTGATTTTGTAATATCTACAATTGAGGTAGTTTCAAATTCAGCTAAAACAACTAAGTGGTTAGGCGTTAGAGCAAAACCAGTATCATGCATTAATGCATACATCGTTCAAACTTTCCATTTCGACGTTCAGGACTCGTGGCCTCTCAGAGAGACTGAAATATTATTCAAGTGTAGCCCTACAGGGTAATCGCGGCCAGTTATCAGGTACCTTATGAGCCAGGCAGGCGAGGAGGAAAGAAGAAGGAATGAGATGTAACTTGGCTCCGAAAGATTCCTAGTTTTGCAAATTACTTCTATATACAACACACCACTTATGTTATGCAGACTAACCTCATGCGAAAGCATGAGCGCTATCAGGTTCACATCATGCCATACACAGCATCCGACTTTGGACCCATCAGGGAAACCAAAGCCGTAACTTAAAGTCTCACAAGTCACGTCTCAGGCCTTGGGTCCACCTGTAGGGCTGTCACAACAGGCATGCTGGTCTAGTGATGAAGTTATGCCAATAACTAAGCTATCAACTAAACTGTCCCAAATTGAATCCCCATTGGCAGCAGAAAATAGATTTAACCCGGCGAAAAAATATCTCTATACCTGAATCCAAGACCGATCCATAGTTCATTGCAACATCTCCTCAGTGGCAAGATGACAACCGCAGGTTGGAGTTCTTGATATAGTATGCTGCCACATCATGCTGGGACTATCAACAAATATTTGCATTTAACATTAAGCACGTAAAATTTGATACTCCCAAGGAAACAGGCTGATTGAGAATAACGGAATTCTGAGCATATGAATCCAACTCAACTAGTTTGTGCTTCTAGTTTGCATTCCCAGTCTACAAACCATTGAATTGTGCATATTCGACTACTAACAGCAGCTACAGATTTCATTTGAATCCCAAGATGCCTGCTCTTTATTGACGTCCATGTCAACTGCTCCTACTTCAATTCCCCTAACATCCAGAAGGACCAGAAGACACATGTCGACATACCATGTGACATGAACAAATGGATATAACTTTAGCATACATCATATTTATCCATGCATACCATTACAGATAGACTTCCATGCCAAAATACTTGGACGACTGGCACATGGGACAAAAACTAAGCTTACTTTCACAATCTTTACACAGGCAGAGGTGCTTACAAGGAAATAAAAGCATGGAGACTTCTTTGACTCTGCAAAGCTTGCAAGTCATCAACTCCTTCATGCCATTATTGTCTTTGCAAAGTAGATGGAAATCCTTGGCCCGGCCATTACAGCATGAAGCTGTGTCATCCACCTCACTGTCACCACACCCTTCTTTGCTATCTCTGCTTTGAGCATAAACTTGCTGAAGGTTAAGCTTGAGGGCATTAATCATGTTTTCATTGTATCTAGCCCGCTGTTGCCAAGCACCTGCTTCCACAGCCAATTGTTCCATTCGCTCTTCGAGTTCCACATTCTTTTTGTTAATGCTGTCCATTTCTGCTTCCTTTTCACGAAGTTTTTGAAAAACCTTTTCTTCCATAAGTGAGAGAGCTTGGAGCTGATTAGCCTGAATCTTCTCCAGAATATTTTGTCGCAATCTATCGGCCTATTAGATGGTAGTAATGTCGGTACTATTTCAATATAATGCCATAATATTCCAATAATAAAACAGTGTGCAAGTGTGTCCGTGTCTTCCCGTCTTCACAAAACAGAAGAAGAATAGGTGTGAATATCAAAAGTTCATTTTAACTTGACACTGAATTTTTCATCCTCTTCACATATCTATCAACTTAAATATCATGTTCAAAGCACAAGGCTATAAATACACAGAAAGAAAGATCTCAAACACAAAAGAAGTAATTAACAGGAATAGCAACAAACCCTGAACCCCCTCAATGTGGGATTTAACATTCAATGAGATTGCATCAGCAGCAAATACTGGGACAAGTAGTTCTTCTCATGGTTTATGCAAAAATTGTAAGAACTTGATCCAAATTCCAAATTAACAATATTTAGATCAACACTGTGTGTGGGAGTGAGGAAAGGGAGGGGCACAGACAGAGACTTTAATTTTGGTTGTTAACTTATTCTTCTAGAGGGATTATGCAACATTGTAAAAACTTGAATCCAAAGCTTACATACCAACATCTAGATCCTAAAGAATCTACAAAATTACACATAGACTAAGTAGAACCAAAATTGTCGTTAAAAATCTTGAGAAGGAGAAGGGGCTGATGAAGAAGTAGAAGCATGATGATTTTCACAAAGACAGTTACAAACATTAGATTATTTCAAGTTGTTCATGCAGAAAATGGGTGTATCAATGCAATGCTTGTTCAAAAAACTGTTCCTTGACCATGTTTCAGATATTCAATTAAATGGTGCACCATGCATCATTCTACAAATGGGCTACCACAAACTATATGTAGTTACATATAACATACTTCCAGAGTTTTGAATGTACAGCTGTGGACTGAATTTTTCTTCTACTTTAATTCTATCTGTCTTCAATAATTCTAAACACACGATCTCATATGTTGGGACAAGTAGTTCAGATATAGGCAACAGTCAACAAAAGACGAGGCAACATATATCTCGGAGAAAGAAGAAGAAAAAGAAAAAAACAAAAGAAAAATAAGATGACAATTCTTCAAGGTAAGTGTTCAAACAAAACGAGACCTGAACTTTGAGGAATCTATCAACCTCTGCATCCTGCCGTAAAAGTTCACGCTCAATGTCATCACCAATGACAGATAAAAATGTAGAATCACCAGAAGATGACGCACGGGTATTGTCAAGGGACAACCCCAACCCAGTGGAGACAGATCGAGCTTGCAAGAAATCAACCGACGATATTTGGGAATTATTTTCCAAAAAATCCTGCTCTTTTAGTCTCCTCCTCTTAGCTTCCATCCCATAATTCCATTGCAAATCAACTCCGCCATCACTGCCATCGGTCACAGGACCTGGACTCGGACCCGGCCCTGGCCCAAACCCCACCACATGAACTAGAACAACAACAATAACAACAACAAACGAAGAACACCCAGAGGAGAATTAACTTGATTCCAGCAAAATAGCAAAAGGTGGACCTTAGTTCAGCCCCCAAAACGAGAACCAAATGCCTAAAATCAGCTAATAAATTCACTAAATTTAGATTTCTAAAGGTTTCATCAAAAGACCCAAAACAATAAGAAATATGAGAGAGAGAGAGAGAGGGAGAGAGAGAACATACAACAAGAAGGGATATAGGGAGGATGCTGGGGTTGGTCTGGCAAAACACCAGCGTTGTAGAAGGCAACCGGGACCGAAATCTGAGTGTTGATCGCGTACAAGTCTCTGATGACAAAAGAGAAGATTAAGGTGAGCGTATATCTCACGAATCCGGGAATTACAACTGGGGGCTTTAATAGTGAAATTGACCTTAGGTTCTGGGGTTTCCAAGAAGACGTACCTGAAACTCTTAGCTTCTTCTTCTTGTTGTTGTCGTTGTTGTTGTTGTTGCTGTTGTTGAATATGCTGAATATGCTGTTGAAACAGCTGATTAGGAAGAGCCATGGCGAGAAGCAACACCAGAGCTAAAGAGCGAGAGAGAGAGAGAGAGAGAGGATGGACGATTTGGATTGGAGAAATGTCAGATACGAAGGGGCTGGCGTGGCGAGACTTCCGACGGAAGATTTGTATTCGAGAATGGGGTTCTACGTACCTAAGAAATCCCATCCCCCCCCCCCCCCCCAAGGCAAGCCAAGCCAAGCCCTCCCCCACCTCACCTCCCCATCAAAACCGAAAAATGGTACAATCCAATTCCAACGCACCGCGAGGGACAAGTGGCTTTTTTATTTTATTTTATTTTATTTGATAACAAAAACAAACACAGGAGGCTTGAGACCCTCAAATAAGAAAAATATTATCACACAACACGTTATAGTCTAATAATAGTTAAAATAAAATAAAAACTAAACTATTCCAAGTCAAAATTTAGATTTTATTCTTTGTCAATGCATATATATATATAACATGTCGTGGAGTTTGTAATTTTTCCTGATAAGATTGTGGATACCTTTTTTTTTTCACTATAAAAAAAAAAAGAAAAATATTCAAGATTTTTAAAGTAAGTCAAATAAGCTGGATTTCTTTTGCTATGCTATTTTTCAGGTTTCATATCTTCGCTGCTCATCATAAGGCCTTTAATAATCATCTCATGTTGGTGGATATATGATGATGCTATCTAATATCTTATTTCATTGAATTCTACTCTCAGCCTCGCCTCTCTCTCTCTTTTTTTTAAAAAAAAAAAAAAAATTAATTTTCATCCAAAGTATCAATTTTTATCTCCAAGGGACCCTCCGATAGTTCACAAGGACATTTTTTTTATAATTAATATAAAGTTTGTTGATGTCGGTACGGGGTTGACTTGGTGCAGAAACTTTCATTCAAAATTGCCTATTATTTGAATGATGGATACTTTTTATAATTTAGAATTTGAATTAGTAGTCATATTGAGTTTAGACTCGTGAAAATAATAATTAATATTCTTAACATGTGTTTTTAAAAAAAAAAAAAAAGAAACAAGAAAATAAAATGGGCACTGTACAATTAGCTTTGTGATATGATAGCAGTCCCCCAGGTTTGATTGTTGTTCAACAAATTTGGTGAAACGTTAAGGATGCTAATGGGCAGTTCATACTGCATTACCAAATTAAACCTTCACCTGATAAACAATTTAGATTGCGTACGATTAGCCCCTTGTTTATGAACACGATCACCCTTCTCTCGCCAAGCCAAAAAAAAAAAAAAAAAATTAATAATAATAATAATGGAAGAATATAAAAGGAAAAAAAAAAAAAAAAAGGCTGGCCGTCAGTTCTTTGGAACTTTGTACTTGCCAAGCTACTCATCTTGTTCCATGGCGTGTACTGTGGACTTGTTTTCTTCACATGTTTTACACAGTTTTTACGGTTGGCAATCTGTCTTGATTTGCAACATCAGATTGAAACTGAGATAAATTGCGAACGACTGATCTTTAAAGAAATGGCGCCGCAGCGTTAATTAAGGCTGGCAAACCGGCAAGGGGCGTGTTGTCCCTCAAATAAAATTCCATTCGCATGTGACTCCCTGTCTTAAATCCCCCACCTCTGAATAGTTTGTAATAATCACGGCTCCAGTACCATTATATTCTTCTTACCCGTCACGCACACATTATTGCATACATTACTTGACACCCCCCCCCCGCCCTCCAGCTCTCTCCTCTCTTTCCTGTCTGTAATCTTAGATTCAGCAATTTCTCCACTCCGTGTGAGAAAAAAAGCAAAGAAAAGAAAAGAAAAGAAAAAAAACATATGGGGGGTTCAGTTTTGAAGGTAATCCTGCTTGTGCTCGCAATTTCTGTCACTGTAGAAGCTCAGGTCGATCAGAAAAGCATGTGGCTGATGAATGAAGCAGCACTCGAATGGCCATCAACAATGTCTGTCTACGATGGCAATCATTATGGGGGAGAAGAAGAAGAAGAAGAAGGTAGTGGTGATGGGGCTGAATCCGATGCCAGAAGGTCTCTCAATTGGAGAAGAAGAGCAAGGCATCATTACATATCATACGGTGCTCTCTCTGCAAACAGGGCACCTTGCCCACCTAGGTCAGGGAGGTCTTACTACACCCACAATTGTTTCAGGACAAGGACCCCGGCTAACCCCTACACTAGGGGCTGCTCTTGCATCGCCCATTGCAGGAGCTAGATTTCTACTTGTTGATCTATGGATGATGACTGAATTAAAGGTGTTACTGTAGCCTAGCGAGCCTTCAGAATTTTTGGGCCCGTGTCTAGATGACGCGGGTCAAAACTTGATTTGTTATCAGTTGGCCCCATTCTCGTTCGGCTTTCCTTTTGGTAGAGACTTGAATTAATGGAGAAAAGCAGAGGTTTATTTTTTTTCCTTTTTATTTATTTATTTATTTATTTTTATGACAGATGCAGTATCGTAATGCAACTGACTGAAATGTGTGTATTTCTTCTTAGATTTGAGCCTTTTCTGAGACGCCTCAGGTTCACTATTTAACTCAAACACTCAAAACGAGATCTCCACCCCAGTTTCCCTTTCCCCCCCCTTTTTTTTTTTTTTTCTCTTTTAAACAAAATAAAGAAAACACGCACCACATTCACTCGCTTGCGTATTCCGACACAATACGCTTGCCATTCTATTACGTTGGAGTACAAAGAAAAAGGAAAGGAGTGCTACGCCATTCCTGTAGCACCACCGTCAGGCCCTCCGCGACGAAAATGCCACGTCCATGGTCTGCCTTTAATTGCCAATAATAATGGTCTATGCGTATTCACCGACGCACGATGCGGAATCCAGGCTCATTATTAGACACATGGTAGGTGCGCTGCGCACATGCAAAGAGATCGGGTCACATCATCTTTTGTTTTGTTTTTCGAAAAATCCAACTGCTGTCAGAAAAGAGATGGACTGCTTCAGTCAAGTTTCGAACACGTCGTTGCTCACCATTCGCACGTATTTAATTTGCATCTCTAACTGGATCGGTGGCGTCTCATCGGATGCTTCGATCATCCATATATATTATTAGCAAATGAAAGAAGTAGCGGAGAAGTGCTGCTACGGTCTGATATTTTAGATCGTGTTAATTAAGTTTTGAGCTACGGCGCTCGCTCGCAGGCAGACATAATGCATAAAAATAAGACAACTGGCAACTTGTTATAAACATATGTTTCTCTTTATTCTTTGCTAAATGACCACTGAAAACGCGATTTGTGAATTTTTTATTTTACTTTTTTGCATTAGAGAATGAACTCAAATAAATAAGTAAATGACAATAATGGAATATTTGTATATTCTCACGTTGACATTGAAAAAACAAGCAAGGGAAAGAGAGAGTAACCCAGAAAGGAAAACACTGGGGCTCGCTCGCCAAGGTCACTAAACGAATCCAAAGTTTTCCTTTTTCTCACTTTTGCCACGTCCACCAGTCAACGGTCATTTTGGGCAACCAAAAAGTCCACCACCATCATCTGCCTCACTTCTTGCCCTGCCACCTCCAAAAGCTGCCCGTCGAGCCGTCTCTCAATCCTCCGCTGTAAAGTACCGTTGTTGGACTGAAACCCAATTTAAATAGAACGTAAAAAATAACATAAGGGTTTCAATACGCAACTAGTCAGAGGACAGCCAAAACGTTAAGTTTGACCTAGTAAAATAATAAAATTTATTTTAAAATTTAAACTTTTTTCATAAAAATTAAAAAATTTATAATTAAAATATCAAAATACATAATAAAAGAGATAAAATATATAATAAATTATTAAATTATTTGATTGCGAGATTATTATTTTGAAATACATATTAATATTAATTTAGTTACAAATTTAATTATTTTGAGTAAAATTTTAAAAATACAATTTCTTTTTTTTTTTTCTCTTTTATAAGATAAGACTAACATTTCAAATCTCCCCTATACCAAATCTTCTGACTAAAAACTTTTTCCCATTACGTAATTACTTATTTGTAAATTCTTAAGTGAGTTTGGGGCCGTGAGGTTCTTTCTACGATCTTCGCCCTCGAGAAGTCCATCCTCTTCGATCGCACGACCCTCCTTCCATTGCTTCTGTCCCTTCCGGTAACCACCTGTCGAACCATCTTTACTGGGCGAGATTCTGTGGGACCCGGGTTTCAAAGACCCAGAGAACCTGCTGGTGGAGGACTCCCGGGAGTGGGAGTGAAGCGGGGATCCCATGGGGCCGAGCACCGGCGTGGATTGAAACGACGTCGTCGTCGTCTTCTCTCCATCGTGCGACGGGCTCTGCACGGAGCAGACGGGGCGGCGCGGAGATCTTGTCGGAGACGGAGTTGCAATGCAGGTCACCCCGGAGTCTCTCTTGGCATTTTGTGTAGAAATTCTCGATCCCAAACACCAACTAGAGAGTGCTTCAATGAGTTTAATTACACAAAGCATTGAGGATTTGTTGGTTGGTTTTGTCAGAGCAGAAGTGGAAAAAGTTACGAAACGAATCACACTTATATATTCAATTACATTAGGCAACTTAATGAAAAAGAGGTAGGGGAACGTCCCGTTTATCTAATGATGGCTATTTTCTTATTAATAATTTAATAAATTTTAATTAAATTAGATCACATTAAGGTTGTGTTTATTGTACTATTTTCATTACATTATTAATAATTATTTTTTTTTCGTTATTTGATTGGGGATTGGGGATTGGGGAAGACAGAATAAGTATAACGCGTGGAACGCTGAGGTCTGCCATTTCCTTTTTATTTGTTTGCAGCCAGCAAGACAGAAGTGCCGATCGTTTAAAGAGTGTAACCGCACTGATTTCCGCTTGCGACCGTGCTAAACTTAATTTTTCCTGCACCCTTCATAAAAAGTAAGTCGGCCTTTCCCCTTATGCAGTGAAGAGACAATAAAGTACCATAAAAAATATAAAAAAAATAATAATAAAAAAAAATATTAAATTAGATTTGAGAGAGAGTACAAGTAAATTGGATATCTTTTACCCTTAGAGTTAATTTCCTTTTTATACAACTTCATCTTTTAAATGAATGGTTGAGATTTATCTAATCTAACGATTACAAGCATAGTTCTAGAAAATTCTACAAGAATTTCTACAAATTTACGTAATTAAGAGAATTCTATAATAAGGTGGAATGTTCTGGGTCTTAATAGCCTTTTCATTCTTCAAGATTTTACTAGGCTTTTCTAGAATATTCTAAGGCATTTCACTTTGCTCCACCTAATTCTTTAATGCCCTCGTCGAGTCCTCATATTCTTGAAGTTGTTGAAATTGTTACACATCTTCTTTGCTTTCCCAAGTTGCTTCACTCTCAGGCAATCCTTTCCATTTGATCAAGTATTGAGTGCTTGGTGATGTACCACGTTTTCAAACAATCCGTTTGCCAAGCACCTCTTCGACCTCTTTGTCATAAGACTTTACTACAATTGGGGGAGTTCTATTGGAGACTCTTCATCTTGGGTCTTCCTGGTCTTCCTTGAATGGTTTGAGCATACTCACGTGGAAGACTAAGTGAATTTTCAAGTTTTTGGGCAGATCTAGTTTGTAAGAGACCTTACCAACCTTTCTGAGGACTGAGTAAGGTCCTTTATACCTCCTTATTAGACCCTTATGGACAAAATGGAAAGCTTTAAATTGTTGGGGCAAGTTTTTAACCATTACCTTGTCTTTAATAGCAAACTCGACTTGTCGTCTTCTCTTATCTGTTTATTTCTTCATCTTCTTAGTTGCCTTGTCAAGGTAGGAACGACCTATGTCGGCTTGCTCCTTCCACGACTTGGCCATCTTTAAGGCTTCTGGGCTTCTGGTTAATGAATCCGCATCCATGCTGTAGGGTATTAAAGGTTGCTACCCAGTCGCCAACTCAAAGGGACTCTTCCCAATCACCTCGCTCTTTTGTAAATTGTAAGAAAATTGAGCCACGTTTAGGAGTTTTCCCCAATTGTGTTGGTTGACACTTATAAAGTGCCTAAAATAACACTCTAAAAGAGTATTCACCCTCTCGGTTTTGCCATCAGTTTGAGGATGAAAACTCATAAAGAAATACAACTCGGTCCCTAAGAGTCGGAACAACTCGTCCCACAGTTGACCAGTGAAACAAGGATCACAATTAGTTATGATGTGGCACAACAACCCCCAATACTTTACCACAATTTTAAAGAATAGTCGCGTTACTTCTTCAGTTGTACAATCAGTTGGGGCAGGGATGAAAGTCCCGCACTTTGAAAAGTAATTCACGACCACTATGATCGACCCTGACCTTTTTGACTTGGGTAATGTAGAAATGAAATTCATAGTGATGGTTTCCCAAGACCTTTGGGGTATTGGTAAAGGTTCTAGTAAGCTTCCAGGTAGTTGGTGGTCAACCTCGTCTTGTTGGCACACAAGGTAAGTTCTAATATACATCTCAACCTTATCCCTTAACTGAGACCAATAGTATGTCGCTTCCAACAATGCCCACGTCCTCTTCATGCTTGGGTGACCCGCTCATTTGATATCATAACACTTTTTAATGAGGGAACATCTTATATTCCCTCATTTAGGCACATAGAGTCACCTACTTTAGGTATAGATTAAGCCATCCTCAACCCAAAACCTTTTTGTCCCCCTCTTGACAGCAAGGTTGGAAATTTGTCTAGCCATGGGATTATGCTTGAGCCCTTCTTGAATTAGGTCTTTAATATCCCCTTTTACTTGAAAGATGACCGCCAGTTTTACTTTGCGACTTAGAGCATCCGTGACTACATTGGCTTTGTTCGGCTTATATTCTAATGTATAGTCAAACTCAGCCAAATAATCTTACTACATAGCTTGCTTCGGGGTCAATTTCTTTTGAGTTTGGAAATAACTAGTAGCCACATTGTCCGTCTTGATCGCAAATCGAGAACCTAACAAATAATGACGCCAAGTACGAAGACAATGCACAATGGCGGTCATCTCCTTCTCTTGCACCGTGTACTTTCGTTCAATGTCTTTTAATTTCCTACTCTCATAAGTCACGAGATGCCTTTTTTGCATTAGGACCTCTCCTATAGCAAAGTCAGAACATCGGTATGGACTTCAAACGCCTTTATAAAGTCAGGGAGAACAAGGACAGACTCCCTACTTATCGTAGCCTTTAACCTTTCAAAGGCCATTTACTATTGAATTGTCAATTCCTATGACTAGTTCTTCTTTAACAAGTCGGTTAGGGTAATTGTACATGCTGAGTATCCCTTAATGAACCGCCTGTAGTAGTTGGTTAGACCAAGAAATGATCGCAACTGTGACACATTCTTTGGCGATTCCTAACCTTGGATGGCCTACACCTTTTCCTCATCCATTTAAATTCGTTTATTCCCTACCATATGACCAAGCAAGTGTACTTCCCGTGCTACGAAAGTACACTTCTCCTTTTTTTTATGTAGAGCTCATTTTCCCGTAAAAGCTTGAACACAGTTTGTAGGTAATCTACATAGTCTTCAAGAGTTTCACTGTAGATAAGGATGTCGTCCAAGTAGACCACTACAAATTGGTCCAAGAATGGCTGAAAAATCTAGTTCATAAGTGTGGAAAAAGTGGTAGGGGCATTGGTTAGCCCAAAAGGCATCATTAACCTCTCAAAGGAACCATAGCGGGTAACACAAGTGGTTTTTGCCTCATCTCCTTCTGTGATATGAACTTGATAGTATCCAGAATGCAAGTCCACCTTTGTAATCCACTTGGCTTACCCTAATCTATCAAACAAATTAGGCTATAATCTTATAGTCGATACACAACCGTAAGGAACCATCGTGTTTCCTTTAGGACAAAACTGGGGTGCTATAGGGAGCTTTTGAAGGTCGAATTTGACCTGTATTTAGTAAACTTGTTAGTTGCCTCCTTAACTCTTCAAGTTCGATAGGCGACTACGATAAGGGGTTATAGTAGACGACTTAGACCTTGGTTCCAATTCTATCTTGTGATCTACCTTCCTCTTTAGTGGAAGCCGTTTGGGCAACTTAGGGGGCATTACATCCTTATCCTCCTCGAGAACATTTCTAATTTCTTGGGGTAAGTCTGCCTCTTAAGGGCTAGAGAGGTCATCAATTATCATTGTTGCTAAATAGGTGATTTCCCCTCGTTTAAAGCCCTTCACTACTATTGCTGATAGGGCCTTCCTATCTTTTAGTTTTGAGATGGCAGGAACCATGTATGGGGCCTCTTTTTCAAGCATACACACAAAATTTAGGTAGGGCATAAGAATGATTTGTACATTACAAAGAAAGTCCATACCAAACATGATCTTGAAATCATCCATGTGTGCCACTGAGAAGTCAACCACACCTCTCCATGGACCAAGGCTCATCAATACATTTTAGGTAACCCCATTTAAAGGCTTGGCACCAGTGTTGATGGTCTTGAGCCAACCTCTACTATGGGTCATATTCAGACTAAGTCGCTTGGCTTTCTCCTTAGTGATGAAGTTATGGGTAGCACCCGTGTCAATCATGACTTGGGCATACTACCCATTGAGTTGCACATCCATGAACATTAGCCCCTTGCCTCCGTTTGCTTAGAGCTTTTGTTTGACCTTAAGAGCATTGAGCAATTGTAGAGACCCAATCTGCCTTGCATAATCATTGGTTGGTTGTGCTTATTGTTGCACGATCATAGCTGTTAATGAACCAAGGTTTAGGCAATTTTTCATAGGGTGTGGTCCCTTGCACACGAAACACCCTCCTTTTGGTGTGAATGATTGTTTCTTCTCCTTATAATCCTTCATAATTGCTGGGTTATGGCTTTTTTGGCGTCTGTCTCTTTCTTCCCCACCTTTGTTGGAGTTACCCTTGGAACTCTTATTTTTATAAGACTCACTCCTTTGATACTCGGTGAAGGACTCCGTAGTTGCAATGGCCTCATTAACGCCCTTCGCCCTTTGCCACTACACTTTTTGCTTGGCTCAATTTTAGAGTCCATCCACGAAGTAGAACATTGCATCTTCTGCCCCTAAGTTAGGTATTTTCAGTAACAACATTGTGAAATCCCTAACATAGTCAGGGATAGAGGAATTGTGTCTCAGCTCCCTCAATTGCTTGCATGCCTCACATACCATGTTCTTAGGGAAGAACTACCTCTTGAGTTCCCTCTTAAAGTCCTCCTATGTCTTTATGGTGCAAAGGCCTTTTTGCATATCCACATGCTTCCTCTACCATTACAAAGTTGTTGTATGTGTAAGGTAAAGGGTTGCCGTGTTCACTTTGTCTCGCTCATTTACCATCTTTAGACACTCAAAGTATCTCGCCATTTGCCAAAGAAAGTTCTCTACCTCTTGGGCATCCCTCTTGCCCGAAAACTCTTTGGGTTTGGGAGCCTCTACCCTAGGAGCTCCCCTTGAGCTACCATCGTTAGCCACGACCCTCTTGCACATGGCTATATCTTGGTGCATCTCCTCTAGAATGGTTTCTAAAAAGGTCACTTAAGTTTGCAAGCTTTTGACGGTCTGCATGATTGTCGCCTTGAAGGTTTGCTCACTCTCGTAACACCTTTCATTATTGGAAAGATACTCTTAGACATCCCCTTTAACTTTGTCAAGCTTTTCCAATGTATGAGACTTGAAAGCTTCAAAATTATGCTCAACATGTTCAATACATAATCCCATTTCAGTTATTACCTGTTCAAAGATGTTGGACTTCTCTTCCAAAGTGGCAAGAGTTATGACGGAATGAATCTTGTTACGTCCACACTCCTTCTTCTTGTTCCCATCTTAAGTGGGAGAGGGATCACGTCCTCTCTCCATCACTTGGTGCTCCCTTATCACATTCTCCTTTATGGTGCTTGACATTATGCCTCACAACCGGGCTCTAATACCAACTATCACGGACGTACTAATTTTTACTCACGATCGTGCGGCACTTAGCTTTCCCTACACCCTTATTAGAAGCTAAGTTAGCCTTTCCCCTTGGATAGTGAAGAGAGAGTAGAGCACCACAAAAAACAAAAGAGAGAATGATGAGAGAAAGGAAACATTATATTAGATTTGAGAGAGAGTATAAGTGTATTAACTGTTTTCCACCCTTAGGGTTAATTCCTTTTATATACAACTCTACCTCTTAAATTGATGACTGGGATTCATCCAATCTAATGGTTACAAGAAAGGTTCTAGAGAATTCTACAAAGATCTCTACAAATTTATATAATCAAGAGAATTCTAAAATAAGGTAGAATGTTTTAGGATCCTAATAGCTTCTTCATCCTTCAAGATTTTACTAAGTTCCTTTAAAATATTCTAGGGCGTTTTATGGCACTGCACTGCCATTAAAATTTGATAGTCAATACTTTTTAACATTTTAAAAAATTTATATTTAATATTGTCTATTTTATAGTAATTTATACTATATATTTCAAAATATAATAATATCATAAATATATTATCACTCATAATTGCCACACTTAACAAAAATAATAAAAAACCACATGTCATTGTTTTAAAAAATAATGTTTATGATGTTCTAAAAATAGTTTTAACAATTTACAAAAAAAAAGTAATTAAAAATTTATTCCGTTAACATTTCCATCAATAATATCATCATTAAAAAAATTAATACAATAAATAATCTAACATCAAAATTTGGCCCAAAAATAATTTTATTTTCATTTTAATAAGTTAAAAGGCCATTTGTTTTTTATAATATTTATAATAAAACTTTTTGTAAATATTTCAAAATTTTTAAAGAACTCTTAACAATGTACATTGGTACGTTTGTTGTGTTTGAAAATACATGATGTGAATTGTTATCAAAATTACCAAGATTATGTACCAAAAAAAAAGTCACTCAACATATAAAAGCATATAAAGTCAAGAAGGAATTTTCTAATGTGACTAGTTAATTCAATGTTAAATATAAAAAAATAACAAATTTAAATTAAAAATAGTTAAAATAAACAAATAATTAAATATTTGTGAGACATAGAATATTAAAATTTTTCACGTCATTGTTTGCAAAATAATATATATAGTCCATGGCTGGTCAAGGGAGTGGCAACCGGTTACTTTTCCTCGTCCAGATGACATACGAGACAAGGGACAAAAATAATGCCATCAATAATTATCGTCGTTACAAATCACCATAACCATTAGAGTTAAATCTAAACAGGCTATAAAGTCATATTACAGGCATGGAGTTCACCAATAAAAATACATTTTTGTAGCCCTCAAAAGATATCACCTTAACTACATGGATATTCTCCTAATGCAAGAATTATCATACATATGTGTAGTGAATGTATAATTTATAACATATATCTTATGGCACCCATGTATATGCTAATTAAGGATTGATAATAATAATAAAATATTCTTAACTAACTTAAGGTATTTTTGAATAATAATTTTTATTAATAACATAGTATAATGTGACTTGATTAATAAGAAAAAATTTATACATTATTACACTAATTAAGGATTATGATTTCAAATGTGATTAAGATCTTAGGTTTTATTTTTTTGAAATTTTTATAATCTTTTTAAATTTTCAAATTTTTTTAAAATTTTCATGTCATTAAAAATGATGACGTGACATCTGTATCAACTCTAACAATTGATATGGCATGCCATATGGCACATTTAATGGTAAATTAACATAAAAATCCAAATATTTGAAAAATAAAATAAGGAACTAATTTAAAAAAAAAGTGGTGACCATGCTTTAAAAAGTATTCAAATGTAGAAGCCCAATTAAGACATTTTACCATAAATTTATAAAATCATTCTTAATTGTTATATGATAACATGACAAAATTTATAAGATTTGTGGGATCTATTTGAATGACTTCAAGTTTATTAAAAAAAAGTTCCATATGCCTTAAATAGGAGTTAATTTAACTTTACAATTTATGAAAAGCATTAGTTAGAAATTGGGGTCATCTTTTAAAATGGAACTGTGACGAAAGCATTGTAATTTGAATGCTAATCAAAACATTGCAAAGTTAAAAGCAATAAAGGCCTTAATAGTGGTTGTTTGTTAGTCCTTGAAGTTTATTGGCTTAAGAATGTAAGCATACTAGTAACACCTTGCACTAATTTTTGTATAAGAATTGGGTGTGAACATTCAATTAAATAACAAGTATGAAGAACATGTGTGTTGCAATACAATAGGGGAGGTTATAGGCTAAGGTGTCAGTGTTAAAGAAGAAAGGTGTTTGGGTTATTAGTTGGTGTAATAAGGTGCATGCTAGCATGCGTTGGCAACATGCCAATGTGTTATTGGTGTTTAGGTTGTTAGTTGGTGCAATAAGGTGTACTAGTAACGTGGAAACATGCGTTAACAATGTGCTAGTGTGCTATTGGCTATTGACAACTTAAATGTATTAGTGTCTCCTTTTACCAAATGACCAAATTCCTAAATGCTCTGTAGGGGGTAATGCATGCCTTCCACCAAAGTTAGCAAGGGCTAACATATGCTTTATGAATTGGCAACAGCACAAACAAGTTATTGGTGTATAGGCTTTAAGCTTAGGTTGACATGAAGTGAGTTTGATTACGGGTTGGCTATAATACAAGGAATTAGAGTGTGTACCAAGTCAAATTATGCCATAAAAATAAGAGATTGTTGTGTTGACCTTGACCAAAACAAAGGAATAAGTGTTAGTGGTAGAAATAACAAGCTTTTTAGAACTTGTATAAGAAAATATGTTAGTATGAACTCCTTGAGAGAAAGAGAACATGGGTGGACAAAAAGAGTGGTTGAACAAGATTCTTATAAGATATCAAGTTTTTCTCAAATGCAGTTACATGTTCTCATAAGAAAGTGGGTAAATGTTCTTAAAAATGGGATTCCTACTATATATGATTAGCTTGATAGCTGAGTCATGCATATTCTTACATAGTTAAAAGTGTCAATTACCAATTCTATATATGTGATAGCTAACGGTCATACGAAAAAAAATGGAGAAAAAACACTTATGTGTAAACCCTTAGCAAATCCTTTATACTTTAAGGAAAGTAATAAAAGTTAGGAAGTGATTCCTATATATGTTATTATATCTTTTATATATGAATTGGTTGAAATTAAGTGTGACTTAATGTTATCAGAAGGTTAAAATTTTGAGTGAAAAAGTTGGTCTTATAACAACTAGTATCAAAGTACCAAAGTTTGGTTTATAGTTGGTGGATTGGGTCTTAATGCAGTATAGGAGCTAATGTTTAAGATTGAAAAGGCTCTCAAGGATATGTTTGAGGAGTAAACCTTTTGGTCTTGGCAAGACTCGACATGTTGGAAAATTCAATATGTCTCTTACAATCTAATTGTGATAGTCTTGATTTTACATGGTTTTTTTGCTTTAGTAAGGTAGAATGAGAAATTAGTATCCTCAAGAAGGTAATAAACAATTAACCAAGTGTGATTGTTGATTCCTTTGATTCCTTTGGAAAGATGAAGGTGTTAAAACCTAAAACTTTTAAGGGGAAGCGTAACACCAAAGTAATTGAAAACTTCTTATAAGACCTAGAGCAATACTTCATGGCTATTTGGGTACTTGATGAGAAAAAGGTGACCTTAACTAGCATGTATCTTGTTAAAGACACCAAACTATGGTGGCAAACTTGGCTCATTGATAATGCAAGTGCAAGTTGACCTTATATAGACATGGGAAAACTTAAAAGAAATTGAAGCATAACGGTATGATGTAGGACTATGTTAAAAAGTGTAATTCCTTAATGCTTGACATCTATAACATGTTGAATGAAGACAAACTTTTTAACTTCTTTTTAGGTCTCTAATTGTGGGCTTAAATTGAGCTAATAAGGTAAGGTGTTAAAGACTTGCCTTTTACCATTATTGCTACAAATGGTTTGGTTGATTTCAAAATCAATAAGTCCTTCGATTCTAATATGGGAAGAAACCCAAAGATGAGGATAAAAAGAAAAAAAGGGCAAAAGGAAAGACACGCTAGGACAATAATAAGAACAAAAGTAAAGTTGTTAATTGGAAATAAGGTAAAAACAAGTCTAATTCTAATTGTTTCATTTGTCATGACCGTCATCATGCTTTAGAATATCCAAAAAGGGAAAAGTTGAGTGTCATGGTTGCTAAGGAAGGTGGTAGAAGCCTTGTTACAAACAATGTTAACCCCTCTTATGTCAATCCTTTATACTTGGTGAATACGATTTAAGTAGAACAACTCCCATAATTTAGAATGTATGTGAAGATTGTTCTCAATAATTAGTAGTTAATAGCAATGAAAAACATTGGTATCATGCATAACTTTATGGTTAAATGGATGGTGGAGTCGCTTGCACATAAAGTCTCTAAAAGAGATAGCTAAAATAAAAGCAATTAACTCAACAACCCATGAGATGCTTGGCATGACAATAAGTTTAAATATAACCCTTTGTAATTGGATTAACCATCTTAACTTTACAATAGTACCACTGGATGACCTTGATATCACATTAAGAGTTAAGTTTTTATATATGCAAAAGTTGCCTTATTACCTCTTTTAGTAGCTTAATAATCATACATGAGAACCATTCTTGTTTTAGTGTAGGTAAGATAACCCTTTTAGCAAGTTATGGTGGGAAATAAGGTGGCATACTTTTTGATATACAAGTAGTGCACAACTTGAAAAAGGGAGAAGCCACCTACTTGATTGTATTAATAGAAATCAAGGAAAGGATAGTCACTAAGGTGCTTAATGGTATTGCTGAACTATTGGGTGATTTGCAAATGTAATGCCTTTAAAGCTGCTAAATGTCTTCCTTTTAAGCATTTTACTAACCAAATAATTGATTTGATTTTGGGTTTTAAACCTCAAGCTCAAGCCTTATATCGCATAAGTTTGATGGAATTACTTGAAAAAGCAAGCAATTAACAAAATTATTGGACATAAGTTTGGTTCATCCCTCTAAAGCTCTTTACAATGCCTTAGTGTTGGTCTAAAAGAAGTATAATGGCTCCTTATAGATATGTGTAGATTATAACGTATTAAACAAGATCATATAGTGAGGAAAAAGTATCTTTTCTCATCAATAGTGGACTTATTTGATCAACTAGCCAAAACATCATACTTCATTAAGTTAGATTGACGGTTAGGATCTTGGCAAGTTAAAATTGTAGAAGAAGATAAGGGTAAAACGATATGTATCATTCATTAAGGCTTTTATGAATTTTTAATGGTGCCATTTAGTTTGACAAACACATGTGTTACTTTTTGCAATTTGATAAATAAAGTGTTTTATGACTTATTGATCAATTTGTTGTATTATATCTTAATAATATTGTTGTGTATAATGAGCCCCTTAAAGATAACTTGACCCACTTTTAGAAAGTTATTTCAATTAAGGGAATAATAGTTATATGTTCAGAAAGAAAAGTGTGAGTTTGCATGGTAGAAAATAATGTTCTTTTGATATAAGATTAATTACAATCATGTTAAAATAGATGAGAGAAAGGTTTAGGCCATTATAAAATAGTCACTCTCTACTAAAGTGTTGGAATTACAATCCTTTCTTGACTTATCTAACTATTATAGAAAGTTTATGCAGTGTTACTTGGAAAAGGTAGCCCCTTTTACCGATTTACTTAAGAAAAATCAATCATCAAAGTCGACCATGGAGTGTCGAAAAGCCTCTGACAAGTTGAAGACAATAGTATTAATGCAATTAGTGTCGTGGTTTCCTAACTTTGAGTTATCCTTTGACATTACTATTAATGTATTTACTAAAATTATTAGTGATGTGTTGATTCAAGAAGGTCATTTGATTATTTATGAAAATTGAAAACTTAACAAGGCAAAATAACAATACTTAGTTTAGGAGAAAGAAAGAAATGCTTGTTGTTATGTATTGCCTTTACATTAAAAAAGGTCTATTTGTTAGGCACCAAGTTCATGATTTGTATAGAAAATATGATTAATATATTCTTTTAAACTCAGAACAAGTTATTAACAAGGTAAGCTTAATAACAAAAGTTCTTAACAAAGTACATATTTGTGTGGAAATACAAGTTATGAAAGCACAATCAAGTAACAAATGCCATAAGTTACAAACAAGTACAAGAAGTTGTTACTACTCTCATCTAAGTGCAAATGACTTGCTAGACAGAATTAAGGTCCAAGCCTCATATGATGTGGAATATCAAAAGCTTATATAGTAAGTGAATAAGGATATAATAAGACAATATTAACTGAGAATGTCATAACTCTCAGTAGACTAGTCATCTAGGTATGAAAAGAATAATAGCCTTATTGTCTTAAAGTTATCATTAGCTAAAAATAGAAGATGATAGTGATGTGTACATCAAGATGTGCATTATCTATCAACAAGATAAAGTTGAGAGATGCAAGGAAATGAGATTACTACAACCATTATTGATTCTAACAAAAATTTAAGTGTTGGTTTTGATAAATTTCATTGATGGGTTTCCAAAGGTTGATAGTAAGGGTTTTATCATGAAAGTGGTTGATTGATTTTAAAATATATGGTATTTATCCTCGCCTCTTCCTTATGTCAAAAAGTGGTCAAATATTTTATGTTGCTTGAAAATATAGTTAAAGATTGAGATTGTCTCTTTGTAGGCAAATTCTAAACAACTTTTTTTAACATGATGAGTTTTGAATTGAAGTTTTTCATTACCAATTAACCTTAAATAAATAACCAACTTAAGCAAATCAATGACTTGTTAAAGAAGTATCTTCAACACCACTTGACTATTAACCAATAAAATTGGCTAAAGTTATTAAAATTTGCCTAATTTTGCTACAATTTACATTGATCATTTTCTATAAGTATGAGTCCTTTTAAGTTAGCTATCAAACATTAACCTTATACTTTTAACAAGATTGCAAGGATAGATCATAGAGGAAATTATCTAGCTACCTATTAGTGTGCTTGTTTAAAATAAGAGTTGTTTAATGAAGCTTAAAACAACTTCAATAAGGTAGCTTAATGTATAAAGAAATATGCTAACAAGGAAAGACAAGACATTAAGTTTCAAGTTACAAATAAAATTTTGTTAAAATTGACTCCTTAAATATGGAAGAAGACTAGTAACAAAATGATACATTGTGAGTTGATTCTTAAGTATGATGGTCCTTTTATTATCATAAAGAATATTGACAACATTACTTATTAGTTGTAATTACCAAAAAGACTGAAGATACATCTAACCTTTCATATGAGCTTTTTAAGATCTTTTCATGAAGAGGATGACATAAGCCTTTAAAGAGATAAGTGAGACATGCTTTTCTAACAATTAGAACTGAGTTTCAAAGTAAAGTGGAAAAGATTCTAAACCTCTGAACTCATGGGTAGAGTAAAAAAATTCTCAAGTAGAGTACTTAACGAAATGAAAAAAAAAAAGACTCCAAATAATGAGAATAGTTAGAAAGAGGTATAACTTTCTAGAATTTGAGAAGAAGATCTAGAAGTATTTATCAACCCTACCAATGAGGATGTTGGCTTCAATTGGTAGGGGTGGTTTGTTAGTTCCTTAAACTCATTGGCTTAAGAATGTAAGCACATTTGTGACATCTTGCACCAATTCTTATATGAGAATTGGGTGAAGACATTTAATCAGGCAAGATATATCAAAAACATATGTATTGTATCACAATATGGGAGGCTAAGGTGTTGGCATTGAGGGAGAAACGCTTTTGGGTCGTTGTTTGGTGTAGGAGGGTGCATTATGGACATGGCAACATGTGTTAACAACATATCGATATGTTATTGGTTATAAAGTGACAGTTTAAATACATTAATTTCTTTATCTACCAGACCTTCAAATTCCTTAATGTTTTTTAAGGAGGTAGTTTATGTCTCCTACCAAAGTTTGCAAGGGTTAACATGTGCTTTAAAGATTAGTTATAGCCCTGACAAGTTATTAGCACTTGTACTTTAAGTTTAGGTTGATACAAAGTGAGTTTGATTATAGGCTAGTCATAAGGTAAAGACTTAAAGTGTGCACCAAGTTAGATTATACCACAAAAGTAAGAGATCATAGTCTTCACCAAAACGTGGGAATAAGTGTTGGTGGTAAAAATGATAAGCTTTCTTGAATCTTATTGTGCTTACATGAATTCTTTAAAAGAAGAAAAAATAAATGGCAAAAAAAAAGGCTAATAAAGATTCCAATAAAGTATCAACTCTTCTCAAATATAGTTACGTGTTTTTATAAGAAAATGGGTGAATACTCATAAGAATGAAATCTCCATTATATGTAATTAATTTGATAGTCAAGTCATGTAAGTTCCTAGATAGTTCGTAACATCAACTATCAACTCTATATATATGTGCAGTGTAGCAGATAAAGGTAATATGAAAGAAGTAAAGAGAAAACACTTGTCTGATGACTTGGTAAATCTTTGTACTTTGAGGAAAGTTATAAAGAGTAGGAACTAATTTTTATAAATGTTTTTGTGCCTTATGTATGAATTAATTGAAACTAAGTGTGATTTAGTATTATTATAAGGTTAAAAATTAAAGTGAAATAGTTGGCCTTATGACATTGTGATGTACATATGTTCGATAATTCCTTTTGTCCTTGAGATAAATCCACTAACAAAAAATGGCTTTGACTTTTATGTATTACAGCCAATACTTATTGTGAATTCAAAGATAATGCTACAACTTTAAGTAGTTATATAAAGGATCTATATACAATAATTTTAATCAATTTCCACAACATGTTGGTTCCTTGATTATTAATTAATCAAAAGAGAAAGGAGCAAAAAGCAAAGGATGGCCTTCTTGACCAATGAATTGCTTTGCTATTGTTATTGCTATTGGGAAGTAGTGATGTAATATAAGAAATGAAAAACTTGAAACCTATATTACCCATACGTAACCTTTCCATAAGCCTATAAATTCCTTATCTTACAGGTCTTGGCACGGTTCCATCTTGATGTCATTGTCAAATTTATGTGATAAAAAAGAGATGTCGCTTTACGTCTATGACCATATCTTGCATGGTTTCAATGCTAGACTTACAAAATCACAACCATTAAAAATTGAAAAATTTGTAGCTCATGTTGCCATAAATTGAGAATCCTTTGGCAAACTATTCACTACCTATAACTAACAGCCCCACATTCCTGGGACTAAACCATAAGTATGACATATAGCTTAACGTATTATATGGGCAAGGTGTGATCATAGGAATTATTAATACATGAATTTGACTTGAAAATGAAAGCTTTAATGACAAGCAAATGCCTTGTGTCATAAAAATGGAAAGGACAATAGGAGAATGACACCATATTCAACTTGGTTAAATAGAATAGTAAACTAATTGAAGCTTAATCTTTCATTAAATAACTCAAATTTGCTAGCAAGAAAAATTTTGTAGAAAATGACTATGACTCTGCTATGTATCTCCTTGGCCATATGACTCACACATCATCAATGGTTATAGGTGTTTATGTGCTTGTTGCAAGTTATTTTGAATATGCAAGAGGTACAACTATAAAAGTAACATCAACTACATATTATGCCACGTATAATGTCCTTTTCACAATAGATATAAAAGAAAATGCAACAACAAATGCACTTGCCAAGATAAACCAAGAAATTGTTGGTAGAGTTGACATCATCTTATTATTTCTAGGATTTGATCAAATGTCTTGCTTCAATGATGTAATTTCTATAAGTTCTCTTTCAATAATTAAAAAGAGGTTTTTGTTGCAAGTGTAGTTATTAATGATGGATCTCGCTTATCAATATTCAATGGAGTGCCTATTAGGATCTTGGGTATATTTGAGATTTTTAGGATGGATTTTGATAGAATAAGTGAAGAGAAATTGGGAGAGTGAGAGATTAAGGTTCAAGAGTTGAGGGTGATAAATAAGAAAGAAAAGAATCTTTTGGAGAGAAAAGGCACAATTAAAATAGGTCATCAAAATTCCTTTGCACACTATACATTCCTTTTTATATGTGGACTCCTTAGGCCTAAACGTATTGTTTTATTAACTCTTATTATAAATGAACTCCTTACAGTTAAAATACACCATTTTGTTAATTCTTATTAATAATACCCTATTTAATAGAATTTCAATAGCTAAAAATACAACACAACACAATAATTAAAAGTCCAAAAAACAATTCAAAGTTTAAAAAAACAATTTAAACCTACAAAAACCAATTCTCACAATTCCAAGTTTAAATTGCAAAATTCAACACATCTATTTCTTCAGTAACCACAACAAGTCTTCTCTATTAACTTTTAGCCTTGTCCTTAAGGTTAAAATTAAGGGAATTAGTCTGTAATAAAGTACCAGTCTTTCTAAATAGCTTTAGTTAAAAAGAGGTTGGACCATTACACTAATACCTAAGCTATAGCCTAGTTATGTTGCTTCACCATCCTCTAGTTTAATATGGCTATTGGTTTTGCTAGAAGCTGTCCATCTTATCCAACCAAATGTAATTGTTGTATAAGTTGATGTTTTTGGCCTAGTTAACACTTGAGTAAGGAGACATGAAAAAATGGATGATGGAGAATCTTAGAGGTAGTTGCAATTCATAAACTACTTGCTTAGCCTTAGCTACAATTGGAAAAGGACTATGGTATTTAGAGGAGAGCTACAAATTCTTATGAAGGGCCATTAAAACTTGTTTATAGGGCTACAATTTTAAAAATACTCAATCCCTTACTGAGAAGGCTCTCTTTATCTTCTACTTGTTTGAAAATTATTTGGTCTTATTTTAAGCCTTTAAAAGCTACTCCTTTAAAAACTTATCCATATATTGCCTCTCCTACAACAATGACTCCACAGAGATAGCCTTTGAGTTAAGAAGTGGTAGTTTAACTAGTTATAAGGGAGCATAACCATATAAGACATAGAGGGGTGATATTCCTAGGGCAAAATATTATACTACCATTCAACTAAGTGTAGCCACTTATGCCATTGTCCTAGCTTATGAAAAGTCATATAGTGTAGGTAAGTTTTAGGACATTGATTGAGTTGTTTTGACTACCTATCAAACTAAGGGTGGTAGGCTATGTTAGATGCAAATTAGTTCCCAATATTTTGAAAAATTCTTGTCAAAACAAACTAATGGAGACCTTATCCCAGTTAAACACAATGGATTAAGGCACCCTATAAAATCTAAAGATATGTTCCATAAAAACCCTGGTAATAGCAGGAGCTATCATAGGATGGTTAAGAGTAATAAAATAGTTATACTTGTTAAAACGATCCATCATCATTAAAATCATATCTTTACCTTCTAACTCAGAAAGCCTTCAATGAAATCTATGCAAATGTCTCTCTATGCCTAAATAAGGATTGGTAAGTATTATAGAGGGCCAGGGAACTTTACATGTTCTCTTTTACATTATTGACAGAAATTACAAAGTTGCATAAATTTTTGGATATCCTTATTCATCCTTGACCAATAAAAGCATTATTTGAACCTATGATAAGTGGCTTAGATGCCAAAATGCCGACCTTATGTTGAGTTATGGAACATACTTACCATTTATTACCTCAATTCCTCCTTAATACTAATATAAATTTAGCCTTTATATCTCATAATCTTATTCTATAGGCTGAAGAGAGGCTTGAAGTTTATTGTGAGATTAAGGACTGGCAACAACTTAAATGCTAAGGGGTCTAATACATAACTATCAGTGCCTCTTATGCCTACTTAAGAATCTGTGTTGAAATGGTATGACAAACATTAATTTTACCTTAGTTAGCTTCTTCCCTTCTAGATAAGGCATCACCACCTTATTCACCACTCCCTTTTTATACTAAATGGTGTAATCTAATTCCAAAAGTTTAAAGATTCCCTTTAAATGAATGTAGGTATGGAGTTGTTGCTGTAATAAAAATTTCAACTTTCTTGGTTAGTCCTGATAACAAAAAGGTGCCTTTTTAAGTAATGCCCCTATTTGGTTACCATCATAAGGATTGCCCAGAGTTCCTCCTTATAAATGAAAAGGCCCATATTCTTCTCATTCAAATTTTTACTAAGGTAAGTTATAAGCTTACCATCCTGTATTAATATAGCTCCCAACCCTATACCAAAAGCATCAATCTCTATTACAAAAAACTTAGAGAAATTTGATATAACTAATAAATGGGTTGTTGTTAGGGCCTTTTTAAGTTGTTTGAAGGCTTTTTTAGCAACAAGTCCCTACTAGAAGCATCTTTCTTTAAGAGATTTGTTAGGAGTTTATTTAGGATACCATAATTCTTAATAAATTTTTTTATGGTACCTTGTAAACCTCAAAAACCCTTTTAAAGATTTGAGAAAGGTAGGCAAAGACTAGTTTAACATGACAACAACTTTGTTAAGGTTAGTTGATACCCCTTTAACAGAAATAATATGACTTAGGTATTCCACCTATTTTTGTTTAAAAGTGAATTTAGACCCCTTGGTATATAACCTTTCTTTCCTCAAAACTTATAGCACTAATGATCGGTAAGAAATATGTTTCTCTATGGAAGCATTATAAATCACTATATCATTGAAAAATACTATTATAAAGTGCCTTAAGTATTGCTTAAATACCTAGTTCATAAGAGATTGAAAGGTGACAAAAGCATTTGTTAAGCTAAAAGGCATGACCATGAACTCATAATGGCCATGATGAGTACTAAAGGTTGCTTTAAGTATATTTGCCTCCTTAACCCTAATTTGATGGTATCTTGCCTATAAATCAATCTTAGAGAATATTATGGCACCATGTAATTCATTTAAGAGATCATTGATTATTACTATGGAAAATTTTTCTTTATTGGTCAAGGAATTGAGCTATCTATAGTCCATATACAATCTCTAAGATCCATCCTTCTTCATCATCAATGGCACTAAAAAGGTAAACAATGTTTTAAGAACCAAATCAATTATTGAACTAAAAAGTTTAAAGGTTTAAGATTTAACCGTCTTAACTGGTAAAAGTGGTATTTAATATTAAACAAGTAAAAAATTATATATATATTAACAAAAGTATCAAAATCAATCTTTTAATACTAATATAAAATATATAAAAAAATGTATTATAATTAAAACAAATAAAATATAAATACTTTTAAAATTTATACATCTCAAATTTAAAAATACTAACATAATTATTATTGAATTCATCATCACTGGGATTTGGGATGCTGGGGTGGGATTGGAATTTGTTTTAAATTAAACTGATCAACTCGTAAAAATTGGGTCTAATTCACTAGTTCCCAGTTGAACTTGCTAATTTACTAATTTTTGCACTAATTTTTATTTTAACCAATTATAATAAAGAATTGAACTAAATTATGAATTGATTTGTCAATTTTAATAGTCTAACTAGTTGGTTTTGTTCAATTTTTTCAACCTTAGAGGTAAAAGGACTTATGCTATTTTGTATAATGGAGACTTATAACATCTTACTAACCTTTGTTTCTATTTTAGTCTTTTGTTAATTAGGATATTGATAAGGTCTTAAATTGACAAGTAGGGCTCTATTTTCATGGAATTACATGATCATGTAATATAAGGGGTGGCATTTCCTTAAGTTCTTAAAAGACATTTGCATAGTTATCAAGGATTAGTTATAATAATTTAGGGACTTCTACTAGTTTCTTTGTTTCCAAGGAATCCCTCCTTGTATATGTGGGAGAAGAGATAAAACACAAGTGAGTTTGCAACCCTACCTTATCCTTCTTAATCAAATTTTGTAGTTAGACTCTAATAATCAATTTGAAGCTAACCTTTTACCTTTGAATTGTACCTAAAGTCTCCATAACCTTGCCTTTTCTAACAAATGGAAGCTTGTAATGTTTAAAATCCAACAAAACAGGACTAAATTGACCCAACTAGTCTCCCCTTAAAACCATGTCAAAAGACCCTAAATTTATGATTATTAAATTAATCATGAACAGTTAACTTTGCATCCTTCATTCTAAAGTGTAAGTCTTTTCTCTATTAGTTACTTTATACACATCTTTAATAGTAATTAAGAGAGAATTGGTAAGCATTATTGGGCATGAAAGTTCTCTTACCAAGGAGGAATTTAGGAATCTTCTCTTTATTAATTACTTTATACCCATCTCAAATAGTAATCAAAAGAGCACTGGTAAGCATTATTAGATAACCAAGAAGGAATTTAGGAAGTTATGAATGCTTCCTAAGTCAATCAAAATCATAAAGGCCTTGTTACCAACTTGTCTTTTGACATAAAGAGTGTTGAGGCTAGTCAGTTAGAGCATAGATAGAATGAAGCCCTAAGCCTTTATTGGTCCTTTTGGTTCCTAATCATAAAAGTTCTCATCATAATCCTCCCTTTCCTACTCCTTCTTAACCTCTTCTTTTTTCATTAAACTCAAACTATTCTTTTTCTTGCATAAATGCCCTAAAAAATACCTATCTCCTAACATGGATTTAATCTTCTGTTAACATCCAATAAGGATTTATTTTTTACTCCTGTTGAGGTAAGTCTTATATTCTTATGAGGTGCACCTTGTTATTTATTCATTCATACAAGACTAAACTTAGACTAGCCTTGCCTCCTATCTTAAGTTAGGATGGAAGTTTTGGCCACAGTAGTACTTATATTTCCTCTCATTACACTATTATTAACCATTTTGTTAGCTTCTCCAAATCCTAAGACTACCTCATCCTATTACTTGGACAACTTATATAAAATGGCTTAAGTATTTAGACTCCTATATCTTCATGGTTGACCTAATAAAGCTATTCAGTCCATTTATATAATTGGACATGAAATACTCCTCAATCAAATTAGAATTTGCATTTTTCATCAAGGCTTTTAACTCTTTAAACCTCTCTTAATACTCTTTCAAAAGTCTAATCTAAGTTGATTTGTTAAATTCCTATAGTCTATCTGAGAATTTATTAGTCCAAAACCATACATAAAGGTCATTAGCAAACTTGTCCTATGTCACTTGTTTCTAATTTGCCAACCATCCTTTAAACTGCAGTTTAGCTTGTTCAACCAAATACATTGTAGCCAACTCCAACTTTTCCATTGACCAAAACATTACAAAATTTAAAATATCTATTACACTTCATAATTCATTCTCTAGAATTCATGCCTTTAAAATAAGGTAGTGAAACTCTAGGACTCTAACTAGTTTGCCTTTCCTTAGACCATACCTTTTTTATTCTCAACTTTTGCTCTTTCAATATTATTTCCTTAAGTAAAGGTAATATAGCTAACTGATCTCTAACAAAATTAGGATTTACAACCAATATAAAGTTAACATTTAAAGATGGTTACGTAAAATTACCTCACTCCATGAAATTAGTAAACTTTTGACTTAACATTTCTACTAACTACTTGAATGTGGTAGTTTTCTCTTGTAACCCTAAGAACTACTTCTTTAATTTCCTGTTCACCTCTTTCTTGTCCACTGCCATAGTTATCTCCATTGCTACCGTGATTTTGATTTTCCTCACCAATGTAATGGCCACAAGTGACACTAGATGAATTGCTATGATACCAATTTGTCAAGATCTTGAGGAGATTCAAGATTTATAAAATGAATTTTGACAAAATAAGTGAAGAGAAACTAAGAGAGCAAGAGATTAGGATTCGAGGGCAAATGGTGAAAAAAAATAGAGAAAAAAAATCTTTTGTAAAAAGAAGGCACAATTAAAATGAATTATTAAAAATTTTTTGCACACTATGCATACCATTTTATACACAAACTTCTTAAGTCTAAATGTACTATTTTATTAACTCCTATTATACACGGACTCCTTAGTGACTAAATGCACTATTTCATTAACTTTTATTAATGAAACCTTACTTTACAAAATTTCATCAGCAAATAACACAATAATTCAAAATTTAGAAAAATAATTTAAAGTTCAAAAAAATAATTTAAATCCAAAAAAACCAATTCTCACAATTCCAAATTTAAACTACAAAATTCAAGCCACCTATTTCTTCAGCAGCCACAACAGTGCCTTGATTACCATAGTTGAGGCTGGCAAATAAACAGGAGTTTCACTGCTACATCGACTTTTGACAGTGGGCTGACGATCGAAGGGATGTCATTCTTTCGGAGAACATTTACATTGCTGATGCTCCTTTGTACTATGGTCAAGCCAATGAAAAGAAAACATGCAGTGCATTAAATCAAGGTGAGATTCATAGAAAAATAATCCTATGTGATAATAGCACCAATGTGAGTATATCCGATCAAATTGCAGAGCATCAGAGTGCGGGTACATGTGCTGGAATATTAATCTTAGATATGCCCTTTTTGGGTCCACGAATATACATTTCCAATCTTGATTCTATCAACAACTTTCGGGTCTTTGGTTAGAAGACAATTGACTAGGGCAACTCTTGCTAAAGTGAAAAGCATTGAGTTTATGAACACTATTATGGGGACAAAGCCAGCGCCTCAAGTAGCTGATTTTTCTTCAAAAAGACCAAACCCAATTAGTCTCCATGTTCTAAAATTGGGCATTCTTCCTCTTGGAGTGAATATGCTAGCGGCAGTTGCACCAAATAGGTCGTTTATGCGACTTGGAAAATATGATTTGGTCACAAATTATGTGTTATAATCAGGCACATCAATGGCCGTACCCTATGTTGCTAAGGTAGTAGCTTCACTTAAAAATGTCCATCCTGAATGGAGTCCAGTAGCTATCTGATCAGCTATAATGACCCCTGCACAGACAATGGACAACAATCACACAACCATCGAGATAAATCGACAGGCTTGTTAAATTAATTAACATAAGTGACCCTTGTTATTTAAAGTATGACTCAAAATAAAAGACCTAATATGATGGTCAATTGAGCATAACGGTAATTTGGGTCATCGGGTTTAAAATCCCTCCACTCTCCCTATTTAAAGATAACAGTTACAGGAAAAGATAATTGTTACAGGAAAGATAACCATTATCAGAAAAGAGGGGTAACTCCCCATTTAAAAAATAATGCTTACAGAAAAGAAGCGTAACTTTTATCATTACGGATTTTTCCTCCTCTCCACCATCAGAGAAAATGAAAAGAAAGAAAGGGAAGAGTAAGAGAAAAAGAAAAGGAAAAGTTCTTCAGAGCAAATTGGAAGAGGTTTCTTATCTCCGTTATAGGATCTCAGCATCATGGATAACGGTATGTTGATTTCATTACGATTTGTGTGCTAGTATTCGCATAAAGAAAAGATCATGCATTATAGAAATAGAATTTCATAAAAGAGAAATTCTAGAAAAGTCCAACAATTGGTATCAGAGTGGGTATGCGAATACTGCAATTTGCTTTTCTTTTTCTTTGCTTTTATTTAATGCCCGCCCAATGCTGGCGGCGCATAAAGGAAAAACGGCTGGCGTTGAAAGGGAAAACACCACTGGGGACCTGAATGGACATGGATCTGGTGGGTATGACAGAACGGCTTCCTGGGGAGATCACAGTTCCAGGTGTCACCGGGGACCTGGATCGGTCTACTGGGTATGGCGGAACAGCCTCCCGATGAGAGCTGTGCTTCTAGGAATGGCTGGAGACACGAATTGAGTGTGGATCTGGTGGGACTCTGCACCGCCGGAGACTTGAATCGGTCTAGTATGGCGGAACAGCCTCCTGGTGAGGGTTGTGTTTCCAGGTATGGTGGGAGACTCCCAGTGAGGGCTGTGTTTCGAGGTATGGTGGGAGACCCGAATCGGTCTGGTATGGCAGAACGGCCTCCCAGTGAAGGCTATGCTTCTGGGCATGGCTGAGATTCGGATCGATTTGATGGGTGTGATCGGTACTCGAATTGGTTTAGTGGGTATGGCCGAGACCCGAATCACTGGTGGAAGGGCTTCCTGACAAGCGCTGTGCTTTTGGGTATGCTGGGACCTGAATCGGTGGAGGAAGGCTTCCCGGCAAGCGCCCGTTTCCGGGTATGGCTGGTGACCCAGGTCGAGCGTGGGTCTGGGGACTCTATGGCGTTGGCGGTTGCCTGTGTGGGTTGTGCACCGGCCGCTGGACTCCCCGCCACTGGGGCTTGTCGGCGTGGAGCATGCGCTAGCCATTGGAACCTGCGCTGCGGGTAGTTGTCGGCGTGGCGTATGCACCGACTATAAGAACAGTATGTTGACGGCGTATTGGCCAGTGTTGACTCCCATAGAATGGAAAATTTAAATATTATGGTAGCTTATTGATATTTTGTAAAATTAAATAATCTTCATAATTGAAGATTTTGAATTTTATTGAGATCACATCAACATAAATCAAATGTTGAAAGCTTATTAGTCACCAAAGTGGTCTGGCTTTGAAAGGATTTGAACAGTTGATTGTGAATTTCAATTGTTCATTTCTTTGGATGCTAATGAAATGTTGTATAGATTGAAATGAACAATTGTGATTATTAATTATGAAGCTAGGAGATCATCCAAAGATGGATCATTGTTTGTAATTAATGACATTAAAGGGGATTGATTGATATACTGGGTAAACGTGATTGCATATCTAAAGATAATATTCATGTTAACTCTAGTATGATTGATTGATCTATCAAAGTATATCTAAATTAGCATCATTATTGATTAAAGTTATGTATTTGAGGATCACCCAAAGGTGAACTTAAATACATAATCAAAGTTTGTAGTGTATGTATCTGAATCCATTTTAGTTTACTCAAAGCATTAAGGTGTAAATTTGAATCATGTTTGCAGCTTCCAATAATGTATTCGCCTTAGGCAATGCGATAATCAAATGTCAAACCATCGATGCCTAAGACAGAAAATGCTAGGGAATTTATAATGAGAATTAAGGAATACTCTCAATCAGATATAGCTGATAAATCCATCGTAGAAAGCCTAATGAGTGAGCTGACGACCAAGAAATTTGATTGGTCACAGCCTATTCATGATCATGTGACTAGTATGACTAATCTAGCAGCAAAGTTGAAAACAATAGGCATGGATGTGAGTGAATCCTTTTTGGTTCAATTCATCATCAACTCACTCCCTCCTGAATTTGGCCAGTTCCAAGTGAATTATAACACTATTAAAGAGAAATGGAACTTTCAAGAAATTAAGGCCATGTTAGTTCAAGAAGAAGGGAGATTAAAGAAGATGAAGGATCACTCCATTCATCTTGCTGTTCGTAATGATGCTAGTGGTAGCAAGTCTAAACCATATAAGAAGAGTAAGATGAAGGACAAGGCCTCTATGAAAGTCACTGGAGGTCAGATCCAAAAGGATCAGAAATGCTTCTTCTGCAAAAAGATGGGTCACTTTAAGAAAGATTGTCCAAAAAGAAAGGCTTGGTTCGAAAAGAAAGGTATGTACTGTATATTAGTATGTTTTGAATCAAATGTAATTTAAGTACCCAATAATACTTAGTGGTTAGATTCTAAAGCTATTATTCATGTGTCATATATTATGTAAGGATTCCTTTCAATCCAGCCCATAATAGGAACTGAGAAGTTCCTTTATATGGAAAACAGAATGAAGGCACGAATAGAAGGAATTGGGACGTACAGATTGATCTTGGACACTAGGTGTCACCTAAATCTAGAAAAGTGTCTTTATGTTCTTGAATGTGCTAGGAATTTAGTTTTTGTTGCAAAGTTGGATAAAGTAGGATTTAACTTTAAGATTGGAAACGGTGCATTTTCATTGTATAGACATTCGTATTATTATAGATTTGGTACTTTGATTGATAATTTGTACCGTTTCAATCTTGACGCTATGTATGTTGATTCTCTATTTCTTGTTGAGCATAGTATAGGTAATAAACGTAATGCACATGATGATAGTTCTACTTTCTTATAGCATCAAAGATTGGGTCAATATCCAAAGAAAGGATATTGAGGTTGGTGAAAAGTGATGTCCTGCCTCAATTGGATTTTATTGATTGGGATGTATGTGTTAACTGTATAAAAGGGAAACAAACAAGACATACATCAAAGAACCCAGCCATGAGAAGTAATAAGCCTTTAGAATTGATACACACTGATATTTGTGGCCCCTTTGATATCCCAACATGAGGTGGTGAGAAATATTTCATCATATTTATAGATGACTACTCACGGTATTGTTACTTATATCTACTACATGAAAAGTCTTAGTCAGTAAACACCCTGGAGATGTTTATTAATGAAGTGGAAAGGTAGTTATGGTTATCCCTAAGACTCCTTACAAGTTATGGACAGGAAGGAAACTTAGTTTAAGACACCTTCATGTTTGGGATTGTTCAGCAGAAGTAAGGATATATAATCTACATGAAGGAAAGCTTGATGCAAGAACCATAAGTGGTCACTTCATTGGCTATCCTGAAAAGTCCAAAAGGGTATAGGTTCTATTGTCCTAACCATAGTACTAGAATAGTTGAGTCTGGTAATGCTCAGTTCATTGAAAATGGTCAGTTCAGTGGGAGTGGGGAATCACGAAAGGTGGATATTAGAGAATTACAAAATGAAAGATCCATAGTGAGCACTTCTGCTCAAGTTGGTATCCCTACACCCAGTGTTTCTACTCAAGTTGTTGTTCTTTTTGTTGTATCACAGTCACGTGACATGCAAGGACAACAAATTGATACTCGAAACACGCAAAGTGAACACATAAGAGATGAACCAAGTGACAATGTGCAATTTACAAATGAACAAGTGATACCACAAGAAATGGCATTACGGAGGTCTACAAGACAAAAAAGGCCAACTGTATCGAATGATTATGTGGTTTACTCACTTGAGCATGAATTGGAATTGAGTATTGATAAAGATCTAGTCTCATTTAAACAGGCCATGGATTGTAATAATTCTGAAAAGTGGTTCAATGCCATGAAGGAAGAGATGAAATCGATGGATGTAAATCAAGTCTGGGAACTAGTAGAGTTGCCTGAAGGATCAAAACGAGTTGGCTGTGAGTGGGTCTTCAAGACCAAGCGAAACTCAAAAGGCAACATCGAAAGGTATAAGGCCAGACTTGTTGCCAAAGGTTACACTCAAAAGGATGGTGTTTACTATAAGGGATATTTTCTCTCCGGTCTCTAAGAAAGACTCCTTAAGAATCATTATGGCTTTGGTGGCTCACAATGACTTAAAACTCCACCAAATGGATGTAAAGACAGCCTTTTTAAATGGTGACTTAGAAGAGGAAGTGTATATGGACCAACCTGAAGGTTTCATAACCACAGGGCAAGAAAATTTGGTGTGTAAATTAAAGAAATTGATATATGGACTAAAACAAGTCTCCCGACAATGGTATATTAAGTTCAATAATACCATTACATCATATGGTTTTGTAGAGAACACCGTTGATCGGTGTATCTATATGAAGGTCAGTGGGAGCAAGTTCATTATATTGGTCCTATATATTGATGACATTCTTTTGGTTACTAATGACATAGGTTTGTTACATGATGTCAAGAAATTTCTCTCTGAAACTTTTGAAATGAAAGATATGAATGAGGCATCCTATGTGATAGGAATAGAGATATTCCGCAATAGATCACAAGGATTGTTAAGATTGTCTCAGAAAGGCTATATCAATAAAGTATTAGAGAGATTTAAAATGGAAAATTACTCTACAGGAATAGTTCCAATTCAGAAAGGGGATAAGTTCAGTGAATTGCAATGTCCAAAGAATAATTTGGAATGAAGAACAATGGAATCCATTCCCTATGCATCGTTGGTTGGAAGTTTGATGTATACTCAAACATGCACTCAGCCAGACATTAGTTTTGCTATTGGAATGTTAGGCCGATATCAAAGTAATCCTGGAATAGATCATTGGAAAGCTGGAATGAAAGTACTTAGGTACTTACAAGGTACCAAAGATTATATGCTTACTTATAAAAGATCAAGTCATCTTGAAGTAGTAGGCTACTTGGATTCAAATTATGCCAGATGTGTAGATTCAAGGAAATCTACATTTGGTTACATGTTTCTGCTAGCTGGAGGAGCAGTTTCATGGAAAAGTGGGAAGCAGTCTGTCATTACTATTTCCACTATGGAGGCTGAATTTGTATGCATTGTGGTTGTGGAATTTTATTTTAAGGCTTGGTTTGGTCGACAGTATAGAAAAGCCGTTAAGAATTTATTGTGATAATTCCACAACTGTTTTCTTCTCTAAGAACGATAGGTATTCTAAAGGTGCGAAACACATGGATTTGAAATACCTATATGTTAAGGAAGAAGTGCAAAACCATAGAGTGTCCATTGAGCATATTGGTACTGAATTGATGATAGTGGACTTGTTAACTAAAGGTTTGCCACTAAAAACATTTATTGGACATGTTGAACGGATGGGCATTTTGGATAGGTCCTCATTCTCTTGAAAGCTAATATTTTTATGTTGCTTATGTCATTGTGACACTCATGAATTCAATTAAGGTCATAGTTTTGTTTGCGCTTGGTTATCTCCATTTAGTTGTATACAGTTATAGTTTATGAGATAACTGATAACATATATGGAAATGACAATTTAAAGTTTTAATATTCCTCAGTAAGGTTATTATGAATTATGATGATTATGTGATACATGGAAGGAATCATGTCATTAAAAGATATGTGACCGCCATGATCCAATTATTTTAATTCAATCAAGTATTATGACTTGATGATCTTTAAGTATTGTGCACACTTATTTGTTATTGATTCATCAAGTCATAACAAAGGGCAAGTGAGAGATTGTTAAATTAATTAACATAAGTAACCCTTGTTATTTAAAATATAATCCAAAATAAAAGACCTAATATAATGGTCAATTGGGCATAACGATAATTTAAGTCATCGAATTTAAAATCCCTCCACTCTCCCTATTTAAAGATAACAGTTATAAGAAGAGATAACTGTTATAGAAAAGATAACCGTTATCGAAAAAGAGGAGTAACTCCCTATTTAAAAGATAACTTTTATCATTATGGATTTTTCCTCCTCTCTACCATCAAAGAAAACAAAAAGAAAGAAAGGGAAGAGTAGGAGAAAAAGAAAAGGAAAAGTTCTTCAGAGCAAATCGAAAGAGGTTTCTCATCTCCGTTACAAGATCTCAGTATCATGGACAATGATATGTTGATTTCATTATGATTTATGTGTTAGTATTCGCATAAAGAAAAGATCCTATATTATAGAAATAGAATTCCATAAAAGAGAAATTCTAGAAAAGTCCGAAAAGGCCTTCCAACAAAACTGTAGATTTTGGGGCAGGGTATATCGACCAGAACGGGGCCATGGATCCAAGACACGTTATTTCAGGAATATGTTGACTTCTTATGAACGCTCAAAGACACTAGAGAGAAAGTGATAGCAGTCATCAGGCGAAATCAATGGAGCTACAGCAATGAAAGGTGGAACCTAAACTAAACTTCTTTCACTGGCATGTTTACCGAAGAAACCGGCTGCCAGTGAAATATTTTGATGGGGTTGTGGCAAAAGTAGGAAATGATACGGCTGTTTACCATGCAGGTCTAGAGATTCCTCCTAGTAAGGGAATGAGAATCACAGTATTCCCAAGTACTCTTTCCTTCACAGAAAAATATCGGCACCAAGATTTCTCCGTGACTATAGAGCTTGACGCCGACGCTCCTGATCTAGTTAATGGCTACTTGAAATGGAGTGATCAACACGACCAGGTAGTGTCAAGTCTTGTTGTAGCCTTCAAGTATTAGGCCTTCAACCCTCATGGTTATGGCCCTCAACTCGAAGCTAAAAATTTAAACAGAAAACGGAAAATTAAATGAACTTCCAGAAGGAAAAGGAGTAAATGCAGTAAAACACAGAATCAGAAAGTGGAAGCAGAGAGGCTTGGAGAGGAGAGGGCAGAGAATGTACTTGGGAAAAAAATCAGTATCTTTTCATTGATTGTGTGTAATTTGTACGGCAATTATTGTGTTAACAAAGTGCAAAAATTTTTCCTAAATCTCAGCCATACAAACATGCTAGAATTCTAAGCACATCCCAAGTTTATTAGAGATTGCAAACCTAAACCAGCTTGACTAAAACACAAAGTTCCAAATTAGTCCCAAAAAGTTGATGGAAGGTTAGACAAGAGGAAAAAAAAAAAAACAAAATCATTACAATCAAGAAGCCATGGCTCTAAATACTTCTCCTGGGCTCCTTTACTGGTCACATTAATGTCCTTCCTCAGCTGCTCAAATCTGGGCTTGGACAATGCTTTGATTAAAATACCAGTCAGCTGATCTCTGAACTGCAATATACTAGTAAATTTACCAATCACTATCCTGTTGTGTCTCTCAAATAAAATAGTATTTGACCTCAAAATATTTTGTCCCTCCATTGAAAAGTAGGATTTTTAGACATTCCTATAGTAGCCTTGTTAATTCCGATCTCAGTAAGCTATTGTTATCTTTGCTTCAAATCTCGCAACATTTTCCATAAAAAAAAAAAAAGCATGATTGACTGCAATAGCTGCAACAATGTACTCAACTTCTACGGCAGATTGAACCATTGTTTCGATCGTACGTCATTCTTATTCAAAAGCGTTAGCATTATTAAATTAAAAGAACCAGGAACGAAATGATAATTCCAGGAAGACAATTTTCAAAGAACCAGGAACGAGAAACGATCACGAACATAGGACTAAGATGCACGATCTTTTTAATCTCTGAGGTAACCTGATTTAGTTTTGAGCTTCATGGAAACAGAATTCGACACATTCACACGGTGAAACATTATTGTTTAGATTGACAATTTTCTCAATCGGATGTATTTACAGATTTAATAGCTTCACATTTTATATTCCAATTTGTCACTTTTTTCATCAAAAAAAGTGCATATGTGCACATATTTTTCTATGTATATACATACATTCATGTTACACAGTTTAATAAATATTTTGAATTTAATATCACAATAATATTTCCCTTATCTAACACATTTCAATGAAATAAAAAAAAAGTCCTTATCTCTGTTACATTTCTATTTCAGATTTGGCCATCTTGAAATTTTCTTAATTGGTGCGTTGAAAGCTACCCAAAAAATGGGAAGAAAGAAGAGGAATCGGTGGAGAAAAAGTTCTTCAAAGAGTTCGGCCGTCCCCCACCGAGCCCCTACCCGCTAAACTCTCCCCACCAAAGCCCAGAATTTGTCTTTTACATAACGCAAGCCGCCAAACTAAATTCCCCAAGAATTAGAACAATATCCAAATGTCGGATAAGGTTACACGCACTGATTCCCTTGCGTGATAGGGATAAATTGACGTTGACGTCGTCTTATTGCGTATTGGTCACAGTCGAGGGCAGTTGGGTCACAGAGTTTGGCTTCAAGACAAATTTAGGCGAGTTTTTTTTTTTAATCAAGGGAACGACGAAGTAGTGGCAACTTCTCGAGGAATTTTGCTCTTTCGGTCTTTACTGTTATCTCTAGCTTTGATACTTTGTCGTCCCTTTCAAATGGCTCTGCTGTTTATCAATCAATTGAACGACACAAGGTGTGCCTTTGACGGATCAATATGTTTACGAATTGTACTTCCCTGCGCAAGATATTATTGTTAGGACGACATCAGAAAATTTTCCAATTTCTAACCAGCCAAATTCCACGAACAACTTTCGCTGTGGATCCACGTACTACTGGAGTCGGATCCACAACCCCCCCTCCCCCCACCCCGGTAAGATTTTCTGGCATTGCGGCCTAGATTGGGAAAGGGCCTTCAGAACCATAAAAAAGAGAAACGTCTTCAAATATATAATGAAAATACACACAAAATCCAAAACCACCAACAGTGGAAATAGACAAATGCAATTCTGTGGTGGCTACTACGGCTTGCTTTTAAGATAGACTTTTCAATAATTATATAAAAATTCTCAATTTTATTAATCTAAAAACATTACAAAATAATAACTCAAAATCAAATATAATAACACAAACATCATACATATCATTGTAAAATAAAAAATATATATAATAAAATCGCATTAAATTAAATTTAATTATTACTCAAATACTAGTTAACTATTTACTTGGATCAATTTCAACGCAATCAGAACAAAAAGCCAAATCTGGAAAGTGAAAAGCAAATACACATCTTTTTCATTGAGACCAAACCCAGAATAAATAAAAAGGGACCAAGAAATTCGGTATATGCAGTAGGCCCATGTATCCGTCGAGACCTCTCTCTCGTCGCAATTACAGACCCCACAACCTTGAAAGCCAGATGGCCTGCAGGCAAAAGCAAACAGTATTCGTGGCATGTGAATTGCTGGACCCAAAATGTCCATCTAAATTCCAACCAAATCCCGGCCAGCTTTTTCTCTTTTCGTTGTCTTAACAGTCATTAAAATCCATGTTGGAAACTCACATACTTTCTATTCAACCAAGCATCAGGCTGACCACCTGAAAGAGACACTGCTTGCCCTTATTAAGATTTTATAATATGAAATATATAATTAAAAAATTTAATGTTTTAAAAGTTAAGAAAACAAGATACATATACATTACAAAACTTCATAAAATAAATTAACCTATTTTGTAACCATGTAAATTTATTGTTTACTTGCTCAATTTTCTTTCTGCGCATACGCTACTTGAATCCGAAAGCGTTTTTCCCAACAGCCCTTTCATTTCAGTGTCAGGCGAGACAAAAGCTAATGAAATCTTTTAGATTAGAGGGGGAAAAGGTTTGCATTACATGTTTGGGAAAACCAAAAAACAAAAGCATTACATGTCTAGATTAATTAAGCATTGAAATGTACACAGTAAAATGAACAAATGGTTGCCACTAGCCGAACGATGGTACAATACAGATCCAGTGCAAGAATCAACAAAATTCATATTTCATACTATCACTTGCCCTATGATTAGAACGACCCATTTGGCAAAGAAACACAACTACATCAATTACATAGCAAATGGAATGCAGAGCATGGCATATAAGGCTGGAGAAGTGTAGTGGTGAGAACTCAAAGTAATAGACATTGCACAGCACAAGTGAAATGACCGCTTTACACATGCCAGCTCTAAATTGAAAAATTAAGCAAACTTAACCTTAAACCAGAATCTGGCGAAGCTATTCACTTCTCTTCAGACTCTTGCTTCCTCCACAATGACCTATTGGGTTGAGCACTACTTTCATAGCCGCTGCTGTCACCAGATTCACTTATATGCCTATCCATCCTCGCACCATCAAGAGGGGATCGCCCATGTTCTCTTCCAGCTTTACGGTCCTGATTTCAAGGAGCAGAAAGACAACAAAATAAGTGACAAAGAATAAAACAAGGGAAACATCATGAAATCCAGCTTGTATATGTTTGCCTGACATGCATAATAGAGACACTGATTCTAACAATGTTTTAATGCAACTTGCAGTGAGATATAATCAGAAAGGTTATCGAGGAGCACTAATCCTTCTGTCATTCAAACAAATTGCAACCAACATCCCTGTAAATCTAAAATGCGAAAAAAAAGCACTACTTTATCTTGCTTGGACACTTGAATAATCAAAACCATATGGATTCTGACGGCAATAATTTCGTGATCAAGACAAAAACATGAAAAAAAACCCCTAGAAACATGCACTCATATAAACTATGAATAAGAGATGATAGTTTCAGGCATGAGTTTGAAATTACATCTCGGAAGGGGAACTCATCTGCTTCAAGCATGTGTATCACATGACTCATCTTTGGCCTCTTCTGAGCATTTGGGTCCACGCAGCGCAAAGCCACTAAAAGGGCACGCTTCAATGCCCTTGAAGAGGGCCTCTCCGGCAACCTAGGATCCAAAACTCCCTCAGCATTCCGATTAGTAACCATAGTTTTAAGCCATTCAACTAGGTTCACCTGAAATATAGGTTAACTAATAGTTGTAAGAGAAAAAACTTCAAAAAAATTTGCCAAACTAAGCCAAAGGACAATGAAATATTTGTTGAGAATACTAACCTCTCCAGGAGGACGGCTATAATCAACTGGATTTCTTCCAGAAATTATCTCCATAAGAAGGATCCCAAAGCTGTATATATCACTTCTTTCATTCAGCATGCCAGTACTGGCATATTCTGGAGCCACATAACTGTCAAACAAATCAAGTTGACATATAGTTGTATATAGTTGACATTCAATTTTGCTGGATCAAGTTCATTTCTTTTACAAATCAAGTTGAAAGCTGATAAAGATAAATTTGGCTTGAGAAGTTTAACTAACCCAAATGTTCCCATTACACGCGTTGTCACATAACTCCACTCTGAGCCCAAGAGTTTTGCAAGGCCAAAATCTGATACTTTTGGATTCCACTGCTTATCAAGCAAAATGTTGCTCGACTTAATATCACGATGAACAACCTTGGGCTCAAGCCCCTCATGCAGGTATGTCAGCCTATATTGTTTATCAAGCTTAAACACAGATATTCAATGATTCTAAAAACTGAAACTCTTCAATTAACCATTTAAAAATTCAGATCATTACCCTTTTGCTGTTCCAATAATTATATTCATGCGAATCTCCCATGTTAGAGGACTATAAGGCCCAACATCTCCATGAAGCCACTGTTCTAAGTTTCCATTGTCTACATACTCATAAACAAGCATCCTACACCAACAACGAAAGCAAGTTAGCTCGCCACAGGAATGCAGCAAAATAAATGCTTGTCCAAGGACATAATCACTCCAAAAAGTCGGATATACAAGGGGCACGATGTAAAAACTACAGAATTGCAAAACTGCCAAAGAGATCAAGTGCATAAGGACATGAATTGTAAAGTGAAGTACCTATGAGCCCCTTCAGCACAATATCCAAGCAATCTCACCAAATTCTTATGCCGCACGCGTCCGATTGCTTCAACTTCAACTTTAAACTCCTTCTCAGCTTGTCCCCTGCATCAAAAGCAACCAACTTAAAGAGAAAAAAAAAAAAAAAACCTCGACAAACTGCAAACTCTCTCTGCATCCCAAACACCGATTGCATATAGCACGAGAAAGACATGCTACAAAGGTAAAGTCACTTAGGAAGGCATTAAAGGCCCCAACTGGACTCCTAAACAGAATTTAAGAAATAGATGATCCCACACTGCACAAAGGACAGCTGAATCTCATGGAACAAGAACCACTAATAATGAGCTTGTCATACCTGTTGTTAAGCAAATTTTTAACAGCAACTTTAGTATTGTCCTCCAAAATGCCATGGTAAACAATCCCATACCCGCCTTCACCAATCACATTCTCATCAGCAAATCCATTAGTGGAGACCTCAAGCTCCCTGAGGGTGTACCAGTGGCCCCACCCCAAATGTGAAACTTCTGGTACCGAAATGGCAGGAACGGCCAGATCACCGGAGCGAGGTCCGGAACGCCTCTCCCCGCTGCCATGACCCGACCCACCGGATCGTTCTGGGTACGCAATCCGGTGATCCTTGCCAATCTCAATATGAATTCTATTTCTCCCACTAACAGGACTGGTCTCCTCTTCATGCTGCAGAACCAGGGCGGACTCAGATTCCGGTACTGGGTCCGGATTCTGCGGCTTTCCACCGGAAGTCGGGTGGTTCGACTCTATCCGGATCTCCTGGATTTCTTTGGAGACATTTGGGATTGTGGGTTTGTTAACAGAAGCCTTGACTGCAGAAAGAGAAGCATTCTTGCCAGTCTTATTGCGTTTAGAGGTAAGCCAGAGGGATATAAGAAAAAGAACAAGAACAAAGCCAGCTCCTACACAGATTCCGAGAACAACCCACAAGCGCAGACCGAAAATTGACGTCTTCTTCGACAGCTGATCGTTCAAGAAAGAATAAGACATCTCTCTCTCTCTCTCTCTTCGTTTTCCTCGTTCAAAGCTCTAATCTTTGGCCAGTAATCTCTCTTACACACAAGTTAGAACAACAAACACAGAGCAGAAACCAGAAGTAACGAAGGTCAGACCGACAGGAAGCACAAAGTTCTAGTACCACGTAATGATCCAATTAGAAAAAGGTGAAAAGAAGAGGGCGGGGGTGACAATTCTAAGTGAAGGGAGAGTGAGTTGCCAAAGTGAGTGGGGTTTACACAGAGAGCAGCTGGCATGATGTGACTTCTGCAAATGAGCATAGCAAACAGAATTAGATGCTAATTAGTCTATTCCGCTTAGAGTGGCGTGTTAGTCAAGTGTCCACCAATTAATTAAATTAGTGAGTTTAAGTACCCACTACTCGTAACCCTCCTTTTTTTTTTTTGGTCTTCATAAAATGAAAAATTTTATAATATTGGGGTGTAGGAATTAGAAAAGATTAAATTTTATAATATTTAATAAATATGTAGAATTATACATATTTTTTAATTTTAATAAAAAATAAAATTTATAATTACATAATATAAACGAAATTTTTTAACTCCTATAACCAAAGGTTAATTCATTAACGACATTTTGTTGTGATACTGGTGTATCGAGAGCATTGGTTATTTTGGATTTGTCTGCACCTCTCCGTTGTATTCTTCTTTTAATAATAATTATTTTTTAAAAAATTAGAGATTAAATATTAAATTTTAAATTTTATACCTAATAAATTTTTTATTAATAATTTAATACTCAATTGAGACAGTAATCAATTTTTAACAAATAAGATTGATATTTGATGATAAACAAAATATTTGTTTATTTCTTATATAAAAAAATTGTAAATATAATGATTTAAGAGATTTCAATAATTAAAAATTTAAAAATTTATTTTAACCAAGTGGTATGAAGTTTGTAACAATAACGACATTATTTATTTTATGTAGTTCACAATTTAATAAATTTTTTAATAGAAAAAAATATAAGTGTAGATTAGCCAAGAGATAGAAAAAATTTAAAAAATAATTTTTTGAAAGTCACCCATCTTAAATTAAAAATAAGATACATAATTTTTATTACCTTTTTTTTCATATATATATACACACCAAATATTTTGAAAATGAAATAAAACTCTATAAATCAAAAGATATATCTAAACTTGATTCACAAGAATTATAAAATCTTGAAAAATTACTTAAAGATTTTTTTTAAAAAAATAAATAACCTCTTAAAATTCTTTATCAAAATAATTTTTACTTTTTAAAGTAATTTCAAATTTGATACATTATCTTATCTGGTGTAGATTTAAATTAAAGATAAATGTAGTTCCATATAAATTCAAGAGAAAATTTCAAAAAAGCTTTTCTATTTTAAATCATTCAAAAATTAAAAATTACCAATAAAAATAATTACTTTTGTTCAAATATAAGATTTCAAAATAAAAACTCATTTATCCTTATCAATAATATACATCATATTGTTATACTAAAAACCTTATTCATCAATTTAATTACTCCTTATATTGTTAACCATTATGGTATTTGTTTTAAAATAAAAATCTAAAAATTAATTTTCTCATTTTTAGAGAAACCAAAAATAAAAAATTTTAATTTTATAAAAACTCATTCAATTTATGAAAATAAGATTTACACCCTTATTTCTTCAAAAGAGTTTTCATTTCCCTATTTACAAAAAGATCTTCCCTTTTAAAAGATTCAAAACTAACTTTAAAATTTTTTAATTCAACAAAAAATTATGTTTTTCAAAACCAAATTTAACAATAATGTTATTATGACCTTCCAAATGCTTTTTATAACAAAAAAAAAAATCATATTATTGATTTACCTTATGAAAATAGTTTTAATGAAACACAAGTTCCACAAAAGTTCATCTTATTCAAATGTTTATAAAATTTGAACAACATTGCAAAAATGATATTAGGAGTTTAGAAGAAAAGAATCTTATTTCAAAATTAAGATCACTTTGATTTTGTGTAGTCTTCTATGTCAACAAAAACTTAGAAATTGAGAAAGGCACAATTAAGTTAGTTATCAATTACAAACCTCTAAATAAAGCTCTAAAATGGATTGGGTATTTAATACCTAATAAAAAGAAATTATTACAAAAATTGAATTTTTCATTTACTTTTTCAAAATTTGACATGAAATCAGATTTCTGGTAAATTCAAATTCATCCAAAAGATTGTTACAAAATTATATTCACTATTCTATTCAGCCAATATAAATGGAATGTAATATCATTTGGTTTGAAAAATGCCCTTTTAAATTCCAAAGGATTATAGATGACATTTTTCAACTATATTTAAATTTTGCATTATTTATATAGATGATGTTCTTATCTATTCAAAATTCATTGATTAATACTTCAAATATATACAAAAAGTCATTTTTATCATTAAACGAAATAGTCTTATCATTTCACAATTAAAGATCTCCTTATTCCAAACTAAGATCAAACTCTTCAGCCACTATATCTTTTAAAGAATTATTACTCTTATAGAGAAATCCATAATATATGCTAAAAAGTTCCCTGACAAAATCCTAGACAAAACACCACCAAAAAAATTTTTAGATAGTTTTATATTCTAGACTTAATCTCAAATATCAATAAAATATCCAAACATCTCTATGATAAACTTAAGAAAAATTCAATTATTTAGACTCCTAAACATAGTGCTTTAGTTCAATGAATCAAATATCAAGTTAAAACTATTCCTTATCTTTATATTGCTAATCTCTTTTCTAAAAAACAAAATATAAACTGATGTCTTTGACTTAAGATACATAGGTATCCTCAAACAAATTTAAAATATGAAAGAAAAAATTGTACAAAAACTTCTATACATTAAAATGATTTTTAAAAGAATTATTTCACAATAAAAAAATATTCTTTCCATTGTTTTATGTATTACAAAATTTTAAATTAATTTATTAAATCAAAAATTTCTTTTGCATATTGATTGTAAATTTTCTAAAGAAGTTTTACAGAAATATGTTCAAAATATAATTTCAAAACATATTTTTGTTATATGGCAAGCTATTTTATCCATTTTTAATTTTGACATTAAATATATTAATGGGAAAAAGAATTTTATCCCCAAATTTCTTAACCAAAAAATTCCTTCAAAATTTATCCCAACATGCCATGGAAATATCTTTCTCCAATGATAAAGGAAAGGCTCCTTTCCAAACCTTCAAAAAGGAAAATCTTTCTTCAAAACTACAATCGACCACCCCTATTCAAACTACTTTTGCCAAACTTATAAAATCTTAAGTTGAATCAGTCAAGAAACATAAAGAAAAGGAACTCTAAATCTAATAGTGAATAGCCGATCTAGAAGAAAAAGAAGTTAAATTCATCGCAAAATAGCTATAAAATCCAAAAATGGATTAAGGATCTTTCTGACACCTAAGATCCTTTTACTATCTTCAAAAGAGCAAAAGGAATACTAAAAGGTAAAATCCTTGACTTATAAAGGATATAAAAACTTCATCTCAATTCCTATCACAAAATATTTCCCAAAACATTTCTCAAAATAATTTTTCTCAAGTTAGTTTGATACAACCATGCACCCCAAAACCTTTTTCAAAAATATTTTGTTAAAATAAGTTTTCAAAATATCTTACTAATAAAATATGGTTTGTACAACTCAGATCTTGTTTTGACTATTTATAAATCTTTCTACACTATATGGTATTACAAATTAACAAACATTACAAAATATTAATCCTATTATATAACACTCCTTGAAATTACATAATCTATCAAATTCAAATATTTTTATATTGATAAAATTCATACAGACCTTGTCTACTTAACCTAACATATATAAAAAATATTAAGTCCCTCTCAATAGGGATAAGATGTAAAAAACCAAAACTCTTTCCACCAAATTTTAAAACTTATATCACTAATTGTTTACTTTTTAACTATTGGGACTATTAACAAGTATAGTGCAATACCTTCCTCCTACAAAACAAAAACAATAGTCATTTGTGGTTAATCTATTTTAACCAAAAAAATTATTACTCTTAAATCTCAAATTGGTTTAAACAATGGTGGAACTTAAATTATCATTAAAAGGTTTAAAGTCAAGTGCTGGGACTTTTTCAAATTTTCACAAGCCTTATATAAATTTGAGATACAAACCTAACTAAATAAAATTGAACCCTAATTCAAAAACCCATTAAATATTAGATTAGCAAACACGACCCTTTTAGGTCAAAAATCAAATGTTAGCTATGCTAACAAATGCTTAAACTAAAAAAGAATATTTTGCAATGATGAACATTTATTGCAAGCCTAATCCCCTTTGGTTCAAACCCATATAAGTTTAAGGCCTTCCACAACCTTTTAAGAGTCCTTTGCCTTGGAAAGTCTAATAATTGGCCTAAACGAAAATAAGGATGATTGTTTTGACATTTTCCTTCCCATTTAATAAAAAAATAAAGTAATTGTCAACTTTGCAAAACAACAAAACAACTTTTGGTGGAGACAAATGCTTGTGATTGCTAGGCTCTACAAAATAGCAAAACAACTTTCAATGTAAACAAATACTTGTGATTGCTAGTTCTATAAAATAACAACACAACTTTTAGTGGACTTTAACAAACTTAAAGTTTATAGTCTAGAAAGATCCCTTTTTGTAAATAAATAGAGACTTCATTCTCTATAAGATGCATCAATCCAATATATAATCTCTTATTAACTTTCTCTTTAGCCTTTGTAAAATATTTCCCTTTTTCGTAAAATGTAAAACCAGTGTGCATTTCTTCTCCCCAATTTTCAAAATTCTCTTATAAGTCTTTTATCTCTTGTGCTTTAACTTTGTATTCAAAATCAATATATTATATTAGTTGGAAACCAATACCCGCTCTTTAAAGCCTTATTGCCTAAGCAACTTCTAGTATAACAATGCCCTATACTATATTCTTTTATGTTTAATAAAATAATTTTTATTCTTTGTTTCCTTCTATTTATTAGTTAATTATTTGTCTTCTTTGTTTATTCCATGTGTTGTTTTTGGTATTGTGTTTATTGTATTATTTTGAATTTTTAAAAATGTTTAAAATGTTGATTAATAAATTTTGAAAAGCTAAAATCATTATCTATATAAATAATGCAAAATATCATTTATAGTTCATCTGAAAGATTTTTATAATATTGCATTCATTATTCCATTCGATCGATATAAATGGAATACAATGTCATTTGGTTAGAACAATACCCCTTTTGAATTCCAACGGATTATGAATGACATTTTTCTACCACATTTTGAATTTTGCATTATTTATATAGATGGTGTTCTTATCTTTTTAAAATCCATTGATTAATACTTTAAAAATTTACAAAAATTCAAAATAACACAATAAACACTGTACCAAAAATAACACTTTAAATAAACATAGAAGACACAAAATTAAATAATTGATAAAAGGAAACAAAGAATAAAAATTATTTTATTAAACATGAGAGAGTATAATATAGGATGTTGTTATATTAGAGGTAGTTTAGGCATTAAGGTTTGAAAGAATGATTATTGGTTTCCAACCAATATACTATATTGGTTTAAAATATAAAGTAAAATATAGAAGACTTATAAGAGAATTTTGAAAACTGGGGAGAAGAAATGCACATTAGTTTTACACTTTGAGAAAAAGGGAAATATTTTACAATGATTAGAGAGAAAGTTAATAAAAGATTATACATTAGATCTATCCCTCCTATAAAGAATGAAGTCTCTATTTATAGATTGAAAGAAAACATTTTAAAGTCCAAACATCAAGTTTGTTAGAGTCCACTAAAAGTTGTTTTGTTGTTTTGTGAAGTTAGTAGTCATAAGCATCTATTTACATTGAAAGTTGTTTTATTTATTATTTTCTTTTTTACAAAACTAGTAATTACTATTTGTTTTATTGGATGGGAGGGAAAATGCCAAAACAATCGTCTTTATTTTCGTCTAGGCTAATTATTGGACTTTTTAAGCTAGAGGACTTTTGAGAGGCTATAAGAGGCCTTAAGCCTATATAAGCTTAGGTTGAAGGAGATTGGGCTTGAAATAAATGTTTCATTATTGCAAAATATTCTTTTTCGATTTGGGCCTTTACTAGCGTAACACTGACATGTGATTTTTAGGCTAAAAAGGTCATATTTATGGGCCAATATTTAATGGGTTTTAGAAGTGAAGTTGGATTTTATTTAGCCAAGTTTGTATCTTAAATTTATATAGGGCTTCTAAAAATTTGAAAGAGTCTCGCCACTTGACTTTGAACCTTCTGATGATAATTTGGATATTTTCTTGTATTTGATATTTAAAATTTTAAGTCATTACCCAAGGTACAAAAAACTTTGTATGGAAAAAGAATAAGAAGTGAAATCCGTTTTTGAGATTTGTAATGAGATATTGTGTTTTGAACAAGTTGCATCCCTCATTGACTTAAGAAAGAAGGATATCTTTAGTAGATCCACCATTGTTTAACTAATTCGAGATTTGGAAGCAATCATTTTTATGGTTAAAATAGATAAACTATGAATGACTATCTCTTTTGTTTTGTAGGAGGAAGGTATTGTGCTAGGCTTATTGATAGTCTCAGTAGTTGAAAAATAAACAATAAGTAATATATATTCTGAAATTTGGTGGAAAGGATTTTAGTTTTGTAAGGTCTTATCCTTATTGAGAAAGACTTAATATTTTTTATATATGGTAGGTTGAGTAGCCAAAGTTCGTATAGGTTTTATTAATATAAAAATATTTAAATTTGGTGGACTTTGTGATTTTAAGGATTGTCACATAATAGGATTGAGATTTTATAATGTTTGTTGGTTTTTAATACCATTCAATGGGAAAAGCTTTGGAAATAGCTATAATAGGGTTTGGGTCATAAAACCATGTTTTACTAATAAGAAATTTTGAAAACTTATTTTCACAAAATATTTTGAAGAAGGTTTTATGGTGCATAGTTGTGTCAAAATGACATGAGAAAAATTATTTTAAGAAACATTTTGGGAAATATTTTGGGATAGGGATTAAGATGCAGTTCCAATCTTTTTTTGTAAGTTAAGCATTTTACCTTCGAGTACTTCTTTCCCTCTTTTAAAGACAGTGAAAGAATTTTAGGTGTTGGAAAGATTCTTTATTTATTTTTACATTTATAGCTTCTTTGAAATGGATTTGGCTTTTTCTTTTTTAGATGGGTTATTCATTATTAGATTTGGAGTTCCTTTTCTTTATATTCATTGAGCAAATTAGCACAAGTTTTTTTGAGTTTGGTGGAAGTAATTTGGATAAAGGTGGTTGACTGTGATTTTGCGGAAGGATTTTCTTTTTTTAAAGGTTTGGGGAGGGGCTCTTCCTTTATCCTTAAATTTTCATAGCATGTTGAGGTTTGTTTTGAAGGAATTCTCCAGTTATAAAATCTAAGATGGAATTTTTTTCCCTTTTAATATATTTAATGTTAAAATAAAAAATAGATAAAATAGTTTCCCACAAAGCAAAAATATGTTTTAAAGTTATATTTTTAACATCTTTGTAAAACCTCTTTAGTAGATTTACAATCAATATGCAAAAGAAATTTTTTATTTAATAAATTACCTTGAAATTTTGTAATAAATAAAATAATAGAAATAATTTCTTTTTTGATTGTGGAATAATTCTTTTAAAAATCATTCCAATATGTATAAGTAAATTGTAAAATTTGTTCTTTTATACTTTGAACCTATTTAAAGATACCTCTATATTTTAAGTTAAAGGCACTAATTTTTACTATTTTTGTAAGAGAGAGATTAGTAATATAAAGATAAGGAATAGTTTTAACTTGAGATTTAATTCATTGGACTAAAATAGTATACTAGGGAGTTTAAGGAACAAGATTTTTTTTAAGTCTATCATGGGGAGGTTTGGATATCTTACTGATATTTAGGATAAAATCTAAGATATAATTATGATTACCTAGGAATCTTTAGAGTTATGTTTTGTCTAGGATCTTATCAGAGAACTTTTCAGCAAATACTTGGAATCTCATTAGAAGAGTAATTGTTTCTTAAGAGATATAGTGGTTAAAGAATCAAATCCTAATTTGGAATAAAGAGATCTTTAATTGTAAAATGACAAGGCCATTTTGTTTAATGACAAAAATTAATTTTGGTAAATGTTTGAAGTATTAATCAATAGATTTTGAAAAGATAAGAACATTATCTATATAAACAATGTAAAATTTAAAATATGGTTAAAAAATATCATTCATAATCCTTTGGAATTTATAAATGACATTTTTCAAACCAAATTACATTAGATACCATTCATATTGGTTAAATAAAACAGTGAATGCACTTTTAGATGAATTTAAATTTTCTATAAACCTAACTTTATATCAAATTTAGAAAAAATAAATGAAAAATGTAGTCTTTGTAATAAATCCTTTTCATTAAGTATTGGATACCTAATTTATTTTAGATCTTTATAGGGGTTTATAATTGATAACTAGTCTAAATGTGCCTCTCTCAATTTCTAAGTTTTTGTTAATATAAAAGGCTACCCAAGACCAAGGTAATCATGATTTTGAAATAAGATTTTTTTTCTTCTAAGTTTCTAATATCATTTTTGCAATGTTGTTTAAGTTCTATAAATATTTGTATAAGATAAGCCTTTGTCGGGATTCATTTTTTATCAAAATTATTCTCATAAGGTAAATTAACAATATATTGTTTTTTGTGCCAAAAAGTATTTTGAAGGTTAAAACAACATTCTTATTGAAGGTGGTTTTGAAAAATAAAAATTTTTTGTTGAAATGGAAAATCTTAGAGTTGGTTTTGAATCTTTTAAAGGTAAAGATCTTTTTATAAACAAGATAATGAAAACGTTTTTTGAAGAAATAAGGGTATGGATCTTATTCTTATAAATTAAATGAACTTTTATAATATTAAGATTCCTAGTTTTTTGTTTCTCTAAAAATAAAAAAAATAATTTTAACTTTTTTTTAAACAAATACCATTATGGTTAATAGTATAAGAGTGATTAAATTGATTAACAGAGTCTTTAGTATAACAATATGATGTATATTGTTAATAATGACAAATGAAGTTTTTATTTTGAAATTTTGTACTTAAACAAAAGTAATGGTTTCGTTGATGACTTTCTCTAAAATTTTCTCTTAAAATTTGTATGGAATGACATTTAGTTTAATACAGAAAGATATTTCTAATTAGTTTTTAAAGCCACCAAAATCATGTTAATAAGAGATATGTGGAAAAAGTCATAGTGAGGTACTGAAACATGTATTAACTAAAAAGACATATTAAGTGAATTAACTTTTAGAAACTACAATGGTCAACTAATAAGGAATCAACCATTAAATTTTATAGATAGAAAGCCATGTAAGCATATTTTCCATTGCAAGAAATGAGACATAATTTGAAGATATATGAAAACAATTATGATTGATTCTTGTTGTAGTATAAAAGTTGTCAAGTTGAAGAGAAAGAAAAGTATTTTAAATTTGTTATTGTTATGAAAGTTATTTTAAATAGGATATGAGCAAAAGGTAATCTTTCAAATTGATGATGTAATTGTCTAAAATTATCATTTGTATAAAGATATATTTATTAGCATAAGATAAAGTCATTAAGGGAAAAAGTCATTAAGGAACAATATTAATGTGTGACTAACAAGAATGGAGTCTCATCATGTTTTTTTGAAAAACTTTGGTACCAAAATTATATTTGTCACTTGTCAACTATTCAAAAGCTCCATCAAGGAATCACTTTAAATTTGAAAAATTTCATATCACATAGTTTCATGGTTAATTAATTAGCTTAATTGATTGACACAAATGATAACAAATATTACAAAATTAGTCAAAATTTTAACAAATACATAAAATGGACATTCCTTGGTACAAACAACAATTAAATGTTATTTTTTTACATAAAATCAATTTGTAAACAAGGCATTTGAAAGCCTTAAAGGAGTGATCAAAAGAGTTATTACTAAAAAAGCAAAAGAGAGAAAAAGGAACAAAGTGTATTGTGATCTTTGTGTTCTTTGCAAGAAAGTTTTCTAAAATCAAGTAATCCTAGTTATAAGAACAAGTGTACTCTATTGTGAGACTTTGATTAGATAATCAAAGAGAGAAAGCTAACAAGTTTAAGGTGAAGTTTTGATCATGTGATCAAAAAGAAAAGAAAAAGTGTGCTCTTATTTAGGTGACCAAATCTCTTAAAAGGTTTAATTTTCACTTATTAAAGAATATTATAGTAACAATAATGACAACAGCAATAATGCTTTTATCTCAAATTCATGTAAAATCAATTATATGAATCTTTTGTCATCATTCTCTTATGTTATGTACTAAGTTAGTTGTGAGGCCTAATTGTTCTTAATCCTTCCTAACTAAAATTTATCATTATTAAAGTAATCACATATCCATCCAAGTATTCTTATTTTTGTGACACTAATTTTTTTTAGCATGTTACTATTTTATAGCCCAATGCTCATAATCATAAAATATTATTGGACTAATTTTCATATAGTAAAATTTGTCCTTCAACTTAATGAAAATTTTACAATCACATAAAACTTCAGTGGCACATTTTTATTTTAGCCATCTAACCTTTGTTTTATGAAATATATCTTTTTTTTTTTTATATTACTATCCTTTTGAATATAATATAATCTAAAAAATTAAAATTGATCATAAGAGAGAGCTTAGGGAATACCCAAAGGAGAGTTTAAAGAATAAACATAGGATTGTAGAGAAAGACAAATTATTATAAATCATTTATGATGAGGACCGTTGTAGGTCTTACATTGAGAGAGGGGTAAATTAGTGCGAGCTATCTTTTTTTTACAAATTGATCTAGATTTAACTTTTGTAACTTGTTAGAACCGATGATCTAATTTTTAATTTTCTCCTTTATGTGAGTATGACTGTACGAATAAAAATTAATGCACAAGTACCCAAGAACACACGACAATTTTTATGTGGTTCACTCACAATGTGTGAGTTACGTCCACGGTGTGATAAGATCACTCTTAAATCACACAATCCACTCTTGTTATCAAGAAATACAGTTATGGTATAGAAGGATCATTCCTTAACTACTTATGAGAGGACTACTCCTTAACCACTTACAACGATCTCTCGATCACTTTAAGGGTATCCTACCTTTTTTTAACACATTTATCAAGAGTTTGTGATTAAAACTTTTTTTGGAAAACGATCACTCAATGTATATAAATTGTTAGAGCATAATATGGATCTTCTCCTTCCTTAACTACTGGTGTTATTTCACTTGTTGCTAGTGCTACCCACGTGCACTGTCGCTGTTGTCCCCAAGAGCTGTTGCTGTTGTCTGCATACACTGTTAATGTTGTTTGTATGCGTTGCCATGTCTATTCGTTACTGTCCATGTGCACAGTTAATACTGTTTGTACACGCTACCGCGTCTGTCTGCTGTTATCTGCGTGTGCAATTAATACTATCCATACGCGCTGTTGCATCTGCCTACTATTTACACGCACTGTGCTTGTTGTTCGCAAGCACTGTGCCCGCTGTCCTTACAAACTGTGCCTATTGTCCGCACAAGCTATACTTGCTGTCAACCACACACGTTGTGCTCATTGTCTATGTAAGTTATACTTACTATCCACACAAACTGTGCTTGCTGTTCATGCTCCTACTGTCTATGGTCTCTACACCTATTGTCTACGCATGCTATGTCTGTTGTTCGCGCGCACTACTCCTATTGTCCGTGGTTTCTACACCTACTATCAGCACACACTGTGGCTGCTGTTCGCAAACACTGTGCTTGCTGTCCGCAGATATTGCTCCTATTATCTATGTATGCTGCTCTTGCTATCGGCTCGCACCATTATTGATGTTCGTGCGCATTGCTATTGCTTTCTCGCTCAGCTGCTGCTCTCTCCTTGCACTGCAATAGTTTTCTTATATCGCTGCTGCTGTCCCCGCGCGTTATAGCCATTTTCTTGTGTCGTTGCTGCTCTCCCCGCGCACTGCAGCTATCTTCTCGCATTGCTGCTAGTTTGCTGGTTGATTCCTGGACTTGCTGTTGCACTTTCTACAGGTGGCTGTTGATTCCCAGACTTGCTACTGCACGTTTTGATTTTTTGCTTGATTCTTGGGTGTGCTTCTGCTACTAGGAAGCCTCCTAAGGTACTGGTATACCCTTTTGGACATGCAGGAAGGTGCTGCTGGTGTTGGTATACCCTTCTGGACCTATAGAGACGTCTGTTGCTATTGGTATACCCTCCTGGACGTGCAGGGATATGCTGCTGGTGTTGGTATACCCTTTTGGACTTGTTGTTGTTGCTTCTGGGAAGTCTCCTAGATGTGCCGCTGCTATTGGGAAGCCTCCTGGACATGTTGCTGGTGTAGGGAAGCCTCCTGGACGTGCTACTGCTCTCTTCTTGGTTGGTTGCCTTACCTTCTTTCCTTAGTGGCTACTGTACTCTCTTTGGTTGGCTACCCTTTGCTTTCTTTCTCTTCTTCTTAGCTAGTTGCACCTTGCTTAGTGGCTCTTTGTTGTTCACCTCCCTTTTTCCCTAGGTTTGCCCCCACCTCTTTCCTTACTGTTCACTCAATTTTTTACAACCCTTAGTTTTCTTTTTACAAGACATTTAAAGGTATTTATAGAGCCTTGGGATTAGGGCTACACGATCATTAACAGTGATCATTAATTCCCATATGTTGCCCTACAATTAACGGTTAAATTTGAATCCTAAAATTTAGGGTCATGGTTAACATTGACTCCTCAACGCCAGAGTTGACTTGTTATCATCGATTTCTCCCAATGACCTCATTACATCTCAATGGCATTTATAACATCAAATCAACACATATAATCGTGTGAGATGATGTTGACAATAAATCCAACATTAAATCCAGGGGATAATGCTCAACAAATCTCCCTCTTTGGATTTATTGGCAACACATTAAATCCAATAATGCACATATAACAATTGTTAACATTTACTGCTCCCCTTGCATTGTCATTCATAGCTTCCCCTGAAATATGCGTCTCTTTTAACTTGGTTTAACTCTCCCTTTCTACTTTTCCCCCTTTGACAACAAATCCAAAGAATAATAGAAGAGGGAAGAGGAGAGGGGTTAGAGGATACCTCAGCCTTCAGGGGTTGGCTGAATACTCAAGTTCAGCCTTTTTTGTCTAAGATGTCCCAATCTTCCATGCCACAACAAATTTTCATTTTTAGTGCTCATGTAGTATGTGCTATTGCTTCTAGAAACTTGATATAAGTTTCCATTTATTCTTTCACCCTTAATTAGCACGACACTATCTTTTAATCTTTTTATCATGTAGCCATTCCTATTGAAAGTAACTTCATATCCATCATCACAAAGTTAGCTAACACTGATGAGATTGTGTTTTAGCTCTTTAACATAAAGCACTTTCTTTGATTTTATCTTTTTTGCACCAATTTCAATAGCATCGATACCTTTAATCTTTAAGGTACCATCATTGCCACAATTGATTGATCCTCCATCATATTTTATTACTTCCTTAAACATCTTAGAATCTCCTGTCATATGTGAAGAGCAAACACTATCCAAGATCTATGGCTTTTCTTTCTTAGAAGCTTTTGAGGCTACTTCCATAACTATAAATAAAACCTTTTTTTCTTCTTTGGCTGAATATGGGAGGATGTGTAGTTGTTCTCCCTTGTATTCCTTGACCAGGCAACAATGGTTGACGTGTTCTCCTTTGCATTCTTTGACTAGGTAGTAATGGTTGGCCAAACATAAGCACATGTAAAGGTGTCCTACTTTGCACTCTTTTATTGGGCAGCAATGTCAAGCAATCGTCAGTAGTGTGTCCAACCCTTTCATATCTTTTACAGATCTCTCCCAGTAAATCAAAATTGTTTTTTAGTGGAATATGACTTCTTTCTACCTGAGACTGTCTCCTTTCTTGATAGAGTCTCCCCCTAGACTCTTACCTCACACTTCTCTTTATTATAGGCTAAGTATTCCAACAAGCATTAGCTTTGTAGCCATACTTACCACAGCTTTAGCAAAATCCTTCGAATTGGAATTTACTTCTATTACCAAGTTTATGTCTCCTTTCTTTAGCAACTGTTGTGGCAACCTTTTCTTCATCTTTGGCAGCCTGTCTCATTTGGATGAGAGTCTCTACCACGTCTTTCCAAACCCATTTTAACTTGGGTTGGTCTCTCTTCTCCATCACGTCATTATGCTTACTTTCAGGCACAAACACAATTTTCTTGTTTTCTTCTACCTTTTTACTCAGCTTTTTAATGTAGCCAAGTACTTTCTTCCTCATGGAATGAGGTCTTTGATTGCTTAGACACTCATTTAACTTTCTAGTAGTATCCTCCTTGATGACATTTGCTGATAATGACTTTCCTTTCACTTTCATGGCCTGCATAAAGCTTTATTTATGCTTTTTTAACTTGGATTTGGCCTTATAGAGCTTGGCTTGTAAAATCAACACCTTTTGCTCTTGTGCAATCACCTTAGTGCTAAGATCTTCGTGTATCTTTCCTTGCTCTACTTCAAGTACAATCAGCTCCTCAATCCTCTTCAAATACTCCTCTTCTTTTGCTTCAAACTCCTTTTCTTTTACATGGAGATTAGATTCATCAATAATAGAATTTTCATATAGCTTTTTGAGATGTTTTACCTCTTTTTCTAGCTTGTTATTTTTATGCAAACAAGTCCTTAATTCCATCTCAAGTTGTTGCACTAACTTATCCTCATCCTCTTCTGTTGATTCCTTATCACTTAAAGAGTCTTGATTATCATTTGCTTGAGCAATCAACACATCCTTTGCAGCCTTATCATTGAAATCATCATCAACTTCTTCTTCAGAGTCTTATTCATTTAGCTTGCTCAGAAAATTCCTTCTTTTGGATCTAAAGAATTTCTTCTTTCCTTTGGCACTTGAATTTCTAGCTTTAGAGTAGCTGGATTATTTTGTCCTTTTCTTTAAGACCGGCTTATCGTCATCCTTACTATTTGCTTCTCTTCTCTTTGGGCAGTCTATAGTAAAATGCCCAATTGCTCCACAACTAAAGCACTTTAAGACTGGTTTTCCTTTGTACTTTGCTTTTCCTTTCCTCGTATTGTTGGTGATGTATGTTATGACCTCATCCAGTTCAATATCACCATCTTTTTCTCTAGAGTTGTTGACGAATTCCTCTTCTTAGTCTTTAATCCTTAATTTCTTCATTGCCTTGAAGGCTAGCTCTTTCTCCACCTTAGACAACTTTTCTTTCTTCATTGGGGCTATTCTTATTTTATAAGCCACCAATATACTGTACAGGTCATCTAAGGGCAACCTATCCAAATCTCTATCTTCTATGGAAGAGACTTTAGCATTGTAAGCTTCTTGTAAGGTTTTAAGTATTTTCCTTACCATAGTAACATCGTGTATCTCCTCTCCATAGCCTCTGATGGAGCATACAATTTCGTTGACTATTGTGAAGAATGTATTCACAGTCTCATCATTCTATATCTTTATGTCTTCAAATCTGCTCCTCCAGATTTGTAGCTTGGCATCCTTAACAACCTTGTCTCCTTTATAGATATTCTTTAATTTGTCCCAAATTTGCTTGGTTGTGTTGCACCTTATTACCTTGATGAATTCTTTATCAGATAGGGAGGCATATAAGGCATTTCTTGCTTTTCCATAACACTCTAAGTTCTTTTTATTAGCCAGCGTCATAGGATCATCTTCAACAACAGGGATGAAGCCACTAACAATAAACTAAAACACATCAAGACTAAGGGACATCAGATATGGAAGCATTTTATTCTTCCATAACTAATAATTTTGTCCATCAAACGTAGAGATGCCTTTGCTGTTAACACTGTTTATACTATTCATGATCTCAAGCAGCAATGGAGATAAAAATGCACATAACAATGCACAACTTCACTTGAAAGCAGAAAAATTAGATCAACAAAGGAATCAAGCTTTGATACCATTTAATGAGAACCTTTATAGGTCTCACATTGAGAGGGGGTGAATCAGTGTGAGCTATCTTCTTTTTACAAATCAATCCGAATTTAACCTCTGTGACTTGTTAGAACTGATGATCCAATTTTTAATTTTCTCCTTTATATAAGCATGATTGTACGAATAAAAATTAATGCGTAAGTACCCAAGAACACACGACAATTTTTACGCAGTTCACTCATGATGTGTGAGCTACATCTACGATGTGATAGGATCACTCTTAAATCACACAATCCACTCTTGTTATCAAAGGATATAGTTATGGTATAGAAGGATCACTCCTTAACCACTTATGGAAAGATCACTCCTTAACCACTTATGGAAGGATCACTCCTTAACTACATATGGAAGGATCACTCCTTAACCACTTGTGGAAGGACTACTCCTTAACCACTGACAACGATCTCTTAATCACTTCAAGGGTATCCCACCCTCTTTTAACATGTTTATCAAAAGTTTGTAATTAAAACCTTTATTAGAAAATGATCACTCAATGTTTACAAATTGCTAGAATAAAATATGGATCTTCTCTTTCCTTCACTGCTGGTGTTGTTTCATTTGTTGTTGGTGCTGCCCACATGCATTGCCATTACTTTCTGCATGCACTGCTACTGTTGTCTGCGGGTGCTGTTAATGCTATTCATAAGCGTTGCCGCGTTTATCCACTGCTGTCCATGTGCACAATTAACACGCTACCACATTTGCCTACTGTCTGTGCGCGTTGTGCTTACTATCCGTAGGCATGATGCCCACTGTCCTTACAAACTGTGCCTACTATGCATATAAGCTATACCTACTGTCCGCCACACATACTGTGCTCATTATCTGTGCAAGCTATACCTCCTGTCTGCACTATGCCTATTATTCATGCTCTTGTTATTCGTGGTCTCTGCGCCTATTATCCACGTGCATTACTCTTGCTACCGTGGTCTCTGCACCTATTATCCGCACGCATTACAGTTGCCACTTGCATACACTGTAGCTACTGTCCACACACACTGTTCTTGCTTCTGCTATCGGCTCGCACCGCTGTTGCTGTCTATGCGCGTTACTGCTGCTTTCTTGCGCCACTATTGCTCTCTCTTTGCACTATAACAATTTTCTCGTGTTGCTGCTGCTATCCCCGCACATTGTAGTTGTTTTTCTGTGCCACTGTTGCTCTTCTCGCACACTGCAGTTGTCTTTTAACACTGTTACTAGTTTGTTGGTTGATTCTTGGACCTACTGTTACACTTTTTGCACGTGGTTGCTGATTCCTGGACTTCTTGCTACACGTTCTGATTTTTTGCTTGATTCCCGGGCATGCTTCTGCTCCTAGGAAGCCTCCTGAGGTGCTGTTGGTGCTGGTATAACCTTTTGGACATGTAGGGACGTGTTACTACTACTAGTATACCCTTTTGGACATGCAAGAATGTGTTTTTGCTACTGGTATACCCTCCTGGATGTGCAGGAACAAGCTGTTGGTGCTAGTATACCCCACTAGACTTGCAGAGACGTCTACTCCTATTGGTATACCCTCTTAGACATGCTACTGTTGTTGGGAAGTCTCCTGGACATATTACTGCTGCTGGGAAGCCTCCTAGATGTGCTGCTGCTCTCTTTTTGGCCGGTTGCTTTGCCTTCTTTCCTTGGTGGTTACTGCACTCTCCTTGGTTGGCTGCCCATTGCTTTCTTTCTCTCTTTCTTGGCCGGTTTCACCTTGCTTGGTGGCTGGTTCATCTTTGCCGTTCACCTCCCTTTTTCCCTAGGTTTGTCGCTCACCTCTTTCCTTGCTGTTCACCTCCCTTTTTACCTAGGTTTGCCGCTTACCTCTCTCCTTGTCGTTTACCTCCCTTTTTACCTAGGTTTGCCACTCACCTCTCTCTTTGCCATTCACTCAATTTTCTATAGCCCTTAGTTTTCTTTTTGCAAGACACCTAAGGGTATTTATAAAGCCTTGGGATTAGGGCTACATAATCATCAATGGTCATCATTAATTCCTACATGTTGCCTTACAATTAACAGCTATATTTAAGTCCTAAAATTTAGGATCAATGGTCAACGGTCAACAGTCAATCTTGACCTTTAAAATTTAAGGTCATAGTCAACATTGACTCCTCAACACTAAGGTTGACTTGTCATCATCAATTTCTCCCAATGACCTCACTACATCTTAACAGTATTCATAACATCAAATCAACACATATAATTGTGTGAAATGGTGTTGATAACAAATCCCACATTAGCCATTAAAGATAGGCTCAATAACTTGTGTTAATTTCTCTATCTCTTACTCTTTTGTTTATCATTTATATGATTATTAATATTGTAATTCACATTCACACTACTCTTATGAATGTGTATACTTGTTCATAAGTGAATAATTGGGTTGTTAGTTTTCATTTATTATTTTTCTTTCTCTTAATTATCCCTTTTTAGGTAACTTTGAGATTAATAATAATAACCAAAATAAATACATCTTATTAAGGGTTGAAAAATATAATTGTTTAATCATATATATATATACACAAATATAGATAGTTATTTAGGTAAAAAAAATGGTTCTTTCAATTTAAGCTAATGGATAATGTTATTTTTATTAACAAAAGTGATCAATTCTTTGTTAAAATCAAATTGATGAGGACCTTTTTAGATCTCATAATGAGAAGGAGTAGGGGTGAATTAATGTGACCTATTAAAGTCGATGATCCAATTTTATCTTACTTCTTTATGTGAGAACAACCGTATGAATATCAAATAAGTATAAGCACCTGAGAACACACAGAATTTTTACTTGATTCACCCTTAATGTGTAAGCTATGTCCACAGTGTGATAAGATCACTCCTAGATCACATGATCTACTCTTGTTATCAAGGGATACAATTGATGTTGTGGAAGGATCACTCCTTAACCGCTTATAATGATCTCCTAATCACTTGAAGGGTTGATCTCCTAATCACTCCGAGGGTCTTCCACCCTTTTTCAAAAAGTACATAGAAAGTTTATGATAAAAACTTCCCTAAGAAAGATCACTTAATGTGCACAAGCTGTTGTTGTAGAAAAACATATCTTCTCCTCTCCTTCTCATTGCCAATTTCTCTCCTCAAGCTTTACTAATCTCTTTTTTATAAGTTTTTTCATTTTCTTTTTATCGTTGCTGCCTCGTTCTTTTTATCGCTACTGCCTCCTTCTACCTTGCAACCTCTCCTTCTCTTCTGTTGCTGGAGGCTTTCTCCTTCATGTTGTCGTTGCTGCCTCCTTCTGCCTTGCAATCTCTCTTTCTCTTTTGCTGTTAGAGGCTTTCTCCTTCTTGCTAATTGTTGTTCCTACAACCTTGTATGAGTTGTAATTGTTACCAACTAGGTTTAAGTGTGCAAGAAAGTAAAGCCACATGGAAGGGCAAGAAAGTAAATCCACATGGAAGGGCAAGAAGGTAAAGCCACATGGAAGGGCAAGAAAGTAAATCTGCCGCGTAAAGGCAAGAATGTAAAACTGTCGCGTAAGCCCTATTAGGGTTTTACGGAAGAAAGTATATAAATATCTTGGAAGACAAAACTAGGGTAAGGCTAATATAATTGAATACACGGCAAAACACCAAACCCTATACAGAAGAACACCACCTGCAAAAGAAAAGAGAAGCCATTGGCAAAAATAGAGAAAAGAAATATACATTGACAACAGGACAAAGAAGAGCCACCATTGGCTGGAGGAGAAAACCAACATGACAAAACTAGGACAGCAGAACAGGGGAAGAGAGAGAAATCCAGCTAGACAGCAAGAGAGAGAGAAAGCACGACACGGCAAGAGAGAGAAACGGGTCGATGACAAAATAGAGTGGACGGCGAGATAGACCCGATTGGACGGTGAGAGAGATCTGGCTAGACGAAGAGAGAGAGATCGTTGGCAGAACACGAGAGAAAGAGAGAAAAATTGAGACAGCCGTTGGAAGAGAGAGAAAAGAGGTATACGGCTAGAACAGAGGAGTCGACAGGAAGGAGAGAAAAAGAAACCCGATGGCCAACTAAGTAAGCACGACAAAACACACCACCGGTGGAAGGAGAGAGAAACTTGATGGCTAAACAGGGAAGGAGAGAAAAACCCGTTACGACCAGAACAAAGGGGTGGATAGTCGATGAACAGTGACTGGCAGAAAAGGGAAAAAAAAATCTGATACGGCCAAAGGAGGTGTGAAACGGACAAGGGTAAACCAGAAACGTACGTGAGGCGAGCTGTGAGACAGTGAGATCGTGGGGCAAGGAGACGGGTGAGACCGTGAGACGGTGAAAGCAGGAGTTGTGTGAGACAACGTAGAGAAGAAATTTGGTAAAGCAACGGAAAGAACTCAACGTATTTCCAGATTTCTTCAAGAGAGGTTAGAGAGCGTTGCGGTGAACTTCTAAGCGGCAGTGGAGCAGCCTTTCAATTCAACACAGGCAAGACAAGCTAGAAGAAGGGTAGACACAGTAAGTGACACTCTTTGTATTGTACTTGCTTAGTAATTGCAATAATGAAAGGAGTAGAGGGTTAAGACATCTATAGTAACTGGAATTCTCAAGTATAGTGGATAGTCTCGGTAAGGGAGAGTCCTTACCACCATGGATATACGTCACGTTGATGGAACCACATAAATCTCATGTGTCCTTAATTTGCTTTACGTTTTGTATTTTAAATTAAGTTATGAACGCAGTTAAAGTATCAGCCAACCCATAACCTAATAAAGACCTAAACAAGAACATTCGAATTGTCTATTAGGCAAGGTGTCTGAAAGGTGACTTTGGGGACTATTGTGATTAGTAGATAGCAATAGATCTACCTTAGTCAAGTCTGAGAAAGAGTTCACTTTTAAGAAGAGGTTGAAGTTGTTCACTTACCTATGAATTGCGAATTGTGGTAATACTGATTCACCCCCCC
>CM038597.1:4718268-4798414 GCA_021533255.1 Ceriops tagal | reverse complement strand
CCCCCCCTCTCAGTATCATAAACTAGTAGATCCTAGGGAGAAGTCAGGAACGTTAATTGGTATCAGAGCACAATTTCACCAGTTTGAAGCTTAACAGCTTGGTGTACTAGTTTGAAGGGATCTAGAAGTTTGACTTGTTCAGCATACTAAGAAATGGAAGCCAGTACCAGCACTAGCACCACTTACAGCAAGAAGGTTCCAATCTTCAATGGAACCAACTACCATATGTGGAGAGTAAGAATGCAAGTGGTATTTGCAACCATGGTCATGAAGGTGGTGAAATGCGTACAGAAGGGTTTTGTGGCTCTGGAAGAAGGTAAAGACCCAACCCCAGAGGAGATAAGGCAATTTGATATAAATGGGAAGACCTCAAATGTCATCATTTTAGCATTGACAGATGCTGAGTATGCTAAAGTTATGGACTGCAAATCTGCCAAGGAGATATGGGATAGATTGCAGAAAGTCTATGAAGCTTCAAGTATTCAAGGAGGGATATGAATCTCTTAGAATGCAGAAGAATGAGACAGTTTAAGAGTTCTTCACCAAGGTTATTAATGCTGTAAACGACTTGAGAAGTTATGGGAAGAATAAGAAAGACTCATCGATTGTGAAGAAAATTCTCAAAATTCTGCATGAGAGGTTTGCCTCAAAGGTAGTAGCCATAGAGGAGAGTAGAGATCTCAATTCTATGTCTCTGCATGATCTCCAGTGCAATCTTATTGCATATGAGATGAGGATAAAGTTAGCTGAAAGCTCTGCAACAACGAAGGTATCAAAGGATGCAGCTTTCAAAGCTATGAAGCACTTGAAGATAAAAGAAGAGGAAGAATCATCCAGTGAGGATGATGATGATGATGAGGAAGAAAGTGAAGGTGAAGTATTGGCTTACTTCACAAGGAAATTCAGGAAGGGGTCTAAGAAGGAAAAAGGATAGTTATCCTTGAGATGTTATCACTGTGGGCAAACTGGACACTTTGCTTCTCAGTGCAAAGTGAAACTTGATGATGAAGATGAGGATGGTGATGATGAGTAGAATTTAAAATGGAGAAGATCATCATTCAAATCAAAGAAGTCCAGTAAGAAGACTGCCAACACACAGAAGAAGAAGAGAGGCTTATTCAAGAGTTATGTGAGTCAGATAAAAGAAGCTGATGAGGAGGAAGATGAAGAATCATCAGATGAGTAGGCCTTTATAGCATCAGCTCAAGGTGGTAGTTCAACCTCTGAAAAGGAAGAGGAGGTTGATGAAGAAGAGCCAGATCTTGAAGCTGAGCTGGAAGCAACTTCAAAGGAGATAATCAAAAGGGGCAGAACCATAAAAAGGTTGGAGGCTCACATAAAACAAGTTGAAGCAAAGTCTGAGGAAGCTAAAAGTCAAAAGGATGAAATAAAGGTTGAACATATTGACTTGAAGAGAAGATTTGAAGAACAAATCAAAATATGTGAAGACCTTACTATAGAGCTTGGCTCAAGGACTTCAATAATTGAAGAAATGGAGATAGAGTTGCTGAGACTTTAGCAATAACTTAAAAAGAGTGAGGAGAACTTGCAAAAGTTTAAAGTGGTAAGAGAAACAAGTTCTGCAAAAGAAAAGAAGAATGAGACTTTACCACAAAAGTTGAAAGAGAAAGCTGTGACTCAAGTGAAGATAACTGAAGAAGAGAAGACAGTTATCAAACCAAAGCCAAGGCCAAAAATAATGTATGTGGTTAAAGAGCAGCAGCCCATAGCTGCTACGTCTCAGAAAGAAAAGAAAGTTAGCTAGCCAAAGGTAATGGCTGAACAGAAGAAGGAGAAGAAGGTGACTGAAATGAAAGTCACACAAGCAATGAAGCCAACTACATTACCTACACAGCAAGTGATGAACAGAAGAAGACAAGCTGTGATTAAACCCAAGAAGAGGCAGTTTCAAGGTCATTGTCTTTATTGTGGAGTTTGGGGTCATAAGGCGAGTAACTGCTGGTGGAGAAGGCCAGTATATGTCTCCAACTTGAGAAGATACGACGTTGCATACAGGGGGAGACGATACAAAACTCAGAGGAGAACACCTGTCGTGAGTTCTTGCACATACTGTAAAAGGCAAGGACACACTGATGAGGATTGTTGGTGGAAGCCCAAACCAGTAGCTTCAAAAAACAAGTTTGCTATATTGGCAGACTTGGAACAGTGTGAAAGGTGCGGGCAAGATGGCCATAATGCCAAGAGATGCATGACACTTCTCCCTGAGTAAGAGAAGGCACTCAATGGCACAGTGAAAACAAGCGGTGCAGTCAAAGCTGAGAAAAAGGAGAAAGCTATCTTCTAGCCAGTTCAAAAGAAGGAATATAGAGCAAAAAGGGAGGTGGCTAATATAGCTGAAATTGCACTAAAGGCTAATTGCAAAGATAAGCAGTGGATCCTTGATAGTGGATGCACTTCGCACATGACTGGAGACAAGAGTAAATTATCAAAGCTAAACAAATCAAGAGAAGGTAGAGTAAAGTTTGGCAATGATGATTCACTCAACATTAGTGGTCAAGGGTTAGTGAATATTGGAAAAGGAAAGCTGAAAGATGTTCTGCATGTTGAAGGTGAAGTTCCTGACTTCTCCTTAAGATTTACTAGTTTGTGATACTGAGAGGGGGGTGAATCAGTATTACCATAATTCGCAATTCGTAGGTAAGTGAACAACTTCAATCTCTTCTTAAAAGGGAACTCTTTCTCAGATTCGACTAAGGTAGATCTATTACTACCTACTAATCGCAATAGTCCCCAAAGTCACCTTTCGGACACCTTGCCTAATAGACAATTCAGATGTTCTTGTTTAGGTCTTCTTTTAGGTTATGGGTTGATTGATACTTTAGTTGCATTCACAACTCAATTCAAAATATAAAACGTAAAGCAAATTAAGGACACACAAGATTTACGTGGTTCCGTCAACGTGACGTACATCCATGGTGGAAGGGACTCTATCTTACCGAGACTATCCACTATACTTGAGAATTTCAGTTATAATGGATGTCTTAATCCTCTGCTCCTTTCACTATTGCAATTACTAAGCAAGTACAATACAAAGAGTGTCATTTACTATTTCTACCCTTCTTTTAGCTTGTTTTGCCTCTGTTGAATTGAAAGGTTGCTCGACTACCACTTAGAAGTTCACTGCAACGCTCTCTAACCTCTCTTGAAGAAATATGGAAATATGTTGAGTTCTTTCCAATGCTTCGCCGAATTCCTTCTCTATGTTGTCTCACACAATTCCTGCTTTCACAGTCTCACAGTCTCACCCGTCTCTTGGTTTCACTGTCTCACCGTTTCATGGCCTGCCCTCACGCTTCTGGTCTACCATTGCATGTCTATTGGCCTGCACCACACTTCTGGTTTTACTGGTTTAAGTCACACGGCCTGCCTCACTGCCGTTGCACGTCTGTTAGCCTGCACCACTCTTCTGGTTTTACTGGTTCAAGTCACACGGCCTGCCTCACGCCTCACCTGGTCTCACACCTCATAGATACCAGGTCTATTCTCCCCGTTGCTCATTTCTGTTGTACCCCTGTCACATGCACATTTCTGGTTTGCTGGTCTCCTCAGCTTCACGGTTTTGCTGCACAGCTTCGCTGGTCTCCCTCATGGTTTTGCTGCATAGCTTCCCTGTTTGTTTCAGCTGCACTCCCCTGTTTGTTTCATGCTTTTGCTGCACTCCCGTTTCAGCTTCGCTGGTCTCCCGTTTCAGCTTCGCTAGTCTCCCTTTTCAGCCTTGCTGGTCTTGCGTTTCAGATCACCAGTTTCTGGTCTGCCTTTTCTGGTCACCTGTTACTGGCCTCACGGCCTGGTAACCTGTTTCTTCCAGGGGTGGTGCATTTCTGGTTTTTGCTCTCACCTTACATTTCTGGTTTTCTTCTCTTCCAAGGGTGATGCGTTTCTGGTTTTTGCTCTCACCTTACATTTCTGGTTTTCTTCTCTTCCAAGGGTGATGCGTTTCTGGTTTTTGCTCTCACCTTATGTTTCTGGTTTTCTTCCTCTTTGCTGGTCTCATGCCTCACACCTCACCTGTCCGTTTCTAGTTTTCTTCTAGTAGGTGGTCTCACGCCTTACACCTCACCTGTCCGTTTCTAGCTTTCCTCCAGCAGGTGGTTTCCTTTTTCACAATTTCTCCTCTCTTCCCTTACGGACGGTGTGCTGTCTTCTCTCTTACGTGAGTCACATGGTTTTCTCCAGTTGTCACACCTCTTTGCCGTGTGTTGTCCCTTGCTGTCCAGCCTTGCTTTGGCTGTCCACTCTTGGTTGGCCATTCTCCTCCTTGCTGTCCACACCTATTTGGCCGTTTACCTTTTTGCTTGGCTGTGTAGGTTGGTTGGATGTCCTCTCTCTTTCAGTCGGTGGTGGTTTTGCCGTTCACTCTTTGGTTTTGCCATGCTGTTTTGTGTTTGGTCGTTCCACCTTTACGTTTTCTCTCTTTGGCTGTCCCTTTGTGTTTTGCCGTCCAGCATTTGTTGTCCATCCGTTCTTCCTTTGTTTTCTCTCTTTGGTCGACCCTCTCTTTTGCTGTTTAGGGTTTTGTGTTTTTGCCGTGCTCTCTTGTGTTTACTGGTGGTGTGTGTTGTGTTTTCTCTCTTTGCCGTGCCACATACTTGCTGTCCAGCCAAGGTCTTGGTTTATATAGCCATTATGAAAACCCTAGTAGGGCATACTTGCAGGGAATTTACTTTCTTGCCCTTCCATGTGGCTTTTACCTTCTTGCTCTTCCATATGGCTTTTACCTTCTTGCACACTTAAACCTAGTTGACAACAATTACAACCCATACAAGGCTATGGGAACAACAGAAGGACTCAGATATAATCTAGCATCTGTCAGCTAACTATGCAATGAAGACCATAAAGTGATATTCACAAAAACAGGTTGCCAAGTAAAGAGTAAAGAAGGCAATACTGTTGCAGCCAAGAAGAGAATAGCTGGAAATTTATATATGATTGATGAGAACAAGACAAGCAGCTGTTTACTCACCATAGAAGAAGAAAATCAACTCTAGTATAGGAGGCTGGGACACTTATCACAGAAGAACATGAGGAAGCTGACCACTACTCATGCAATCAGAGACATTCCCAACCTCAGGAGAGAGAGAGAGAGAGTATGTTTGCTCAGCATGCTATAAAGGAAAACATGCCAGAAAGCAGTATAAGACCAAAGAGTTCAGTTCTGAAGTAGTGCTTAACATTGTACATACTGATTTGTGTGGATTGATGAGGACAAAAGGGTTGAATGCTGAGAGGTACTTTATCGTGTTTGTTGATGATTATTCTAGAAGGACCTGCATCATGCACCTCAAACACAAGTCAGAAGTTCTGAATTGCTTCAAGAGATACAGAAGATTAGCTGAAAATGAGAGTGGAAGGAAGATCAAAGTATTGAGGTCAGATCAAGGCACTGAATTTACAAATGAAGCTTTTGAAGATTATCTTGAGAAGCATGGTATTCACCATTAGATGGCAGCAGTAACAACACCTTAACAGAATGGGGTGGTAGAGAGGAAAAATAGAGATGCAGTTGAAATGGCAAGAACTCTACTGTTGGAATCCAAGCTTCACTCAAGATTTTGGACAGAAGCAATATTTACAACTGTACATCTATTGAATAGAGTTTTTACTAAGGCTAATACTGATAAAACTCCATATGAGCTATGAAGTGGGAAGAAGATAACAGCTAAGTATCTCAGAATCTTTGGTAGCCCATGTTTTATGAAGAATAAGGAGCAAAACTTGGGAAAATTCAATGCTAGGTCTGATGAAGGCATCTTTGTGGGATACTCAGCAAAGACAAAAGGTTACAGAGTTTTCCTATATAAGCTAGGAAAAGTTATCACGTCCAGTGATGTGAGAATAGATGAGAACTGGAAAACAATGTAGAATGGAGAAGCTGAGGACAATGAAGAAGATGACTTCAATGTAGATGAAGAAGCAGACCAACTTGAAGAAAAGGAACAAGAAGTAAGTTTAGACTCGGAGAAGAGTGAGTCTGAAGATGAAGAAAAAGATCCTCTTGCAACTAAGACTGTGCAAGAAAGAAAGCCAAAGAAAATGTAGACCAGCGCTTATCAAGAAAATCAGATCATAGGTGACCCATCAGCAAGAGTTACAACAAGAAGAAGAATTATGGGAGCTACTGCTTTACTCTCACAAGTTGAACCTAAATCTGTTAAAGAGGCTACATGAGATCTAACTAAATCTCTGTCTACAGAACTATTTGAAAAGAACAGATTGAGTCTATCTATGCAAATGCCTCCTCAAGCCTGAAGTTCAGGTGAATCCTCCATCTCTACTTTGCGAGTTTTTTAGATTTGTAATTGGTTGGCAAAGGGGGAGAGAAGCAACAGTACAGGGGGAGCTGTTAAAAAAAAGGGAGTGCATATTTAGGGGGAGTTAAAACTGTTGCACAGTGGCTTTTGTTATGAGTGTTGCCAATAATTACAAAGGGGGAGATTGTTGTTCCCACAGCCTTGTATGGGTTGTAATTGTTGTCAACTAGGTTTAAGTGTGCAAAAAAGTAAAGCCACATGGAAGGGGAAGAAGTTAAAGCCACATGGAAGGGCAAGAAAGTAAATCCACATGGAAGGGCAAGAAGGTAAAGCCATATGGAAGGGTAAGAAAGTAAATCCGCTGTGTAAGCCTTATTAGGGTTTTATGGAAGAGAGTATACAAAGATCTTGGAAGATGAAACTAGGTAAGGCCAACACAATTGAATACGCGGCAAAATACCAAACTCTACACAGAAGAACACCACCTACAAAAGAAAAGAGAAGCCGTTGGTAAAAATAGAGAAAAGAAATATACACCGACGGCAGGCCAAAGAAGAGCCACCACCGGCCGGAGGAGAAAACTAGCACGACAAAACTAGGATGGCAGAATAGGGGAAGAGAGAGAAATCCGGTTGGACAGCAAAAGAGAGAGAAAGCACGACACGGTAAGAGAGAGAGAAACGGGTCAACGGCAAAATAAAGTGGACGGTGAGATAGATCCGGTTGGACGAAGAGAGAGAGACTGTCAGCAGAACACGAGAGAAAGAGAGAAAAATTGAGACAGCCGTTGGAAGAAAGAGAAAAGAGGTATACGGCTAAAACAGAGGAGTCGACAAAAAGGAGAGAAAAGGAAACTTGACGACTAACCAAGTGAGCATGGCAAAACACACCATCGGCAGAAGGAGAGAGAAACCTGATGACCAAACAGGGAAGGAGAGAAAAACCCGTTACGGCTAGAACAGAGGGGTGGACAGCCGATGAACAGTGACCGACAAAAAAGGGGAAAAAAAAATCTGATACGGCCAAAGGAGGTGTGAAACAGACAAGGGTAAACCAGAAACGTATGTGAGGCGAGCCATGAGATAGTGAGATCGTGGGGCAAGGAGATGGGTGAGATCATGAGACGGTGAAAGCAGAAGTTGTGTGAGACAATGTAGAGAAGAAATTCGGCGAAGCAACGGAAAGAACTCAACATATTTCCAGATTTCTTTAAGAGAGGTCAGAGAGCGTTGCGGTGAACTTTGAAGCGGCAGTGGAGCAGCCTTTCAATTCAACAGAGGCAAGACAAGTTAGAAGAAGGGTAGACATAGTAAGTGACACTCTTTGTATTGTACTTGCTTAGTATTTGCAATAGTGAAAGGAATAGAGGATTAAGACATCTATTGTAACTAGAATTCTCAAGTATAGTGGATAGTCTCGGTAAAAGAGAGTCCCTACCACCGTGGATGTACGTCATGTTGACAGAACCACGTAAATCTTGTGTGTCCTTAATTTACTTTACATTCTGTGTTTTGAATTGAGTTGTGAATGCAACTAAAGTATCAACCAACTTATAACCTAACGAAGACCTAAATAAGAACATTCGAATTGTCTATTAGGCAAGGTGTCTAAAAGGTGACTTTGGGGACTATTGTGATTAGTAGGTAATAATAGATCTACCTTAATCAAGTTTGAGAAAAAGTTCGCTTTTAAGAAGAGGTTGAAGTTGTTCACTTACTTGTGAATTGAGAATTGTGGTGATACTGATTCACCCCCCCTCTCAGTATCACAAACTAGTAGATCCTAGGGAGAAGTCGGGAACTTCACTAACACTGCAACTAGTTGAGTTTCTCCTCACTATTATGCCTTCACCTTTTCTTTTAAGTGGTTGTTCTATGCAATTCTCTCATTTTCCTTTTGGTGGTTGCTCTTTGTCATTACAATCTGTTTCTTTATTACGTTTTTGTAGTTCACACTTTCTTCCTCTATCGTGCCCTCTCTTATTTTTTGTAGCATACTCTCGTAGCATTCTGCAGCACTCATATTTTCTTCCTCTGTCAAGCCCTCTCTTATGTTTTGTAAAACACACGTTTTCTTCCTTTGTCAAGCCGAGCCCTCTCTTATATTCTGTAAAACACACATTTTCTTCTTCTGCCATGTCCTCTCTTATTTTTTGCAGAACACCCATTTTCTTCCTTTATCGAACCCTTATTTATGTTTTACAGAACACATGTTTTCTTCCTCTACAGAGTCCTTTCTTATATTCTACAAAACACACATTTTCTTTTGACACCTGTATGGACAATTATATGCCTTAAGTTTAGGGTTGCCTTACAATTAACAGTCAGCATTGATTCCTAAGAGTTGCCCTACAATCAATGATCAACCTTGATTCCTAAAAGTTGTCCTACAATCAATAGTCAGCATTGATTCCTAAAATTTATGGTCAATTGTCAGCATTAACTCCTAAAATTTAAGGTCAACAGTTAATATTAACTTATTGAATTTAGGATTAACTTGCCATCAATGGTTTTGACAAATGATTTTTCTGCATTTCAAGTTCCTTTTCCTTGTTCACAATGCTTTCGGGAATATCCTTGACAAATACAAATCGCACCTGTGGGCAAGCCACAACTTGTATTGCCACATTCCTTGGCACAACTTTGTAAATGTAGTAAACACATCTTAAAGGCACTCATAACATCAAATCAACAAGGACAAATCTATGAGATGTTGTTGACAACAAATCTAACATTAGTCAACAAAGATGGGTTCAACAATCTCCCCTTTTAGATTTGTTGGTAACACATTAAATCCAAAAATCAACAATTAAGCAACTTTTGACATTCATAGCTCCCCTTAAAACATACATCTCCCTTTTGCATGTGGGCATAATTCCAATTTAAGACAACCTTTAACTCCTTTTTTTTTTCTTCTCTCCCTTTACAATTTCTCCCCCTTTATTTGATTTTCCCCTTTGGTTTTATCAAGCTACTCCCTCTTTTGATCAATATGTACTCTCTTTGGATTTATGAAAAATATCTCCCCCTTTGACAACAAATCCAAAGAATAATAGAAGAGGGAAGGGTAGAGGGGTTAGAGGCATAGCTCAACCTCTAGAGGGTGGCTAAACACATAAATTTAGACTTAACTTTTATAACATCTCTCTTGATAGAGGTTTGGTGAATATATCTGCAACATGCAGCAGGCATATACTTCAGTTTTACTTTATTTTCTCCACTTTTTCTTTAATGAAGTGGTACTTGATTTTAATATGTTTAGATCTGGAATGTTAGACAAGATTCTTTGATAAATTGATGGCACTTTAGTTGTCACAACCAATTAGTAATAGCAATTGCACATCTACCTTCAGATCTTCAAGTTATTGTTTCATCTATAGCATTTTAGTACAAGCTTGAGTAGTAGCCACATATTCAACCTTTGTAACGCTTAGAGTCACTGAATTTTGCTTCTGACTTTGCTACGAAACACATCTACTACCTAAATAACATGCACCATCTGACATTAACATTTAATCATAACAATTTCCATCCTAATCAGCATTTGTATACCCATATAAATTAAGTTGTCCACTTCTATCATAAAGAAGCCTATAATGTGTTATGCCCTTAACATATATCAAAATTCTCTTAGCAGCCATGAGTTGAGATTCCTTGGGCTCACTTTGAAATCTAGCACAAAGTGTTACAACAAAAACAAGATCAAACCTTAATGCTGTCAAACATAGTAAACTTTCAATCAACTTTCCATATTCCTTTTGATCAACCATTTTGCCTTATTTATCTTTGCTTAATTTTATTCCAATAGTGATAGAAGTGCTTAATTCTTAAGAGTTCTCCATCCCAGCCTTGCTTTGCAAAGCTTGTAACCTTAAGAAGAATTTAATTTCACTTAGCATAGACATCTCAAACTTCTTCATTTGATCGGCAAAAGCAATTTAAAGGGCCTCTTTTTGAGTAGCAAAAATTATGTTATCAATATAAACCACAACAATTAATTGGCCCTGTTTATCTTTCTTTATGTACAAGTTGTTGTCCACATTTCCTTTTCTGAATTTTATATCTTTGAGACATGTATCTAGCTTGGAATACCATGCTCTTGGAGCTTGCTTTAAGCCGTATAAAGCCTTTTTCAATTTGCACACACTTGAACCATCATGATCAAGTATAAAACCATCAGGTTATTCAATAAATACTTCTTCTTCAAGCTCTCTATTAAGAAATGTAAACTTCACATCCATTTGATAAACTTTGTAATTTCTTTAAGCAACAATGGCGATGAATATTCTAATTACTTCAAGTCTAGCCACAAAAGCAAAGGTCTTTTTAAAATCAACACCTTCTACTTATAAACAGCCTTTGCATACAAGTCTTGTCTTGTTTCTTACAACCTCACCATTTTCATTAAGCTTATTTTTTAATACCCATTTGGTTCCAATAATGTTTTTCCTTTTAGGTCTAGGAACTAAACATCAAGTGTTGTTTTTTTCAATTTGATCAAGCTCTTCATTCATAATACACACCCATTCTTTGTGCTTTAATGCTTCTTCCATTAACTTAGGTTCAACCTCAGATATCAATGAGGTTTTTTCACCACCTTTTAATCTTCTCCTCGTCTACACAAAATCCTCTTTATTACCAATAATGTTTTTAGTTTCAACTTCAACTTTGACTCTTCTTTGAGTTTGGGAATGTCTTGATTCTTCTTCTTAATCAATTGTAATTTGTGAATCAACGTCTTCCTCATGCTGAATAGCCTCTGATTTATCACTTTTAGATTCCTTTTTATTATCACACAGGGCATCTTCAGCTTTCTCATACTGTGATTGCATTATAGAACTATCTTTAATCACTTTAACATTAAAGCTATTCATAATTTTCTGTAACCTTTTGTTGTATCATCTAAATCCTCTTCCATTTGGTACATAACCCAAGAATATGCCTTTATCAGCCATAATGTTTTACACTTGGCTTCTTTCCATTCCACAACTCATAGGGTGTCTTCTTTGTATATGGTCTCATTAAGAATTTGTTTTGAATTTGATAAGGACCTTTTTAGGTTTTGCACTGAGAAGGGAAAGGGGAAAATTAGTATGAGATGCTTAAATTTTACAAATCTATCTGAATTAAACCTCTATGACCTGTTAAAGTCAATGATCCAATTTTTATCTTACTTCTTTATATGAGAACGACCGTATAGATATCAAGTAAGCACAAGCACCTGAGAATACACAGAATTTTTACGGGGTTCACCCACAATGTGTAAGCTACATCCACGGTGTGATAAGATCACTCATAGATCACATAATCCACTCTTATTATTGAGGGATATAGCTGATGTTGTGAAAGGATCACTCACTATGGAAGGATTACTTTTTAACCACTTATAATGATCTCTCGATTACTTGAAGGGTTGATCTCCCAATCACTCCAAGGGTCTCTTACCCTTTTTTGAGAAGTACATAAAAAGTTTATGACAAAAACTTCCCTAAGAAATATCACTTAATGTGCACAAGCTACTGTTACAGACAATGGATCTTCTCCTTCTTCACTGCCACATAGAAGGGTAAGAAGGTAAAGTCACATGGAAGGGCAAGAAAGTAAATCCACATGGAAGGACAAGAAGGTAAAGCCACATGGAAGGGTAAGAAAGTAAATCCGTCGCGTAAGGACAAGAACGTAAATCTGCCACATAAGCCCTATTAGGGTTGATGGAAGGGAGTATTTAAAGACCTTGGAAGACAAAACACAAGAGGGTGAAAGGCCAACAAAATTGAATACACGGCAAAACACAAGAGGGTGGAAGGCCAACACAATTGCATACACAGCAAAACACCAATCGAGTGGAAGAGAGAGAAAACACCAAACCCTACATGGAAGAACACCACTTGCAAAAGAAAAGAGAAACTGTGCAAGCATAGAGAGTAGCTGGCCAAAACAAAAAGACATCCAAATATAACCAGCACGACAACCAGCACGGCAAAACCAGCACGACAGAATAGTACATGGCAAAAAGAAGAGGTGCTGGATGAAGAACAGTAGCCGTCATCGAAAAAGGGGAGAGGTCGGCAAATTGAGCAAATCGGAGCAAACCGTGTGACGACAAGAGAGAGAAACCCGTGAGGAATGGCACACCAGTGGTCGACGAGGAGAGAACACGACAAAGAGGTAGAAAGAGAAACAGATGGTCGAAAAATAGAGAAACAGCTAAAAGGGAGGTGGACGGCAAAGCGAGTCGATGGCAAAACAGAGTGGACGGTGAGATAGATCTAGCTGGACGGTGACAGAGATTCGGTTGGACGAAGAGAGAGAGACCGTCAACAGAACACGAGAGAAAGAGAGAAAAATTGAGACAGCTGTTGGAAGAGAGAGAAAAGAGGTATACAACCAGAACAGAGGAGTCGACGGGAAGGAGAGAAAAAGAAACTTGACGGCCAACCAAGTGAGCATAGCAAAACACACCACCGTGAGAAACCTGACGACCAAACAAGGAAGGAGAGAAAAACCCGTTATGGCTAGAGGGGTAGACGGCCGATGAACAGTGACCGACGGAAAAGAAAAAAAATCTGATACGGCCAAAAAGGGTGTGAAATGGATAAGGGTAAACCAGAAACGTACGTGAGGCGAGCCGTGAGATCGTGGGGTAAGGAGACGGGTGAGACCGTGAGACGGTAAAAGTAGGAGTTGTGTAAGACAACGTAGAGAAGAAATTTGGCGAAGCATCGGAAAGAACTCAACATATTTCTAGATTTCTTCAAGAGAGGTTAGAGAGCGTTACAGTGAACTTCTAAGCGGTAGTGGAGCAGCCTTTCAATTCAATAGAGGCAAGACAAGCTAGAAGAAGGGTAGACACAGTAAGTGACACTCTTTGTATTATACTTGCTTAGTAATTGCAATAGTGAACGGATTAGAGAATTAAGACATTCATTGTAACTAAAATTCTCAAGTATAGTGGATAGTCTTGGTAAGGGAGAGTCCTTACCACCGTGGATGTATGTCACGTTGATGGAACCACATAAATCTCATGTGTCCTTAATTTGCTTTACGTTTGTGTTTTAAATTGAGTTGTGAACGCAGCTAAAGTATCAGCCAACCCATAACCTAACAAAGTATCAGGCAAGATGTCTCAAAGGTGACTTTGGGGACTATTGTGATTAGTAGGTAGCAATAGACCTACGTTAGTCGAGTTTGAGAAAGAGTTCACTTTTAAGAAGAGGTTGAAGTTGTTCACTTACCTGTGAATTGCGAATTGTGGTGATACTGATTCACCCCCCTGTCAGTATCACAAACTAATAAATCCTAGGGAGAAGTCGGGAACTTCAATTGGTAGTAGAGCACAAGTTCACCAGTTTGAAGCTTAATAGCTTGGTGTACTAGTTTGAAGGAATTTAGAAGTTTGACTTGTTCAGTATACTGAGAAATGAAAGTCGATACCAGCACCAGCACTACTTACAGCAAGAAGGTTTCAATCTTCAACGGAACCGACTACCATATGTAGAGAGCAAGAATGCAAGTGGTATTTGCAACCATGGGCATGAACGTGGTGAAATGCGTACAGGAGGGTTTTGTGGCTCCAGAAGAAGGTAAAGACCCAACCCCAGAGGAGTTAAGGCAGTTTAAGATAAATGGAAAGGCCTCAAATGTCATTATTTTAGCATTGACAAATGCTGAGTATGCTAAAGTTATGGACTACAAATCTGCCAAGGAGATATGGGACAGATTGCAGAAAGTCTATAAAGGTGATAGCAGAATGAAGGAGGCTAAGCTTCAAGTGTTCAAGGAGAGATATGAATCTTTTAGAATGCAGAAGAATGAGACAGTTCAAGAGTTCTTCACTAGGGTTATTGACGCTGTAAACTACCTGAGAAGTCATGGGAAGAACAAGAAGGACTCATCGATTGTGAAGAAAATTCTAAGAATTCTGCCTGAGAGGTTTACCTCAAAGGTAGCAGCCATAGAGGAGAGTAGAGATCTTAATTCTATGTCTCTGCATGATCTCCAGTGCAATCTCATTGTATATGAGATGAGAATAAAGTTAGCTGAAAGCTTTGCAACAACAGAGGTATTAAAAGAGGCAGCTTTCAAAGCTATGAAGCACTTGAAGATAAAATAAGAGGAAGAATCATCCAGTGAGGATGATGATGATGATGAGGAGGAAGAAAGTGAAGGTGATGTGTTGGCTTACTTCACAAAGAAATTCAAAAGGGGGTCTAAGAAGGGAAAAGGACAGTTGTCCTTAAGATATTATCGTTATGGGCAGACTGGACACTTTGCTTCTCAGTGCAAAGTGAAACTTGATGAAAAAGATAAGGATGGTGATGATGAGCAGAATTCAAGATAGAGAAGATAATCATTCAAATCAAAGAAGTCCAGTAAGAATATTGCCAACCCACAGAGAAAGAAGAGAGACTCATTCAAGAGTTATGTGAGTCAGACAAAAGAAGCTGATGAGGAGAAAGATGAAGACTCATCAGATGAGCATGTCTTTATGGCATCAGCACAAGGTGGTAGTCAACCTCTGAAGAGGAAGAGGAGGTTGATGAAGAAGAGCCAGATCTTGAAGCTGAGCTGGAAGTAGCTTCAAAGGAGATAATCAAAAAGGACATAACCATAAGAAAGTTGAAGGCCCGTATAAAACAAGTTGAAGCAAAGTCTGAGGAAGCTGAAAGTCAAAAGAAGATTTGAAGAACAAATCAAAATATGTGAAGACCTTACAGTAAAGCTTGGCTCAAGGGCTTCAAAAATTAAAGAAATGGAGAATGAGTTGCTGAGACTTCAGCAACAACTTAAAAGTAGCAAAGAGAACTTACAGAAGTTTGAAATGATAAGAGAAACAAGTTCTGCAAAAGGAGAGAAGAATGTAAAGAAAGTGCAACAATCTAAGGCTGCATTGGTTAAAGAAAATAAGAATGTGCCACAATCTAAGGCTGCATTGGCTAAAGAAAATAAGAATGTGCCACAAAAGTTGAAAGAGAAGGTTGTGACTTAGAAAAAGATAGCTGAGAATAAAGAAGATTTGAAAAAGCAACCTAAGGTGGCAAACAAGAAGGAAGAAAAGAAAGTTAGCCAACAGAGGGCTACAACTGAACAGAAGAAGGAGAAGAAGGTGACTGAAATGAAAGTCACACAAGCAAAGAAGCCAACTACTTTGCCTACACAACAAGTGATGAACAGAAGAAGACAAGCTGTGATCAGACCCAAGAAGAGGTAGTTTCAAGGTCATTGCCTTTATTGCGGAGTTTGGGGTTATAAGGCAAGTAACTGCTGGTGGAGAAGGCCAGTATATGTCTCTAACTTGAGAAGATACGATGCTGCATATAGGGGGAGACAATACAGAATTCAGAAGAGAACACCTGGTATGAGTTCTTGCACATACTATAAAAGGCAAGGACACACTGACGAGGATTATTGGTGGAAGCCCAAACCAATAGCTTCAAAGAACAAGTTTGCTATATTGGCAGACTTGGAATAGTGTAAAAGGTATGGGCAGAATGGTCATAATACCAAGAGATGCATGACATTTCTCTCTGAGCAAGAGAAGGCACTTAATGGCACAGTGAAAACAAGTGGTGCAGTCAAAGCTGAGAAAAAGGAGAAAGCTATCTTCAAGCCAATTCAAAAGAAGGAATATATAGCCAAAAGGGAGGTGGCTAATATAGCTGAAATTGCACTAAAGGCTGACTACAAGGATAAGCAGTGGATCCTTGACAGTGGATGCACTTCACACATGACAGGAGACAAGAGTAAATTGTCAAAGATAAACAAGTCAAGAGAAGGCAGAGTCAAGTTTGGCAATGATGATTCACTCAACATCAATGGTCAGGGGTTAATGAATATTAGAAAAGGAAAGCTAAAAGATGTTCTGCATATTGAAGGACTCAGATATAATCTAGCATATGCCAGCCAACTATGCAATGAAGACCATAAAGTGATATTCACAAAAATTGGTTGCCAAGTAAAGAGTAAAGAAGGCAATACTGTTGCAGCCGGGAAAAGAACAGCTGGAAATTTATATGTGATTGATGACGACAAGACAAATAGTTGTTTACTCACCAAAGAAGAAGAAAATCAACTCTGGCATAGGAGGCTGGGACACTTATCACAGAAGAACATGAGGAAGCTGACCACTACTCATGCAATCAAAGACATTCTCGACCTCAGGAGAAAGAGAGAGTATGTTTGCTCAACATGCTATAAAGGAAAACATGCCAAAAAGCAGTATAAGACCAAAGAGTTCAATTCTAAAGCAGTGCTTGACATTGTGCATATTGATTTGTGTGGGCCGATGAGAACAAAAGGGTTGAATGGTGAGAGGTACCTCATCTTGTTTGTTGATGATTATTCATGAACGACCTGCATCATCCACCTTAAACATAAGTCAGAAGTTTTGAATTGCTTTAAGAGATACAGAAGATTGGCTGAAAATGAAAGTGGAAGGAAGATCAAAGTATTGAGGTCAGATCAAGGCACTGAATTTACAAATAAAGCTTTTGAAGATTATCTTGAAAAGCATGGAATTCATCATCAATTGGCAGCAGCAAGAACACCTCAACAGAACAGGGTGGTAGAGAGGAAAAATAAAGCTGTGGTTGAAATGGCGAGAACTCTACTGCTAGAATCCAAGCTTCACACAAGATTTTGGACAGAAGCAACATTTACAGCCGTGCATCTACTAAACAAAGTATTATTAAGACCCAATACTAATAAAACTCCATATGAGCTATGGAGTGGGAAGAAGACAATAGCCAAGTATCTCAGAGTCTTTGGCAACCCATATTTTGTGAAGAATAAGGAGCAAAACTTGGGAAAATTCAACTCTAGGTCTGATGAAGGCATCTTTGTGGGATACTCAGCAAAGACAAAAGGTTACAGAGTTTTCCTACATAAGCTAGGAAAAGTGATCATGTCCAGTGATGTGAAAATAGATGAGAATTGGAAAACAATGCAGAATGGAGAAGCTGAGGACAATGAAGAAGATGACTTCAATTTAGATGAAGAATCTGACCAACCTGAAGAAAAGGAACAAGAAGTAAGTTCAGACTCAGAGAAGAGTGGGTCTGAAGATGAAGAAAGAGATCCTCTTACAACTAAGACTGTGCAAGAAAGAAAGCCAAAGAAAATGTGGACCAGTGCTTATCAAGAAAATCAGATCATAGATGACCCATCAACAAGAGTTACAACAAGAAGAAGAATTGTGGGAGCTACTGCTTTACTCTCACAAGTTGAACCTAAATCTATTGAAGAGGCTACACAAGATCTAACTAAATCTCTATCCACAAAGCTGTTTGAAAAGCACAGATTTAGTCTATCTGTGCAAATGCCTCCTCAAGCCTGAAGTTTAGGTGAATCCTCCATCTCTACTTTGTGAGTTTTTCAAATTTGTAATTGGTTGGCAAAGGGGGAGAGAAGCAACAGTGCAGAGGGAGCTATTAAGAAAGGGGGAGCGCATATTTAAGGGGAGTTGAAACTGCTGTATAGTGACTTTTGTTATGAGTGTTGCTAACAATTACAAAGGGGGAGATTGTTGTTCCCACAGCCTTGTATGGGTTGTAATTATTGTCAACTAGGTTTAAGTGTGCAAGAAAGTAAAGCCACATGGAAGGGCAAGAAGGTAAAGCCACATGGAAGGGAAAGAAAGTAAATCTGCCGCGTAAGGGCAAGAACGTAAATCTGCCACGTAAGCCCTATTAAGGTTGATGGAATGAAGTATATAAAGACCTTAAAAGACAAAACACAAGAGGGTGAAAGGCAAACACAATTGAATACATGGCAAAACACAAGAGGGTGGAAGGATAACACAATTGCATACACGGTAAAACACCAATTGGGTGGAAGAGAGAGAAAACACCAAACCCTACACAGAAGAACACCATTTGGAAAAGAAAAGAGAAACCGTGCAAGCAAAGAGAGTAGTTGGCCAAAACAAAAAGACGTCCAAATATAACTAGCACAGCAAAACCAGCATGACAAAACAGTACACGGCAAAAAGAAGAGGTGCTAGATGAAGAACAATAGCCACCGTTGGAAAAGAGGAGAGGTCGGCAAATTGAGCAAATCAGAGCAAACCGTGTGACGACAAGAGAGAGAAACCCGTGAGGAATGGGACACCACCAGCACACCATTGCTTGGCAAGGAGACAACACGACAAAGAGGTAAAAAGAGAAACAGACAGTCAAAAAATAGAGAAACGGCTAAAAGGGAGCTGGACGGCAAAGCGAGTCAATGGCAAAATAGAGTGGACAGTAAGATAGATCCTGCTGGACGGTGAGAGAGATTCGACTGGACGAAGAGAGAGAGACCGTCGGCAAAACACAAGAGAAAGAGAGAAAAATTGAGATAGCCGTTGGAAGAGAGAGAAAAGAGGTATACAGCTAGAACAGAGGAGTCGACGGGAAGGAGAGAAAAAGAAACCCGATGACTAACCAAGTGAGCACGGCAAAACACACCACCGGTGGAAGGAGAGAGAAACCCGATGACCAAATAGGGAAGGAGAGAAAAACCCGTTACGGCCAAAATAGAGGGGTGGACGGCCGATGAACAGTGACCAACAGAAAAGAAAAAAAATCTGATACGGCCAAAAGAGGTATGAAACAGACAAAGGTAAACCAGAAACATACGTAAGGCGAGCCGTGAGACAATAAGATCGTGGGGTAAGGAGACGGGTGAGACCGTGAGACGGTGAAAGTAGGAGTTGTGTGAGACAATGTAGAGAAGAAATTCGGCAAAGCATCGGAAAGAACTCAACGTATTTCCAGATTTCTTCAAAAGGGGTTAAAGAGCGTTACGGTGAACTTCTAAGCGGCAGTGGAGCAGCCTTTCAATTTAACAGAGGCAAGACAAACTAGAAGAAGGGTAGACACAGTAAGTGACACTCTTTATATTGTACTTGCTTAGTAATTGCAATAGTGAAAGGAGTAAAGGATTAAGACATCCATTGTAATTGGAATTCTTAAGTATAGTGGATGGTCTCGATAAGGGAGAGTCCCTACCACCGTAGATGTACGTCACGTTGACGGAACCACGTAAATCTCGTGTGTCCTTAATTTGCTTTACATTCTGTGTTTTGAATTAAGTTGTGAACGTAGCTAAAGTATCAGCCAACCCATAATCTAACAAAGACCTAAACAAGAACATCCGAATTGTCTATTAGGCAAGGTGTTTGAAAGGTGACTTTGGGGACTATTGTGATTAGTAGGTAGCAATAGATCTACCTTAGTTGAGTCTGAGAAAGAGTTCGCTTTTAAGAAGAGGTTGAAGTTGTTCACTTACCTGTGAATTGCGAATTGTGGTGATATTGATTCATCCCCCCTTTCAGTATCATAAACTAGTAGATCCTAGGGAGAAGTCAGGAACTTCACTCCTCTATAAGTTCTCTTCTTTTCTTTTTACCACTGTTGTTGTCTCTCCTTTGCAGGTCTCTCCTTTTCTTTCTACCACTGCTGCTATCTCTACTATGCAGGTTCTCTCCTTTTTTTTGCCACTGCTGCCTCTTTCTTTTTACAGTTGCTGCCTCTTTCTATTGTGCACTCTCTCTTTCTCTTCAAGTGCTAGATTTCTCTTTTGTTTTTTGCAACTATTGCTATCTCTCCTTTGCAGGTTCTCTCTTCTATATGTTCTTTCCTCTGTAGGTTTTCTTCGCTACAAATTCTCTCTGCTACAGGTTATCTTTGTTGTAGGTTTTCTCCTTTGCAAGTTCTTGTTACTGTAAGTTATCTCCACTACAAGTTCTTTCCACTACAGGTTCTCTTTGTTTTAGGTTATCTCTATTATAAGTTCTCTCCGTTGTAGGTTTTCTCCTCTGTAAGTTATCTTTGCTATAGGTTCTCTCTATTGTAGGTTATTTCTGCTGTAAATTCTCTTTACTGCAGGTTATCTCCATATTTTCTTCCTTTTTTGCCATTGTTGCTCTTTCTTGTTTGCCGTGTCACTTTTTGTTATTTTCTGTTGTGTTGCTACTTATTATTTTCTACTATGCCATATTTCTCTCTTTAAAACTTTGCATTATTTTTGTAGTTTTTCTCTTGACAACTCTGCTCTATTTCTGCAATTCCTCTTTTGATAGATTTGCTCTATTTTTGCAATTCCTCTATTAACAGCTCTGCTCTATTTCTACAATTCCTCTCTTGACAGCTTTGCTCTCTTTCTATAATTCCTCTCTTAATAGCTCTGCTCTCTTTCTGTAGTTTTTTTTTTACCTGTTATGTTTCTCTCCTCTGCAACTGCTTAGTATGCTCTCTATTGTTTCCTCTTTTCTGCACACTATTGTGCCCTCACCTTTTCTGTTTGATGGCTTCTCTCTACTATTGCAATCTATTTCTTTATTATGTTTTTGTAGCTCAATCTTTTTTCTTTTTCATGCCCTCTTTTATGTTCTGTAGTACACAACCTCTTGTTGTTCCCTTTACCTATTCTTTTTAATGGTTGCTCTTTGCTATTTTGCTCCTTTTCTTTTGGTGGCTGCTCTCTACCGTTCTCTCTGTTTCTTTATTATGTTTCTGCAGCACATACGTCTCTTGACAGCTGCATAGATATATTTATAAGCCTTAAGTTTAGGGTTACCCTATCATCAACAGTCAGCATTGATTCCTAAGGGTTTCCCTACAATCAGGAAGCAGCATTGATTCCTAAAATTTAGGGTCAACAGTCAACATTGACTCCTAAAATTTGGGATCAATGGTTAACATTGACTCATTGAATTTAAGGTTGACCTACCATCAATGGTTTTAACCAACGATCTCTCTGCGTCTCAAGTTCCTTTTCCTTGTTCATAATGCTTTCGGGAATCTGCTTGACGAATACAAATTGCATATGCAGGCAGGTCACAACCTCCATTGCCATATCCTGAGCAATTTCCTTGGCTTTTGCCTTAACATGTTGCTTATTGGCTGGTATTGCCAAAACTTTGTAAATACAGCAAACACATCTTAAAGGCATTCATAACATCAAATCAATAAGGACAAATCTATGAGATGTTGTTGACAACAAATCCAACATTAGCTATTAAAGATAGGCTTAACAGAATCTGAGTGGCAGTAGTGATAGCCTCTCTCTAGTAGCTATGTGAAGTACCATGCTTAGCCAACATAGTCCTTGCCATATCCACTAGGCTTTTATTCTTTTAGTTACTCCATTTTGTTAGGGTGTGTAAAGACTAGCATATTCATGCTTTTACAAATAATTTTCAAATTCACTGTAAGTGTATTATGTCCTAAATGTTTTAATTCTTCTCCCCAACTAATTTTCAGCCAGCCTCCTGTAACTCTTGAAATTATTGAGAGCATATAATTTATGTTTTAAGAACATATTACAAGTCATTCTTATAAGATCATCAATAAAAAAAATGAAGTACCTATCACCCTTTGATAATTGTTGTCTCATAGGCCTATAAACATTTGAATGAATGAGCTCCAATAGCTTCTTTGTTTAAATCTCCATATTTTTATAGGTAGCATTCACCATCTTCCCTTTTTGATACATACTACAAATTGCAGTTCTTTCTTTTTTCAGCTTAGGTACATCTTTCACAACTTTATTTTTAGACAATTTGTTTAGCCTCTTTTATCCAAGATGTCTCAACCTCCTGTGCCACAACAAATTCTTATCTTTGGTGCTCATGTAACATGTATTTTTGCTGTTGGAAACTTGGTATAAGTTTCCATTTATTCTTTCTCCCTTTGTAAGAACAGCATCATCACTTAATCTCTTTACCGTGCAGCCACTCTTACTGAAAGTAACTTCATGCCCATCATGACAAAGGTGACTAACACTAACTAGATTGTATTTTAGCCTTTCAACATAAAGCATTTCCTCTTATTTCAGCTTTTCTACATCAATTTCAGCAACATTAACACCATTAATATTCAAACAACCATTATTACCAAATATGATTAACCTTCTATTGTATTTTTCTACTTCCTTTAGCACTTTAGAGTCTCCTATTATGTGTGAAGAGCAACCACTATCAAGGATCCATGACTTTTCTTTCTTGGAAGCTTTTAAGGCTACTTCCACAACCATAGCCATTTCCCTTCCTCTTCTTCTTCTTTAGCCAAACATAAGAGCATATGTAAGTGTTCTCATTTGCACTCTTTAACCGGACAATAATGTCAAGCATTCCTCAACAATAAGTCTAGCCTTTTCGCATCTTTCACAAATTTCATCCAACATATCAAATCTATTTCTTAGTGGAATATAGTTTCTTTTCACTTAAGGCTGTCTCCTTTCTTGATAGAGTGTTCCCCTAGACTCTTAAATCACATTCCTCTTTATTATAGGCCTATTACTTTAGCACACACTAGCCTTGTACCCATACTTGCTACAGTTCTAGCAAAATCCTTCAAATCCAAAATTTCTTCTTTCACTAAGTTTATATTTCCTATCTTTAGCAACTATTGTGACAACCATCTTTCCGTCTTCGACAACTTATCTCCTTTGGACAAGAGTTTTCATCATATCTTTTTTAACCCATTTTAGCTTGGGTTGGTTTCTCTTCTCTATAACATCATTGTGTTTGTTTTCAGGCACAAACATAATTTTCTTCTTCTCTTTTACCCTCTCATTTGGCTTTTCAATATAGCTAAGTCCTTTCTTCCCCATGGAATGAGGTCTTTGTTTGCTTAATAGCATTTGCTGAAGAGGACTCTCTTTTCACTTCCACAGCCTACATAAAGCTTTCTTCATACATCTTCAATTCAAACTCAGCCTTGTGGAACTTGACTTGCAAAATCAGCACTTTTTGCTTTTGTGCAATCACCTTAGTGCCTAGATTTGCGTATATCTTACCTTGTTCTGCCTCAAGTACATTCAGCTCCTCAATTTTTTTCAAGTACCCCTCATACACTTTAAACTCTTTTTCTTTCACTTGGAGATCAAATTTATCAACAATAGAATTTTTATTCAGCTTCTTGAAATGCTTTACCTCCTTTTCCAACGTCTTGTTTTTGTACAAACAAGCTCTCAATTTATTCTCAAGTTGTTACACCATCTCATTGTTTTCCTCTTTAGTTGATTCCATATCACTTGAAGATTCTTGTTCAACATTTACCTGTGCAACTAGCAAATTTTCTGTAACATCATCATCAGAATCATCGTCAGCTTTTTCTTTAGAATCTTTTTCATCCAATTTGCTTAAAAATTTTCTTTTTTTTGGATATAAAGAGTTTCTTTTTCCCTTTGGCACTTGAATTTTTAACTTTAAAATAGCTAGATTTCTTTGTTCGCCTCCTTGGAGTCGACTCATCATCATTATCACTATTTGCTTCTTTTCTCTTTGGACAATCCATGGTAAAGTGCCCAATGCCTCCATGATTAAAGCACTTTAAGGTTAATTTTCCCTTGTACTTCCCTTTTTCTTTCCTCATATTTTTGGTGATGTATGTCATATCTTTATCAAATTTAGTATCACTATCTTCTTCTTCAGAGTTGTTTTTGGATTCTACTTCTTGTTCTTTAATCTTTAATTTTTTTATTGCCTTAAAGGCCAACTCCTTATCTGCCTTAGACTTCTTTTCTTTCTTCATTGGGGATATTCTCATTTCATAAGCCACTAATATGCTATGTAAATCATTCAGAGGCAGTCTATCCAAATCTCTATCTTCTATAGAGGAAAATTTGTCATTAAAAGCTCTAATTAAACATACAATTTCATTTACTCTTGTAAAAAAGGCATCCATAAATTCATCATTCAGCATCTTTATGTCTTTAAATTTTCTCCTCTAGATTTGTAGCTTGGCTTCCTTCACAACCTTATCTCTTTTATATATATTCTTTAATTTGTCTCAAATTTGTTTAGTTGTGTTATACCCCATTACTTTAATGAATTCTTTGTCTGATTAGGAGGCATATAAGGCATTTTTAGCCTTTCCATCACACTCTAAATTCTTCTTATCAGTAAGCATCATAATAGCACCTTTAGCAACAAGGGTGAAGCCACTAACAACAGATTCAAACACATTCAGACCAAGTGACATCAAATATAGGAGCATTTTATTCTTCCATAACTGATAATTTTGTCCATTAAAAATGGAAATGCCCTTGCTGTTCACACTATTCATGCTCTTCATGATATTAACCAGCAATAGATTTAAAGATTCACAGTAGCAACAAAACTTTCAAATCAAAGCAGAATGGATCAACAGAGGAAACTTTGCGCTGATACCAATTGATGAAGACCTTCTTAGGTCTCACACTAAGACAGGGATGGGATGAATCAGTATGAGATGTTTACTTTTTATAAATCTATCCACATTAAACCTTTGTGACTTATTAAAGTCGATAATCCAATTTTATCTTGCTTCCTTATGCAAAAACAGTTATATGAATATTAAGTAAACATAAGCACCCAAGAACATACAGAATTCTTACGTCGTTTACTACAATGTGTGAGCTATATCCACGATGTGATAAGATTACTCCTTGATCACACAAATCCACTCTTCTTATCAAGGGATATAGCTAATGTTGTGGAATATCACTCCTTACCCACTTATAATAATCTCCTGATCACTCTAAGAATCTCTCACCCTTTTTTAAGATGTACATAAATAGTTTATGACATAAACTTCCCTGAGAAAGATTATTCAACGTATATAGGCTGCTATTATAGAAAAACAGATCTTCTCTTTCTCACTATTGATTTCTCCTCAAGCTTTATTGATCTCTCCTCTACAGGTTCTTTCCTTTACTTTCTACCATTGTTGCCTCCTTCTTTCTACTGCTGTACACTCTCTCTTTCTCTTCTACTATTTAAGGCTTTCTCCTTCTTATTGCCACTACTGCCTCCTTCTACCTTGCACTCTCTTCTTTTCTTCTACTGCAAAAGGCTTTCTCCTTCTTACTGATGCTACAACCTATTGAGTTTCTCCTTATTGCTGTGCCCTCACCTTTTCCTTTTGGTGGCTATTCTTTATAGTTTTTCCTTTTGGTGGCTGCTCTTTGCCGTTGTAATCTATTTCTTTATTACGTTTTTATAGCTGACTCTTTCTTCCTCTGTCATACCTTCTCTTATTTTCTGCAACACACTCTCTTGGCATTCTGCAACACTCACGTTTTCTTCCTTTGCCAAGCCCTCTCTTATGTTTTGTGGAACACACATTTTCTTCCTCTGTCGAGCCCTCTCTTATATTCTACAGCACACTCTCTTGGCATTTTGCAACACTCATGTTTTCTTCCTCTACCAAGCCCTCTCTTATATTTTGCAAAACACACATTTTCTTTCTTTACCAAGCTCTCTGCAGTTTCTCTTATCTCCAGGTTATCTCTGCTACAAGTTATCTCCAATACAGGTTCTACCTCTTTCTACATTGGTAGGTTTTCTCCTCTACTGCCGGTGCTACCTCTTTTTACCTTGGCAAGTTCTCTCCTCTGCTGTTAGTGCTGCTTCCTTTTACCTTGGCAAGTTTTCTCCTTTGCTATCGGTGATGCCTCCTTTTGCCTTGGTAGGTTCTCTCCTCTACTGCCGATGCTACCTCCTTCTACCTTGGTAAGTTCTCTCCTCTGTTACCGATGCTACCTCTTTCTGCCTTGGTAGGTTCTCTCTTTAGTTGCTGGTGCTGCCTCTATCTGCCTTGGTAGGTTTTCTCCTCTGCTATTGGTATTGCCTCCTTCTACCTTGGCAGGTCTTCTCCCCTATTGCCAGTGTTGCCTTCTTCTGCCTTGGCAGGTTCTCTTCTCTGCTAGTTGCTGATTTTGCTATTGCAAGCTTCTTTTTTTTTGCAACTGCTCTTCCTTCCTCTTGTTGTCGTTACTACCTCCTCCTTACTACCACTACTACCTTCTCCTTATTGCAACTGCTACCTTCTCTTTGTTGTAGTTGCTACTATTTCTCCTCAGCAGGTTCTCTCCTTTTCTTTTGTTACTAGAGGTTGTCTCTACCTCTTTCTGCTACTGTTGCCTTTTCCTTGCTATAGCTGTTGCCTTTTCCTTGCTGCAATTGCACTCTTTTTCTTCATAGTGCTGCTACTATTTTCTTTTGCCGCAACACTCTCCTTTTCTAGTGCTAATACTGTTTTCTCCTCCTAAATACTACTACAGTCTCTCTTCTTAGATGCCACTGCACTCTCTCCTCCTAGATGTTGCTACTATCTCTTTTCTACATCTCACTTTTTTTTTCTTGTAGCTCTCTTGCCATTCTCTCTTTAATTTTCTGCAGAACACACAACCTCTTAATAATACGCCCTCTTTTTTTTTTCTCTTGCACAGCACGCCCTTTTTTTCTGCATAGCACGCCTTTTCTTTTTCTGTAACATGCCTTCTCTTATTCTACAATACTCCTTTCTTGTTTTGCAGCATGCCTTCTCTTATTTTGTAACACGCCTTCTTTTTTCTTCCTCTGCCATTGCCCTTTCTTTTTGGTCTACAGAACACACCTTCTTCCTCTGTCGTTGCTCTTTTTTTTTTGGTGACTGCTCTTTGTCATTTTACTCCTTTTTTCTATTACATTTCTGTAACACACACCTCTCTTGACAGCTGCATGGATATATTTATAAGCATTGAGTTTAATGTTACCTTATCATTAACGGTTAGTATTAATTCCCAAGGGTACCCTAGAATTCATGGTTAGCATTAATTCCCAAAAGTTGCCCTATAATAAACGGTTAGCATTAATCCACAAAGGTTGCCCTACAATTAACGGTCCAAGGTCAACAGTCAGCATTAACTCTTAAAATTTAGGGTTAACAGTCAACATTGACTCATTGACTTTAGGGTTAACCTACCATTAACGATTTTAACCAACAATCTCTCTACATTTCAAGCTCCTTAACAAATACAAAATGCACCTATGGGCAGTAAACACATCTCGACAAATCTATAAGATGTTGACAATAAATCCAACATTAATCATCAAAGATAGGCTCAATAATCTTCCCCTTTGGATTTATTAGCAACACATTAAATCCAAAAATCAGTAATGAAACACAAGTAGTAGCTTTTGACATTCATAACTCCCCCTGAAACATGCATCTCCCTTTTTGCATATGGGCATGATTCTAATTAAAAGCAACCTTTAACTCTGTCTTTTTTTTGCTTCTCCCCCTTGACCATTTCTCCCACTTTATTTGATTTTACCCTTTGAATTTATCAATCTACTCCCCCTTTTGATCAATATATACTCTTTTTGGATTTATGCAAAATATCTCCCCCTTTGACAATAAATCCAAAAAACAATAGAAGAAGGAAGGGGAGAGGGGTTAGAGACATACCTCAACCTTTTAGGGGTGGCTGAATACATAAGTTTAGCCCCTTTTGTCCAAGATATTCCAATATCTTATGTCACAACAAATTCCCATCTTTGGTGCTCATGTAGCATGCGTTTTTGTTACAGGAAACTTGGTATAAGTTTCCATTTGTTCTTTCTCCCTTTGTAAGAATAACACCATCACTTAATCTTTTTACCGTACAACCACTCTTACTGAAAGTAACTTCATGCCTATCATCACAAAGTTGGCAAACACTAATTACATTGTGTTTTAGCCTTTCAACATAAAGTACTTCCTCTGATTTCAGCTTTCTTGCACCAATTTCAGCAGCACTAACACCTTTGATCTTTAAGGCACCATCATTGCCAAATATGGCTAACCTTTCATCATATTTTACTACTTCCTTCAACACCTTCGAGTCTCCTATCATGTATAAAGAGCAATCATTGTCCAGAATCCATGGCTTTTCATTCTTGAAACCTTTTAAGGCTACTTCCACAACCATAATCATTTCCCTTCCTCTTCTTCTTCAACCAAATCTAGGAGCATATATAGGTGCTCTCCTTTGCACTCTTTGACTGGGCAACAATGTCAAGCATTCCTCAGCAGTATGCCCAGCCTTTTCATATCTTCCATAGATTTCTTCCAACATATCAAATATATTTCTTAGTGGAATATGACTTCTTTTCACTTAAGACTATCTCCTTTCTTAATAAAGTCTCCCCCTAAACCCTTGCCTCACATTCCTTTTTATTATAGACCCATTACTCCAACACACACTAACCTTGTGTCCATACTTACCACAGCTATAGCAAAAACCTTCAAATCTAAATTTTCCTCTTTCACCCAGTTCATGTCTCCTATCTTCAACAACTGTTATGGCAGCTTTTTATGGTCTTTAACAACCTCTCTCCTTTGGATGGGAGTTTTCATCACATCTATCCTAACCCATTTTAGCTTAGGTTGGGTTCTTTTTTCCATAACATCATTGTGTTTTCTTTCAGGTATAAACAATATTTTTTTCTTTTCTGCTACTCTCTTATTTGGCTTTTTAATATAGTCAAGTCCTTTCTTCCCCATAGAATGAGGTCTTTGTTTGCTTAGACACTTATCCAACTTTTTCGTAGCATCTTCCTTAATAGTATTTATTGAAAAGGACTTTTCTTTCACTTCCACAGCTTGTATAAAGCTTTCTTCATACTTCTTCAATTCAAACTCAGCCTTGTGGAGCTTGGCTTGCAAAATCAACACTTCTTACTCTTATACAATCACCTTAGAGCCAAGTTTTTTTGTGTATCTTGCCTTGCTCTACCTCAAGCACATTTAGCTCCTTAATTCTTTTCAAGTACTCCTTCTTTTTCACTTTAAACTCTTTTTCTTTCACCTAGAGATCATATTTATCAACAACAGAATTTTTATTTAGCTTCTTGAGATGCTTTACCCTATTTTCCAATTTGTTGTTTTTGTAAAACAAACTCTCAATTCATTCTTAAGTTACAGCATTAACTCTTTCTCTTCCTCTTCAGTTAATTCCTCATCACTTGAAAACTCTTGTTCAACATTTACCTATGCAACAAGAATATTTTCTATAGCATAATCATTGAAATCATCATCAACTTCTTCTTCAGAATCTTCTTTATCCAATTTGCTCAAGAAATTTCTTATTTTAGATCTTAAGAGTTCCTTTTTCCCTTTAACACTTGAATTTTCAACTTTAAAATAGCTAGATTTCTTTATTCTCCTTCTTAGGGTCAGCTCATCATCATCATCACTATCTATTTCTTTTCTCTTTAGGCAATCCACAACAAAGTGCCCAATGCCTCCATAACTAAAGTACTTCAAGGGTAATTTCCCCTTGTACTTCCTTTTTCCTTTTCTCATATTTTTGGTAAAGTATGTCATGACTTTATCAAGTTTAATATCACCATCTTTAACTTCAAAGCTGCTGTCAGATTCTTCTTCTTGTTCTTTAATCTTTAATTTCTTCATTGCCTTAAAAGTCAATTCCTTCTCTACCTTAAACTTCTTTTCTTTCTTCATTGGGGCTATTCTCATTTCATAAGCCACCAATATGCTGTGTAAATCATCCAGGGGCAGCCTATCCAAATCTCTATCTTTTATGGAGGAAACTTTGGCATTAAAAACTTTCAGTAAAGTTCTAAGTATCTTCCTTACCACAGTAACATCGTTAATCTCCTCTCCATAGTCTCTAATGGAGCATACAATTTCATTTACTCTTGTAAAGAAGGCATCCACAGATTCATCACTCAACATCTTTATGTCTTTAAATTTGCCTCTTCAAATTTTTAGCTTGGCTTCCTTCACAACCTTGTCTCTTTCATAAATATTCTTCAATTTATCCCAAAATTTGTTTAGCTGTGTTGCACCCTATCACTTTGATGAATTCTTTTTCTGATAAGGAGGCATATAAGGCATTTCTTGTCTTTCCATCATACTCCAAATTCTTCTTATCAGTAAGCATCATAGTAGTACCTTTAGCAACAGGGGTAAAGCCACTAACTGCAGATTCAAACATATTCAGACCAAGTGACATCAGATATGGGAGCATTTTTTTTTTTCATAATTGATAATTATTGCCATCAAAAGTGGGAATGTCCTTGTAGTTAATACTATTCATACTCTCTATGCTATTAACTAGTAATATATGTAAAGATTCATAGTAGTAATAAACAATTCAAATCAAAATAGACAGAATGGATAAATAGAGGAACCTCTAGGTCTAATACCACTTGATGAGGACCTTCTTAAGTCTCACACTGAGAGGGAGAGGGGGTAAATCAATGTAAGATGCTTACTATTTACAAATCTGTTCAAATTAAACCTCTGTGACCTATTAAAGTCGATGATCTAATTTTTATCTTGCTTTTTTATGTGAGAGCAGTTGTATGGATATTAAACATGCATAGGCACCCGAGACCACATAAAATTTTTACATGGTTTACCCACAATGTGTGAGTTACATCCATAATATGATAGGATCACTCTTAGATCACACAATCCACTCTTATTATTAAAGGATACAACTAATGTTGTGGAAGGATCACTTCATAACCACTTACAATGATCTCATGATCACTATAAGAGTTGATCTCTCGATCACTCGAAAGCTTGATCTCCCAATCACTATAAGAGTCAATCTCTTAATCATTAAAAGGATTGATCTCCTAATCACTCCTAAGGGTCTCCCAACCTTTTTCAAGAAGTACATAAACAGTTTATGAAAAAACTTCCCTGAGAAGGATCACTCAATGTGCACATGCTGCTGTTATAAAAAATGGATCTTCTCCTTCCTCACTAATGGTTTCTCTTCTTAAGCTTCACTAGTCTCTCCTCTGTAGGTTCTCTACTCTGCAAGTTATCTCTGATACAGGTTATCTTCGTTGCAGGTTCTCTCCTCTCCAAGTTATCTCCATTGTAGGTTCTACCTCCTTCTGCCTTGGTAGGTTTTCTCTTCTATTGTCAGTATTGCCTCCTTTTGCCCTTGCAGGTTTTCTCCTTTGTTACTGGTGTTGCCTCCTTTTGCCTTGACAGGTTTTCTCCTCTGCTACAAGTGTTGCCTCCGTCTGCTTTGGTAAGTTTTCTCCTCTACTATTAATGCTGCCCCCTTCTGCCTTGGCAAGTTCTCTCCTCAACTGTTAATGTTACCTCTGTCTACCGGTGCTATTTCCTTTTGCCTTGGCAAGTTCTCTCTTCTAAAAGTTCTCTTTTCTGTTGGTTGCTGATTTTATTGCTGCAAGCTCCTTTTTTCTACAACCGCTCCTCCTTCTTCCTTTTGCTACCACTATTGCCTCCTCCTTGCTGCCACTACTGCTTTCTCCTTGTTGTAGCTACTGTCTTCTCCTTGTTGCAATTGTTACTGTCTCTCCTTAACAGGTTCTCTCCATTTCTTCTGCTGCTGGAGGCTATCTCTCCCTCTTGCTGTCATTACTGTCATCTCCATGCTACACTACACTTTTCTTCTTCCTCTAGTACTGTTGCTGTTTTCTTTTACCGCAACACTCTCCATTTCTGGTGTTCCTGCTGTTTTTTCCTCTTGGATGTCGCTACAATCTCTCCTCCTAAACACAACTGCACTCTCTCCGTCTAAATGTTACTACTTTCTCTTTTCTGTAGCTCAATTTTTTTTTTTTTTTGCAGCTCTCTTGCCATTATTTCTTTAATTTTTAATAGAACACACAACCACTTGAAAGCACGCCCTTCTTTTTTTTTTTTTTCCTCTTGCACAGCACGCCTTTTCTTATTTTGCAATACGCCTTCTTTTATTCTGCAACACACCTTCTCTTATTTTGCAGCATGCCTTTTCTTATTGAAGTTCCTGACTTCTCCCTTGGATCTACTAGTTTGTGATACTGAGAGGGGGGATGAATCAGTATCACCACAATTCGCAATTTGCAGGTAAGTGAACAACTTCAACCTCTTCTTAAAAGCGAACTCTTTCTCAGACTTGACTAAGGTAGATCTATTGCTACCTACTAATCACAATAGTCCCTAAAGTCACCTTTCAGACACCTTGCCTAATAGACAATTCGGATGTTCTTGTTTAGGTCTTCGTTAGGTTATAGGTTGGCTGATACTTTAGCTGCGTTCACAACTCAATTCAAAACACAAAACGTAAAGCAAATTAAGGACATACAAGATTTACGTGGTTCCGTCAACGTGACATACATCCACGGTGGTAGGGACTCTCCCTTACCATGACTATCCATTATACTTGACAATTCTAGTTACAATGGATGTCTTAATCCTCTGCTCCTTTCACTATTGCAATTACTAAGCAAGTACAATACAAAAAGTGTCACTTACTATGTCTACCCTTCTTCTAACTTGTCTTGCCTCTGTTAAATTAAAAGGCTGCTCCACTGCCGCTTAAAAGTTCATCGCAATGCTCTCTAACCTCTCTTGAAGAAATCTGGAAATATGTTGAGTTCTTTCCGTGCTTCACCGAATTCCTTCTCTAGGTTGTTTCACACAACTCCTGCTTTCACCATCTCACGGTCTCACCCGTCTCCTTGCCCCACGATCTCACTGTCTCATGTCTCGCCTGTCCGTTTCTCTCGCTCTTGTTGTCCAGCCAGATTTCTCTCTCTTACCACCAAATTTCTCTCCCTTCGTCCACCCCTCTTTGGCCGTTCCAGATTTTCTCTCCTTTTCTCTTATTTGGCCGTGTTTTCTCTCCTTCCCCGATGGTCTGCTTTTAGCCTTGTCGGGTTTTTCCTCTCCTTCTCCATCACTCTAATTTGGTCGTATATGTCTTTGTCGTCCACCCACCTTCAGCCGTCTCTATCTGTTTTTCTGTCGATCGTCCACTCTATTTTGTCGTCGACTCGTTTCTATGTTTTGCCATTGACCCGTTTCTCTCTCTTGCCATGTCATGGTTTCTCTCTCACTATCCAACCGTGTCAACCCATTTGTCTCACACCATCACAGATCTACTGTCTGCTCTTCTAGTGGTGTCTCACTCTTTGTCCATCTCTCTCTCTCTCCATTCTGTCGACCTTTCCTCTTTTCTGACGACGACTTTTTCAACGGCTGCTCTATTTTGGCGTCAAACCCCTGTTCTACCGTTTTCTTGCCGTCGATGTTCTCTCTCTCTTCGTCCACCAGTCCGTTCCGATTTGCTCAATTTGCTGACCTCTCCTATTTCCAACAGCCGACCTATCCTCTTTTCCGTTTTTTTTCTCTCCTTCGTCCGACAACTACTTCATTTTCTCTCTCTTCTCGTCGACGGCTTCTTTTCTCTCTCTTTCAAGTGTTTTCTCTCTCTTCGTTTGACGGCTTCACTGTGTGGCTACTGTTCACTCGACGGCTTCTTTCAACGGCTACACTATTCACTACGGCTGCTTCTTTTCTATTTTGTCGTCCCCTATTCTGCCGTTCGCTTGCCGTCGGTGTGCTTTAGCCGTATGTTGTGTTTTTCTGTTTTCTCTATTTGGCTGTCCACACACTTTTGTCTTTTGCTGTGTATTCAATTGTGTTGGCCTTCCCCTAATTTTGTCTTCTAAAGTCTTTATATACTCTCTTCCATGAAACCCTAATAGGGCTTACGCGACGGATTTACATTCTTGTCCCTCCAGGGCTTACGCGGCAGATTTACGTTCATGCCCTTCCATGTGGATTTACCTTCTTGCTCTTCCATATGGCTTTACTTTCTTGCCCTTCCATGTAGCTTTACTTTCTTGCACACTTAAACCTAGTTGACAACAATTACAACCCATACAAGACTGTGAGAACAACAATCTCCCCCTTTGTAATTGTTGGCAACACTCATAACAAAAGCCACTATGCAGCAGTTTCAACTCCCCTTAAATATGCACTCCCCCTTTCTTAACAGTTCCCCCTACACTGTTGCTTCTCTCCCCCTTTGCCAACCAATTACAAATATGAAAAACTCACAAACTAGAGATGGAGGATTCACCTGAACTTCAGCCTTGGGGAGGCATTTGCACAGATAGACTCAATCTGTGCTTCTCAAACAGCTCTATGGACAGAGATTTAGTTAGATCTTATGTAACCTTTTCAACAGATTTAGGTTCAACTTGTGAGAGTAAAGCAGTAGCTCCCACAATTCTTCTTGTTGTAACTCCTGCTGATGGGTCACCTATAATCTGATTTTCTTGATAAGCACTGGTCCACGTTTTCTTTGGCTTTCTTTCTTGCACAGTCTTATTTGCAAAAAGATCTCTTTCTTCATCAATCACACATAAGTTTTTAGCTGTTCTCTTCCCGGTTGCAACAATATTGCCTTCTTTACTCCTTACATGGCAACCTGTTTTTGTAAATATTACCTTATGGTCTTCATTGCATAGTTTTCTGACAAATGCTAGATTATATCTGAGTCCTTCAACATGTAGAACATCTTTTAACTTTCCTCTTCCAATGTTTACTAACCCCTAACCATTAATGTTGAGTGAATCATCATTGCCAAACTTGACTCTACCTTCTCTTGACTTGTTTAACTTTGACAATTTACTCTTGTCCCCGTTATGTGTAAAGTGCATCCACTGTCAAGGATCCATTGCTTATCCTTGTAATCAGCCTTTAGTGCAATTTTAACTATATTAGCCACCTCCCTTTTTGCTCTATATTCCTTGTTTTGAACTGGCTAGAAGATAGCTTTCTCCTTTTTCTTAGCTTTGACTGCACTGCTTGTTTTCACTATGCCATTGAGTGCCTTCTCTTGCTTAGGGAGAAGTGTCATGCATCTCTTGGCTTTATGGCCATCCTACCCACACCTTTCACACTGTTCCAAGTCTGCCAATATAGCAAACTTGTTCTTTGAAACCACTGGTTTGGGCTTCCACCAACAATCCTTGTCAATGTGTCCTTGCCTTTTATAGTATGTGCAAGAACTCATGATAGGTGTTCTCTTCTGAATTCTATACTGTCTCCCCCTGTATACAGCATCAGATCTTCTCAGGTTGGACACATATACTAGCCTTCTCCACCAGCAGTTACTCGCCTTATGACCCCAAACTCCACAATAAAGGCAATGACCTTGAAACTGCCTCTTCTTGGGTCTAATCACAGCTTGTCTTCTTCTGTTCATCACTTGCTGTGAAGGCAAAGTAACTGGCTTCTTTGCTTGTGTGACTTTCATTTCAGTCACCTTTTTCTCCTTCTTCTGTTCAGCCGTAGCCCATTGCTGGCTGACCTTCTTTTCTTTCTGAGACGTTGCAGCTATAGGCTGCTACTCTTTAACCAAATACATCATTTTTGGCCCTGAATTTGGTTTGATAACTGTCTCCTCTTCTTCAATTATCTTTATCTGAATCACAGCCTTCTCTTTCAACTTCTGTGGCAAAGTCTCATTCTCTTTAGGCAGTGCAGCATTAGATTGCTGCACTTTCTCTTCATTCTTCTTTTCTCTTGCAGAACTTGTTTCTCCTATCATTTCAAGCTTCTGCAAGTTCTCTTCACTCCTTTTGAATTGTTGCTGAAGTCTCAGCAACCTTTTCTCCTTTTCTTCAATTTTTGAAGCCCTTGAGCCAAGCTCTATTGTAAGGTCTTCACATATTTTGATTTGTTCTTCAAATCTTCTCTTCAAGTCAATATGTTCAGCCCTTATTTCATCCTTTTGACTTTCAGCTTCCTCAGACTTTGCTTCAACTTGTTTTATATGGGCCTCCAACCTTCTTATGGTTCTGCCATCTCCTTTGAAGCTACTTCCAACTCAGCTTCAAGATCTAGCTCTTCGTCATCAACCTCCTTTACATCTTTAGAGGTTGAGCTACCACCTTATGCTGATGCCATAAAGACATGCTCATATAATGAGTCTTCATCTTCTTCCTCATCAGCTTCTTTTGTCTGACTCACATAACTCTTGAATGAGGCTCTCTTCTTCTTCTGTGGGTTGACCGTCTTCTTGCTGGACTTCTTTGATTTGAATGATGGTCTTCTCCATCTTGAATTTTGCTCATCATCACTATCCTCGTCTTCATCATCAAGTTTCACTTTGCACTGAGAAGCAAAGTGTTCAGTCTGCCCACAATGATAACATCTCAAGGACAACTGTCCTTTTCCCTTCTTAGACCCCTTTTTGAATTTCCTTGTGAAGTAAGCTAATACTTCACCTTCACTGTCTTCCCCATCATCATCATCATCCTCCTCATTGGATGATTCTTCCTCTTCTTTTATCTTCAAGTGCTTCATAGCTTTGAAAGCTACCTCCTTTGATACCTTTATTGTTGCAGAGCTTTCAACTGACTTTATCCTCATCTCATATGTAATGAGATTGCATTGGAGATCATGTAGAGATGTAGAATTGAGATCTCTACTCTCCTCTATGGCTGCTACCTTTGAGGCAAACCTCTCAGGCAGAATTCTCAGAATTTTCTTCATAATCGATGAGTCCTTCTTGTTTTTCCCATGACTTCTAAGGTCGTTTACAGCATCAATAACCTTGGTGAAGAACTCTTGGACTGTCTCATTTTTCTACATTTTGAGAGATTTATATCTCTCCTTAAACACTTGAAGCTTGGCCTCCTTCATTCTGCCATCACCTTCATAGACCTTCTGCAATCTGTCCCATATCTCCTTAGCAGATTTGCAATCCATAACTTTAGCATACTCAGCATCTGTCAATGCTGAAATGATGACATTTGAGGCCTTCCCATTTATCTCAAACTACCTTAACTCCTATGGGGTTGGGTCTTTACCTTCTTCCAGAGCTACAAAACCCTCCTGTACGCATTCCACATTCATGCCCATGGTTGCAAATACCTCTTGCATTCCTGCTCTCCACATATGGTAGTTGGTTCTGTTGAAGATTAGAACCTTCTTGTAGTAAGTAGTGTTGGTACTGGTACCGGCTTCCATTTCTCAGTATGCTGAACAAGTCAAACTTTTAGATCCCTTCAAACTAGTACACCAAGTTGTTAAGCTTCAAACTGGTGAAACTGTGCTCTGATACCAATTGAAGTTCTCGAGTTCTCCCTTGGATCTACTAGTTTGTGATACTGAAAGGGGGGTGAATCAGTATCACCACAATTCGCAATTCACAGGTAAGTGAACAAATTCAACTTCTTCTTAAAAGCGAACTTTTTCTCAGACTCGACTAAGGTAGATCTATTGCTACCTACTAATCACAATAGTCCCCAAAGTCACCTTTCAGACACCTTGCCTAATAGATAATTTGGATGTTCTTGTTTAGGTCTTCGTTAGTTTATGGGTTGGCTGATACTTTAGCTACATTCACAACTCAATTCAAAACACAGAACGTAAAGCAAATTAAGGATACACGAGATTTACGTGGTTCCGTCAACGTGACGTACATCCACGGTGGTAGGGACTCTCCCTTACCAAGACTATCCACTATACTTGAGAATTCCAGTTACAATGGATGTCTTAATCCTCTGCTCCTTTCACTATTGCAATTACTAAGCAAGTACAATACAAAGAGTGTCACTTACTGTGTCTACCCTTCTTTTAACTTGTCTTGCCTCTATTGAATTGAAAGGTTGCTCCACTACCCTTTAGAAGTTCACCGCAACGCTCTCTAACCTCTCTTGAAGAAATCTGGAAATACGTTGAGTTCTTTCCGTGCTTCGTCGAATTCCTTCTCTAGGTTGTTTCACACAACTCCTGCTTTCACCATCTCACAGTCTCACCCGTCTCCTTGCCCCACGATCTCACTATCTCACGGCTCGCCTGTCCGTTTCTCTCTCTCTTGCTATCCAACCGAATTTCTCTCTCTTACCTCCGGATTTCTCTCTCTTCGTCCACCCCTCTTTGGCCGTTCCAGATTTTCTCTCCTTTTCCCTTATTTGGCCGTGTTTTCTCTCTCCTTCCCTTCGACTCCTCTGTTCCGACCGTCTCCTCTTTTCTCTATTTTTGCCGACCGTTTTTCGTTCAGCCCCCCTTCGATCGTCTTCTCATCGGTCATCTCTCTATTTTTCTCTCTCTTTACTGCCGACTGTATTTTTGGTCGTGTTTTCTCTCCTTCCCCGGTGGTCTGTTTTTGGCCTTGTCAAGTTTTTCCTCTCCTTCTCCGTCACTCTGATTTGGCCGTATATGTCTTTGCCATCCACCCACCTTCAGTCATCTCCATTTGAAGTTCCCGACTTCTCCCTAGAATCTATTAGTTTGTGATACTGAGAGAGGGGTGAATCAGTATCACCATAATTCGCAATTCGCAAGTAAGTGAACAACTTCAATCTCTTCTTAAAAGCGAACTCTTTCTCAGACTAGACTAAGGTAAATCTATTGCTACCTAGTAATCACAATAGTCCCCAAAGTCACCTTTCAGACACCTTGCCTAATAGACAATACGGATGTTCTTGTTTAGGTCTTCGTTAGGTTATGGGTTGGTTGATACTTTAGCTGCGTTCACAACTCAATTCAAAAATAGAACGTAAAGCAAATTAAGGACATATGAGATTTACGTGGTTCTGTCAATGTGACGTACATCCACAGTGGTAGGGACTCTCCCTTACTGAGACTATCCACTATACTTAAGAATTCCAATTACAATGGATGTCTTAATTCTCTGCTCCTTTCAATATTGCAATTACTAAGCAAGTACAATACAAAGAGTGTCACTTACTGTGTCTACCCTTCTTCTAGCTTGTCTTGCCTCTATTGAATGAAAGGCTGCTCCACTGCCGCTTAGAAGTTCACCGCAACACTCTCTAACCTCTCTTGAAGAAGTTTGGAAATACATTGAGTTCTTTCAATGCTTTGCCGAATTCCTTCTCTACATTGTTTCACACAGCTCCTGCTTTCACTGTCTCACAGTCTTACCCGTCTTCTTGTCTCACGATCTCACTGTCTTACTGCTCGCCTGTCCGTTTCTCTCTCTCTTATTGTCCAGCCGAATTTCTCTCTCTTACCGCCAGATTTCTCTTTTCTATTCACCCACTTAGGCGTCACGAATTTACTCCCCTTTCTACCTGTGGTCTACTTTTCTTCGTCCTGCCGTCCAGCCCCGTCTAGCTGTCACTCTTCTTCCCGTCAACTCCTCTGTTCTAGCCGTATACCTCTTTTCTCACTCTTCCAACGACAGTCTCCGGTGGTGTCTCTCTCTTCATCCGTTTCATGCTTCTCTCCTTGCTATGTCGTTCATTTGTCTCACGCCGTCGCAGATCTGCTGTCTGCTCTTCCAATGGCGTCTCTCTCTTCGTCCGTCGGATTCATTTTCTCTCTCTTCGTCCATCGACTAAGTTTTCTCTCTCTTCGTCCAACCGCTGGTGTGTCGGTGGGGTGTCGTTCCTTACGGGTTTCTCTCTCTTGCCGTCACACGATTTGCTTCGATTTGCTCAATTTGGTCGTTCTTCGTTCTATTCAATTTCCAACGACACTGTTCAATTTTCTGACGATACTATTCAATTTTCGACGACTACACTGTTCACAACGGCTACTCTTTTATTTTGCAGGTGGTGTTCTTCTGTGTAGGGTTTGGTGTTTTGTCGTGTATTCAATTGTGTTGACCTTACCCTAGTTTTGTCTTCCAAAGTCTTTATATATTCTCTTCCGTGAAACCCTAATAGGGCTTACGCGACGAATTTACGTTCTTGTCCTTACGTGACGAAATTACTATTTTGCCCTTTCATGTGACTTTTATGTTCTTGCCCCTCCATGTGGCTTTAACCTTCTTGCCTTTCCATGTGGCTTTACTTTCTTGCACACTTAAACCTAGTTGACAACAATTACAACCCATACAAGGGTGTAGGAACAATAATCTCCCCCTTTGTAATTATTGGCAACACTCATAACAAAAGCCACTATGCAGCAATTTCAACTCCCCCTAAATATACACTCACCCTTTCTTAACAGCTCACCCTGCACTATTGCTTCTCTCCCCCTTTGCCAACCAATTACAAATCTGAAAAACTCACAAACTGGAGATGGAGGATTCACCTGAACTTCAAGCTTGATGAGGCATTTGCACAGATAGACTCAATCTGTGCTCTTCAAATAGCTCTGTGGACAAAGATTTAGTTAGATCTTGTGTAGCCTCTTCAACAGATTTAGGTTCAACTTATGAGAGCAAAGCAGTAGCTCCCATAATTCTTCTTCTTGTTGTAACTCCTGCTGATGGGTCACCTATGATCTGATTTTCTTGATGAGCACTGGTCCATGTTTTCTTTGGCTTTCTTTCTTGCACAGTCTTAGTTGCAAAAGGATCTCTTTCTTCATCTTCAGACTCACTCTTCTCCGAGTCTGAACTTACTTCTTGTTCCTTTTCTTCAGGTTGGTCTGATTCTTCATCTACATTGAAGTCATCTTCTTCATTGTCCTCAGCTTCTCCATTTTGCATTGTTTTCCAGTTCTCATCTATTCTCACATCACTGGAAGTAATCACTTCTCCCAGCTTATGCACGAAAACTCTATAACCTTTTGTCTTTTCTGAGTATCCTACAAAGATGTCTTCATCAGACCTAGCGTTGAATTTTCCCAAGTTTTACTCCTTGTTCTTCACAAAACATGGGCTGCCAAAGATTCTGAGATACTTGGCTGTTGTCTTCTTTCTACTCCATAGCTCATATGGAGTCTTATCAGTATTGGGCCTTAGTAATACTCTGTTTAATAGATGTACGGCTGTAAATGTTGCTTCTGTCCAAAATCTTATGTGAAGCTTGGATTCCAGCAGTAAAGTTCTTGCCATTTCAACCACAGCTCTATTCTTCCTCTCTACCACCCCGTTCTATTGAGGTGTTCTTGCTGCTGCCATCTGATGATGAATACCATGCTTCTCAAGGTAATCTTCAAAAGCTTCATTTGTAAATTCAGTGCCTTAATCTGACCTTAATACTTTGATCTTCCTTCCACTCTTATTTTCAGCCAATCTTCTGTATCTCTTGAAGCAATTCAAAACTTTTGACTTGTGTTTGAGGTGCATGAGGCAGGTCCTTCTCGAATAATCATCAACAAACAAAATGAAGTACCTCTCACCTTTCAACCCTTTTGTCCTCATCGGTCCATACAAATCAATATGCACAATGTCAAGCATTGCTTCAGAACTGAACTCTTTGGTCTTATACTGCTTTTTGGCATGTTTTCCTTTAGAACATGCAGAGCAAACATACTCTCTCTCTCTCTTGAGGTCGGGAATGTCTCTAATTGCATGAGTAGTGGTCAGCTTCCTCATGTTCTTCTGTGATAAGTGTCCTAGCCTCCTATGCCGTAATTGATTTTCTTCTTCTTTTGTAAGTAAACAGTTGTTCGTCTTATCCTCATCAATCACATACAAATTTCTAGCTGTTCTCTTCCTGGCTGTAACAGTATTGCCTTCTTTACTCTTTACTTGGCAACCTATTTTTGTGAATATCACTTTGTGGTCGTTGTTGCATAGTTGGCTAACAGATGCTAGATTATATCTGAGTCCTTCAACATGCAAAACATCTTTCAGCTTTCCTTTTCCAATATTCACTGACCCTTGACCACTGATGTTGACTGAATCATCATTACCAAACTTGACTCTGCCTTCTCTTGATTTGTTTAGCTTTGATAATTTACTCTTGTCTCCCGTCATGTGCGAAGTGCATCCACTATTAAGGATCCACTACTTATCCTTGTAATCAGCCTTTAGTGCAATTTTAGTTATATTAGCCACCTCCCTTTTTGCTCTATATTCCTTCTTTTGAACTAGCTGGAAGATAGCTTTCTCCTTTTTCTCAGTTTTGACTGCACCACTTATTTTTACTATGCCATTGAGTGCCTTCTCTTGCTCAGGGAGAAGTATCATGCATCTTTTGGCATTATAGCCATCCTACCCGCACCTTTCACACTGTTGCAAGTCTGCCAATATAGCAAACTTGTTCTTTGAAACTACTAGTTTGGGCTTCCACCAACAATCCTCGTCAGTGTGTCCTCACCTTTTATAGTATGTGTAAGAACTCACGACAGGTGTTCTCCTCTGAATTTTGTACTGTCTCCCCATGTATGCAGCATCGGATCTTCTCAAATTGGAGACATATACTGGCCTTCTCCACCAGCAGTTACTCGCCTTATGACCCCAAACTCCACAATAAAGGCAATGACCTTGAAACTGCCTCTTCTTGGGTCTGATCACAGCTTATCTTCTTTTGTTCATCACTTGCTATGTAGGCAAAGTACTGGCTTCTTTGCTTGTGTGACTTCCATTTCAGTCAACTTCTTCTCCTTCTTCTATTCAGTCTTAGCCCTCTGCTGGCTAACTTTCTTTTCTTTTTGAGATGTAGCAGCCATGGGCTGCTGCTCTTTAACCATATCCATCATTTTTGGCCTTGGCTTTGGTTTGATAACTGTCTTCTCTTCTTCAGTTATCTGCACCTGAGTCACAGCCTTCTCTTTCAACTTCTGTGGCAAAGTCTCATTCTTCTTTTCTCTTGCAGAGCTTGTTTCTCCTACCACTTCAAACTTCTGCAAGTTCTTCTCACTCTTTTTGAGTTGTTGCCGAAGTCTCAGCAACTCTATCTCTATTTCTTCAATTGTTGAAGTCCTTGAGCCAAGTTCTATTGAAAGGTCTTCACATATTTTGATCTATTATTCAAATCTTCTTTTCAAGTCAATATGTTTAGTCCTTATTTCATCCTTTTGACTTTCAGCTTCCTCAGACTTTGCTTCAACTTGTTTTATGTGAGCCTCCAACCTTTTTATGGTTCTGCCCCTTCTGATTATCTCCTTTGAAGCTGTTTCCAACTCAGCTTCAAGATCTGGCTCTTCTTCATCAACCTCCTCTTCCTCTTCAGAGGTTGAGCTACCACCTTGTGCTGATGCCATAAAGACATGCTTATGTGATGAGTCTTCATCTTCCTCCTCATCAGCTTCTTTTTTTGACTCATATAGCTCTTGAATGAGGCTCTCTTCTTCTTCTATGGGTTGGCAGTCTACTTGCTGGACTTCTTTGATTTCAATGATGATCTTCTCCATCTTGAATTCTGCTCATCATTACCATCCTCATCTTCATCATCAAGTTTCACTTTACACTGAGAAGCAAAGTGTCCAGTCTGCCCACAATGATAACATCTCAAGGACAACTGTCCTTTTCCCTTCTTAGACCCCTTTTTGAATTTCCTTGTGAAGTAAGCCAATACTTCACCTTCACTTTCTTCCTCATCATCGTCATCATCATCCTCACTGGATGATTCTTCCTCTTCTTTTATCTTCAAGTGCTTCATAGCTTTGAAAGCAGCCTTCTTTGATACCTTCGTTGTTGCAAAGCTTTCAGCTAACTTTATCCTCATCTCATATGCAATGAGATTGCACTGGAGATCATGCAGAGACATAGAATTGAGATCTCTACTCTCCTCTATGGCTGCTACCTTTGAGGTAAACCTCTCAGGCAGAATTCTCAGAATTTTCTTCACAATCGATGAGTCCTTCTTGTTCTTCCCATGACTTCTTAGGTTGTTTACAACATCAATAACCCTGGTGAAGAACTCTTAAACTGTCTCATTCTTCTGCATTCTGAGAGATTCATATCTCTCCTTGAACACTTGAAGCATAGCCTCCTTCATTTTGTCATCACCTTCATAGACTTTCTGCAATCTATCCCATATCTCCTTGGCAGATTTGTAATCCATAACTTTAGCATACTCAACATCTATCAATGCTGAAATGATGACATTTGAGGCCTTCCCATTTATCTCAAACTGCCTTAACTCCTATGGGGTTGGGTCTTTACCTTCTTCCAGAGCCACAAAACCCTCCTGTACGTATTTCACCACATTCATGCCTATGGTTGCAAATACCACTTACATTCTTGCTCTCCACATATGGTAGTTGGTTCCATTGAAGATTGGAACCTTTTTGCTGTAAGTGGTGCTAGTGCTAGTACCGGCTTCCATTTCTCAGTATGCTGAACAAGTCAAACTTCTAGATCCCTTCAAACTAGTACACCAAGCTGTTAAGCTTCAAACTGGTGAACCTGTGCTCTGATACCAATTGAAGTTCCTGACTTCTCCCTAGGATCTACTAGTTTATGATACTGAGAGGGGGGGTGAATCAGTATCACCACAATTCGCAATTTGCGGGTAAGTGAACAACTTCAATCTCTTCTTAAAAGTGAACTCTTTCTCAGACTCGACTAAGGTAGATCAATTGCTACCTACTAATCAAAATAGTCCCCAAAGTCACCTTTCAGACACCTTGCCTAATAGACAATATGGATGTTCTTGTTTAGGTCTTCGTTAGGTTATGGGTTGGCTAATACTTTAGTTGCGTTCACAACTCAATTCAAAACACAGAACGTAAAGCAAATTAAGGACACACGAGATTTACGTGGTTCCATTAACGTGACGTACATCCACGGTGGTAAGGACTCTCCCTTACCGAGACTATCCACTATATTTAAGAATTCCAGTTACAATGAATGTCTTAATTCTTTGCTCCTTTCAATATTGCAATTACTAAACAAGTACAATACAAAGAGTGTCACTTACTGTGTCTACCCTTCTTCTAACTTATCTTGCCTTTGTTGAATTGAAAGGTTGCTCCACTGCCATTTAGAAGTTCACTGCAATGCTCTCTAACCTCTCTTGAAGAAGTTTGGAAATACGTTGAGTTCTTTTAATGCTTCGCCAAAGTCCTTCTCTATTTTATTTCACACAGCTCCTGCTTTCACCATCTCACGGTCTTACCCGTCTTCTTGTCTCACGATCTCACTGTCTTCCGGCTCGCCTGTCCGTTTCTCTCTCTCTTGTTGTCCAGCCGAATTTCTCTCTCTTACCACCGGATTTCTCTTTTCCGTTCACCCATTTAGGAGTCACGAATTTCCTCCCTTTTCTGCCTGTGGTCTACTTTTCTTCGTCCTGCCGTCCAGCCCCGTCTAGTCATCACTCTTCTTCCCGTCGATTCCTCTGTTCTGGCCGTATACCTCTTTTCTCTCTCTTCCAACGGTCGTCTCCGATGGTGTCTCTCTCTTCATTTGTTTCATGGTTCTCTCCTTGCTGTGTCGTTTGTTTGTCTCACGCCGTTACAGATCTACTGTCTGCTCTTCCGGTGGCATCTCTCTCTTCGTCCATTGGCTTCATTTTCTCTCTCTTCATCCATCGACTACATTTTCTCTCTCTTCGTTTGTCGGCTACGTTTTCTCTCTCTTCGTCCAACCGCTGGTGTGCCGGTGGGGTCTCGTTCCTCACGGGTTTCTCTCTCTTGCCGTCATATGGTTTGCTCCAATTTGCTCAATTTGATCGTTCTTCGTTCTATTCAATTTCCGACGACACTGTTCAATTTTCTGACGATACTGTTCAATTTCCGACGACTGCACTATTCACGACGGCTGCACTATTCACTCGACAGCTACTGTTCATGACGGCTACTCTTTTATTTTGCAGGTGGTGTTCTTCTTTGTAGGGTTTGGTGTTTTACCGTGTATTCAATTGTGTTGGCCTTACCCTAGTTTTGTCTTCCAAAGTCTTTATATATTCTCTTCCATGAAACCCTAATAGGGCTTACGCGACGGATTTACGTTCTTGCCCTTACGTGACAAATTCACTGTTTTGCCCTTCCATGTAGCTTTTACGTTCTTGCCCCTCCATGTGGCTTTTACCTTCTTGCCCTTCCACGTGGCTTTACTTTCTTGCACACTTAAACCTAGTTGACAATAATTCTAACCTATACAAGGCTGTGGGAACAACACTATCTGTTTTTCCGTTGATCGTCCACTCTGTTTTGCCGTCGACGCGTTTCTATGTTTTGCCATTAACCCGTTTCTCTCTCTTTCCGTGTCGTGGTTTCTCTCTCACTATCCAGCCGTGTCGACCCATTTGTCTCACGCTATTGCAGATCTGCTGTCTGCTCTTCCAGTGGTGTCTCACTCTTCGTCCGTCTCTCTCTCTCAATTCTGTCGACCTTTCCTCTTTTCCGACAACGGCTTTTTCAACAGCTGCTCTGTTTTGGCGTCAAACCCCTGTTCTGCCGTTCTCTTGTCATCAATGTTCTCTCTCTCTTTGTCCACCGGTCCATTCCCATTTGCTCAATTTGCCGACCTCTCCTATTTCCAACAGCCGACCTCTCCTCTTTTCCCTTTTTTTCTTTCCTTCGTTCGACAGTTACTTCATTTTCTCTCTCTTCCCATCGACGGCTTCTTTTCTCTCTCTTCCAAGTGTTTTCTCTCTCTTCATCTGACGACTTCACTGTGTGGCTACTGTTCACTCGATGGCTTCTTTCAACGGCTACACTGTTCACTATGGTTGCTTCTTTTCTATTTTGTCATCCCCTATTCTGCCGTTTGCCTGCCGTCGGTGTGCTTTAGCCGTATGTTGTGTTTTTCTGTTTTCTCTATTTGGCCGTTCACACACTTTTGTGTTTTACCATGTATTCAATTGTATTAGCCTTCCCCTAATTTTGTCTTCCAAGGTCTTTATATACTCTCTTTCATGAAAACCTAATAGGGCTTACGCGCTGGATTTACATTCTTGCCCCTCCAGGGCTTACGCGGCGGATTTACGTTCTTGCCCTTCCATGTAGATTTACCTTCTTGCTCTTCCATGTGGCTTTACTTTCTTGCCCTTCCATATGACTTTACTTTCTTGCACACTTAAACCTAGTTGACAACAATTACAACTCATACAAGGCTGTGGGAACAACACTTATTCTATAACACGTCTTCTTTTTTCTTCCTCTGTCGTTGCCCTTTCTTTTTGGTTTGTAGAACACACCTTTTTCCTCTGTCGTTGCTCTCTCTTTTTTTGGTGGCTGCTCTTTGTCATTCTACTCCTTTTCTCTATTACATTTCTACAACACATACCTCCCTTAATAGCTGTACAAATATATTTATAAGCCTTGAATTTAAAATTGCCCTATCATTAACGGTTAGCATTGATTCCCAAGGGTTACCCTATAATTAATGATCAATCTTAGTTCTTAAGGGTTGCCCTATAATCAACAGTTAGTATTAATCCCTAAGGGTTGCCCTACAATCAACGATCAGCATTGATCCCTAAAATTTCAGGTCAACAATTGAGGGTCAATGGTTAGTATTGACTAATAAAATTTAAGGTTAACGATCAACATTGACTCATTGACTTTAAGGTTAACCTGCCACCAACAATCTCTTTGCATCTCAAGCTCCTTAACAATTACAAAAGGCACATGTGGGCAACAAACACATCTCAACAAATCTATGAAATGTTGTTAACAATAAATCTACTATTAGCCATCAAAGATGGGCTTAACACAAGAAGATATAGAAATATCTATAATTAGAGACTTCCACCTAATTCTAGAATTTTAGAGAGAACTCTAGAATAAAACCTCTTCAATGGCTCAAATTAGGCAAAATCATGCAATGAGTGACATTTTCGCCCACTTAATCTAGTGATGCCCTTATCGCATCCCTTTTATATGCCCTGATCACATCCATATTGTTCCACAAAGTTAGTTTGTGCTCTCAACTTGTCTTACTACTAGGCAACCCCTTTCATTTAACAAAGTACTTAACATAATTTGGATAAGTGTCTTTCCTTAGAATGACATAATGTGCCAATATCTTTTCCACGTCACAATTTAGCATAATTGTTATAACCGTAAGGGCTCTTTTTAACTCACCTTTATTTGGTTCTTTCTTATCAGAATGATAAGGCTTTAACAAGCTTATATGAAACACTTGATGCATCTCTAGATGTAAGGGCAAAGTCAATCGATAGGCTAGCTTGTCAATTCTCTTCTCTACTACGAATAGTCCCTTGTAGTGCCTTACTAGCCATTTATATACCTTAGCAAACCTATGGCTTTTATGGGGAAGGAGCTTCACCATCACTAAATCTCCTTCCTCAATCTCCAAGTATCTCCTCTTAGCATTGGCCTATTCCTTCATTCACTTAGTAGCCTTAGCTAAGTATACCCATGCCATGTTAAACTTTTTGTGCCAACTCTTGGCAAACTTGAATGCAACAGGAATAGGCCCACCTTTGTAGCCAATTGCCAACATGTATAGAGTCATTGGTTGTAACCTTGTAGCAACCTCAAACGAACTAGCCTTAGTTGACTTGTTTTTCTATAGATTGCATGAGAATTGGGTAATGTCAAGTAACTTAGTCCAATTACTTTGGTTGGCACTTACATAATGAAGTTTCCATGTGAATCAGTATGTGAACCCCGGTATGGGTATGGTTGTCAAGTAACCTTTCCGCCATGAATTACTTTGGTTGGCACTTCACCCTAGGATCTACTAATCTGTGATACTGAGAGGGGGGGTAAATCAGTATCACACCCCTTAAAACTCTGATAACTTAAGCCAAAGTACTCTACTCCTTTAATACTTTCGCTCTCGTCAATACGCAGGTATGTGAACAACTTTGACCTCTTCTTAAAAGTGAACTCTTTCTCAGATTCGACTAAAGTAGATCTATTGTTACCTACTAATCACAATAGTTCCCAAAGTCACCTTTTAGACACCTTGCCTATTAGACAGATCGGATGTTCTTGATTAGGTCTTCTTTAGGTTATGGGTTTGATGATACTTTAGCTGCGTTCACAACTCAATTCAAAACATTGAACATAAATCAAAGTAAGGACACAAAAGATTTACGTGGTTCCGTCAATGTAACATACGTCCACGGTAGTAGGGATTCTTCCTCTACCAAGACAATCCACTATACTTGAGAATACCAGTGTAATACTCCCTATGTCCACAATGTAGTTATAATGGATGTCTTAATCTTCTGTTCCTTTCACTATTGCAAATACAAAGCAAGTATAATATAAAGAGTGTCACTTACTGTGTCTACCCTTCTTCTAACTTATCTTGCCTCTGTTGAATTGAATAGGTTGCTTCACTATCACTTAGAAGTCCACCACAACACTCTCTAACCTCTCTTGAAGAAATCTGGAAATACATTGAGTTCTTTCCAATGCTCAACCAAATTCCTTCTCTAGGTTGTTTCACACAACTCCTGCTTTCACCGTCTCACCATCTCACGGCCTGCACTCACACTTCAGGTCTGCCGTTCAACGTCTCACGGCCTGCCTCACGCTACTAGTCTGCCATTTTACATCTCACGGACTACCTCACGCTTCTGGTCTGTCATTTCACGTCTCTCGGCCTGCACCATGCTCCTAGTCTGTCGTTTCATGTCTCTTGGCCTACCTCCAACTTCAAGTTTTTTTGGTTCACGTATCTCGACTTGCCTCCAGCTTCTGGTTTGGTGCCTCATGTTTCATGCACGTTTCTGGTTAGCATCCGCTTCGCTAGTCTAACACCTCATGCACATTTCTAGTTTGCATCCGTTTCACTGCACGATTCTGCACTCCCGTCCGTTTCACGGTTTTGCTGCACTCCTCCATCACGATTTTCTTCTCTTCCAGGTGATCTCACATTTCTGGTTTCTTCTCTCTTCTAATGATATCACGTTTTGGTTTCTTCTCTCTTCCGGTGGTGTATGTCTGGTCGGGTCTGCTCTTCCAATGGTGTCTCTCTCTCTCCCAGTGGTGTATGTCTGGTTGGGTCTCCTCTTCCGGTGGTGGCTTTCTCTCTCTTATGGTGGTGGGTGCCTTTTTTTCTGGTTTGTATCCATTTAGCTCTCCTATTTCTCTCCAACAGGTCTGTTTTCACCTTTGCTCTCCCAGAGGTCTTCTCTTCCACGGTTTCTCTTCTCTTCCCTTACGGATGGTGCGCCGTCTTCTCTCACCAATGGTATGCAGTCTCTTCTCTTATCGTGAGTCACACGGTTTCTTTCTAGTCGGTGGTGTCCTCTCTCTTGCCGTTGGTCACACAATTTTCCTTCAACCGGTCAAGGTCTCCCTTGCTGTCCAAGGTCTCTTTGCCGTGTTGTCTCCTTGTCGTCCAGCCAGTGGTTGTACATTTCTCACGGGTTTCTCTCTCTTGCTGTCACACAATTTTCTCTCTCACCATCCAACCGTGTTTTCTCTCTCACCGTCCAGCCATGTTTTCTCTCTCACCATCTAGCCGTTTACACCCTTTTTTCGTGTAGGTTGTTTGGCCGTGTACCCTCTTTGCTGTCCACACCTATTTGGCCTTCACCTGTTTTCTCTCTTCCAAGGTTGGTTTTTGCCGTTTAGGGTCTTCTCTCTTTCAATCAGTGGTGTGTGTTTTGCTATCCCCCCACTTATGTCTTCCAAGGTCTTGGTTTATATACTCTCTTCCATGAAAACCCTAGTAGGGCTTACTATATTGTGATTTACTTTCTTGCCCCTCCATGTAGCTTCAAATTACTTGCACACTTATATCTAGTTGACAACAATTACAACCCAGCAAGGCTATGGGAACAACAATCTCCCCCTTTATAATTGTTGGCAACACTCGTAACAAAAGTCATTATATAACAATTACAACTCCCCCTAAATATCAACTCCCCCTTCCTTAACAGCTCCCCCTGCACTGTTGCTTCTCTCCCCCTTTGCCAACCAATTACAAAAAAACTCGCAAAGTAAAGATGGAGGATTCACCTGAACTTCAGGCTTGAGGAGGCATTTGCACAAACAGACTCATTCTGTGCTTTTCAAACAACTCTGTGGACAGAGGTTTAGTTAGAATATCTGAAATTTGATCTTTAGTGCCAACATACTCCAACTGAATTATACCCTGTTCCACTTGATCTTTGATGAAGTGATATCAAATGTCAATATGCTTGCTCCTTGAATGTTGAACTGGATTCTTGCTGAGATCAATTGCACTTTGATTATCACAAAGTACACTCACTGGTAGCTTCACTTTGTTGTTACCACAGCCTTGTATGGGTTGTAATTGTTGTCAACTAGGTTTAAATGTGCAAGAAAGTAAAGCCACATGGAAGGGTAAGAAGGTAAAAGTCACATGGAGGGGCAAGAACGTAAAAGCCACATGGAAGGGCAAAATAGTAACTTTGCCTCGTAAGGGCAAGAACATAAATCTATTGCATAAGCCCTATTAGGGTTTCACGGAAAAGAATATATAAAGACCTTGGAAGACAAAACTAGGGTAAGGCCAACACAATTGAATACATGGCAAAACACAAAAGTGTGTGGATGGCCAAGTAGAGAAAACAGAAAAACACAACATACGGCCAAAGCACACCGACAACAAGAGAACGACAGAACAGAGGACGGCAAAATAGAAAAGAAACGGTCGGCAAATTGAGTAAATCGGTGTAGCCGTCGAGTGAACAGTAGCCACATAGTGAAGCCGTTGAACGAAGAGAGAGAAAACACTTGGAAGAGAGAGAAAAGAAAGTAGCCATCAGACGAAGGAGAGAAAAAAAGGGAGAAGAGGAGAGGTCGGCTATCGAAAATAGGAGAGGTCAGTTGTCGAAAATAGGAGAGGTCGATGGCCAAGCTGAACGAAGAATAGGAGCCCGTCGAGAGAGAGAAAGAGAGACGACAGCCAAAAATCAAAAAAGAGGAGATGACAACCAAAAATCAGAAAAGGGGAGCGACAGCAAAACATCACGGAAGAGAGAGAACCGTCGAAAAGGGACCATCAGGAGAAAAAAGAGAGAAACCCGTGCATGACGACAAACCACCGACACAACAACGGTCGGCGAGGAAACGACATAGTAAGAGAGAGAGACGGGTAAGACGAGACCAGATCGAAAACCGGGGAGACCAGATCCAAGCTGGAATGAGTGAGACGAGACCAAATCGGGAACGGGTAAGACCAGATCTGAGCTGAAACAGCTGGACGGTAAGAGAGAGAAATGCAGCAATAAGAGAGAGAAATCTGGCTGGACAGCAAGAGAGAGAAACGGATAGGCGAGCCATGAGATAGTAAGATCATAGGGCAAGAAGACATGTAAGACCGTGAGACGGTGAAAGTAGGAGTTATGTGAAACAACGTAAAGAAGAAATTCGGCGAAGCCCAAAAAGAACTCAACGTATTTCCAGATTTCTTTAAGAGAGGTTAGAAAGCGTTGCGGTGAACTTCTAAGCGGCAGTGGAGCAGCCTTTCAATTCAACAGAGGCAAGACAAGTTAGAAGAAGGGTAGACACAGTAAGTGACACTCTTTGTATTGTACTTGCTTAGTAATTGCAATAGTCAAAGGAGCAGAGGATTAAGACATCCATTGTAACTGTAATTTTCAAGTATAGTGGATAATCTCGATAAGGGAGAGTCCCTACCACCGTGGATGTACATCATGTTGATAAAACCACGTAAATCTCGTGTGTCCTTAATTTGCTTTACGTTCTGTGTTTTGAATTGAGTTGTGAACGCAGCTAAAGTATCAGCCAACCCATAACCTAACGAAGACCTAAACAAAAACATCCGTATTGTCTATTAGGCAAGGTGTCTGAAAGGTGACTTTGGGGACTATTGTGATTAGTAGGTAGCAATAGATCTACCTTAGTCAAGTCTGAGAAAGAGTTCGCTTTTAAGAAGAGGTTGAAGTTGTTCACTTACCTGCAAATTGCGAATTGTGGTGATACTGATTCATCCCCCCTCTCAGTATCACAAATTAGTAAATCCTAGGGAGAAGTCGGGAACTTCACACTTCAACACCCAAATCGGCCAATTGTCTTTGCATCCATATCATCTGAGTACATGCTGCACAAGCAGCCATATACTCAGCCTCAGCTGTGCTTAAAGCAACACTATTTTGCTTTCTACTTAACCATGCAACAAACTTTGAACCCAAGTAAAAGCTACAGCCGCTAGTTGATTTTCTATCGTTTATACTTCCTACCTAGTCTGCATCAATGTATGCTCGTAGTTTTACAGAATCCATGGCCGGATACCGCAAACCCATTTCCAGTGTCCCTTTAAGGTATCTTAGGATTCTTTTCACTGTCAACACATGAGATTCCTTAGGATCACCTTGGAATATGCTGGCAACGCACACAACTTGCATAAGATCAGGCCTTGATGCTGTAAGGTACAGAAGGCTCCCTATCATCTTTCTGTATTCTGTAAGGCTTGTACTCCTTTCTTCCTGATCTTTTGTTAACTTGCAGCCCACTGTCATAAGGGTACTGACAAGTCTGCTAGCCTCCATGCCAAACTTTTTCAGCATCTCTTTGGCATATTTCGTCTGAGAAATAAAAATACCTTCTTCATACTGTTTTATCTGTAATCCAAGAAAGTAATTCATTTCTCTAATCAATGACATCTCAAATTCCTCACTCATCTTCCGTGAAAAATCTTGGCATAGCTTAGATTGATCCCTTCCAAAGATGATGTCATCTACATATACTATGCTTATCAGTTAGCCTTTCTTTAAGTTGAACACATATAGGTTATTATCAACTGTTCCTCTTCTAAAGTTCAACCTTCTCAAATACACATCCAACCTATTGTACCATGTTCTTGGGGCTTGTTTAAGGCCATACAGGGCTTTCTTCAGCTTGCACACATGTGTCTCATCCTCACTGATTTATACTCCATCGAGTTGTTCAATATACACTTCTTCTTTCAGGAGCCCATTCAGAAAGGCTGATTTCACATCCATCTGATAAACTTTATACCTCTTATGTGCTGCCAAAGCTAGGAACATTCTAATAGTTTCTAACCTTGCCACTGGTGCAAAAGTTTCATCAACATCTACTCCTTCTATCTGAGTGTAGTCTTTGCAAACCAGCCTGGCCTTATTCCTCACCACCTTGCCATCTTCAATGTGTTTATTCCTAAATACCTATTTTGTTCCTATGACATTCTTGTTAATAGGTCTTGGAACCAGCTCCCATGTATCATTCTTCTCGATTTGATCCAGCTCCTCATTGATAGCTTTGACCCAGGCTATGTCTTATGTAGCCTCTTCAACAGATTTAGGTTCAACTTGTGAGAGTAAAGCAGTAGCTTCCACAATTCTTCTTCTTCTTGTAATTCCTACTGATGGGTCCTACGATCTGATTTCCTTAATGAGCACTGGTCCACATTTTCTTTGTCCTTCTTTCTTACACAGTCTTAGTTGCAAGAGGATCTCTTTCTTCATCTTTAAACTCACTCTTCTTCGAGTCTAAACTTACTTCTTGTTCCTTTTCTTCAGATTGGTCTGATTCTTCATCTACATTGAAGTCATCTTCTTCATTGTCCTCAGCTTCTCCATTTTGCATTGTTTTCCAGTTCTCATCTATTGTCACATCACTGGATGTGATCACTTTTCCCATCTTATGTAGAAAAATTCTGTAACGTTTTGTCTTTGCTGAGTATCCCACAAAAATGCCTTCATCAGACCTAGCGTTGAATTTTCCCAAGTTTTGCTCCTTGTTCTTCACAAAACATGGGCTGCCAAAGATTCTAAGATACTTGGCTATTGTCTTCTTCCCACTCCATAGCTCATATGGAGTCTTATCAGTATTAGGCCTTAGTAAGACTCTATTCAGTAGATGTACAGCTGTAAATGTTGCTTCTGTCCAAAATCTTGTGTGAAACTTGGATTCCAGCAGTAGAGTTCTTGCCATTTCAACCACAGCTCTATTTTTCCTTTTTACCACCCATTCTCTTGAGGTGTTCTTGCTGCTGCCATTTGGTGATGAATTCCATGCTTCTTAAGGTAATCTTCAAAAGCTCCATTTGTGAATTCAGTGCCTTGATCTAACCTCAATACTTTGATCTTCTTTCCACTCTCATGTTCAGCCAATCTTCTGTATCTCTTGAAGCATTTCAAAACTTCTAACTTGTGTTTAAGGTACATGATGCAGGTCCTTCTAGAATAATCATCAACAAACAAGATCAAGTACCTCTCACCATTCAACCCTTTTGTTCTCATCGGTCCACACAAATCAGTATGCACAATGTCAAGCACTGCTTCAAAACTGAACGCTTTGGTCTTATACTACTTTCTGGCATGTTTTCCTTTAAAGCATGCTGAGCAAACATACTCTCTCTCTCTCTCCTAAGGTCGGGAATGTCTCTGATTGCATGAGTAGTGGTCAGCTTCCTCATGTTCTTCTGTATTAAGTGTCCCAACCTCCTATGCCAGAGTTGATTTTCTTCTTCTTTGGTGAGTAAACAGTTGTTTGTCTTATCCTCATCAATCACATATAAATTTCCAGCTGTTCTCTTCCTAGCTGTAATAGTATTACCTTCTTTACTCTTTACTTGGCAACTTGTTTTTATGAATATCACTTTGTGGTCTTTGTTGCATAACTGGCTGACAGATGCTAGATTATATCTGAGTCCTTCAATGTGCAGAACATCTTTCAGCTTTCCTTTTCCAATATTTGTTGACCCCTAACCACTGATGTTGAGTGAATCATCAATGCCAAACTTGACTCTGCCTTCTCTTGACTTGTTTAGCTTTGATAATTTACTCTTATTTCCTGTCATGTGTGAAGTGCATCCACTATCAAGGATCCACTGCTTATCCTTGTAGTCAGCCTTTAATGCAATTTCAGCTATATTAGCTACCTCCCTTTTTGCTTTATATTCTTTCCTTTAAACTGCTACCTCCCTTTTTGGTCACATGGTTTTCCTTCAACCGGCCAAGGTCTCCCTTGTTGTCCAAGGTCTCTTTGTCATGTTGTCTCCTTGCCATCCAGCTGGTAGTTGTATGTTTCTCACGGGTTTCTCTCTCTTGTCGTCACACAGTTTTCTCTCTCACCATCCAATCGTGTTTTCTCTCTCACCGTCCAGCCGTATACACCCTTTTTCCGTGTAGGTTGTTTAGCCATGTACCCTCTTTGCCGTCCACACCTATTTGGCCGTTAACCTGTTTTCTCTCTTCCAAGGTTGGGTTTTGCCGTTTAGGGTCTTCTCTCTTTCAACCGATGGTGTGTGTTTTTCTGTCCCCCTACTTATGTCTTCCAAGGTCTTGGTTTATATACTCTCTTCTATGAAAACCCTAGTAGGGCTTACTATATTGTGATTTACTTTCTTACCCCTCCATGTGGATTTACTTTCTTGCCCCTCTATATGGCTTTACTTTCTTGCCCCTCCATGTAACTTCAAATTACTTACACACTTAAATCTAGTTGATAACAATTACAACCCATGCAAGGTTGTGGGAACAACACATAATTCCTTAAGTATAGCTCCAACAATGCATTTACCCTTTTAATTTAACCATCAGTTAGAGAATGAAAACTTATGGAGAAATTGAGCTCAAACCCCATTAACTTAAATAACTCCACCCAAAATCTCCCCGTTAAGCAAATATCTTTGTCATTGACAATCGTCTTCAGTATGCCCCAGTATTTCACTGCATATTTGAAAAATATGCATGCTACATCTTCAATTGTAAACTTTTAAAATACAAAGATGAACACACCATACTTGCTAAATCAATCTACAACTACCATGATGTTGGTACATCCATCAAACTTCAGTAGGCATGTGATGAAATCTATCGAAACACTCTCTCATGGCTTCTTCGGAATAGGTAAATTCTCTAGTAATCCTAATGGCTACTATTGCTCTACCTTGTCTCATTGGCATACAAGACAACTCTTCATATAGACCTCAATGTCATCCCATATTTGAGGCTAATAATATGATCGCTCTATAAGTGCCAATATGCAATGTATACCCAAATGTCCTACCCATTTTGAGTCATATCACTCCTTAATAATAGTCTTCCTCAATCCTTGCCACTTCAACATATAAACTTTGTTGCCTCTAGTTATGAGTACTCCATCCTTAAGCCAAAATTGATATGTCTTCCCACTACTTGCCAATTCCATCAAACTCTTAGCCTATGGGTCATGCTCAAGTCCTTCCTTAATTTATTCTACCAAAGGAAAGCTTGGAATTGTGATAGTAGCTAATTTGGCCTTTCTCCTCAATACATCGGCCACTAAATTAGCCTTATCTAGCTTATACTCCATCACATAGTCAAATTTTGTCAAGAAAGCTTACCACCTCACTTGCTTTAGTGTTAACGTCTTTTGATTGAGAAAATAGCTTATGGCAATAATGTCAGTCTTCACAACAAACTTAGACCCCAACAAATAATTTCTCTAAGTTCACAAGCAATGCACTAATGTGGTCATCTCTTTTTCTTAGACTATATAACAACACTCAGTATCATTTAATTTACAGCTCTCGTAGGCAATAGGATGCCCCTCTTGTATTAAAATACCACTAATTGCAAAATCAGAAGTATAAGTATGTACCTCATATGGTTTAGTGTAGTCAAGAAAGGCCAACACTGGTTCTTTGGATACCACTTGCTTGAGCACCTCAAATGCTTTTTGGCATCTAGCATCCCAATTCCACATTCTATTCTTCCTTAATAAATTAGTTAGCAAAGATGCAATAAAGGAGTAAGCCTTAATAAATCTTCTATAATAGTTGACAAGGCCTAAAAAGGATTGTAACTTGGTTATGTTCTTTGGTGGCTCCCAATTATGGATGGCTTGCACTTTGGACTTGTCCAACTATAGCTTGCCTCCACCAACGATATGCCTTAAGAATGTTACCTCTTGCTGAGCAAAGGCATACTTCTTTCTCTTCATGTATAACTCATTCTCCCTTAATACTTGGAAAACTTGTCATAGATGCTCAATATGCTCCTTTAATATCTTGCTATAGACAACAATATCATCCAAATACAGTACAACAAATTTATCTAAGAAAGACTGAAAGACTTGATTCATAAAAGTGCAAAATGTGAGAGGGGCATTAGTAAGTCTAAAGGGCATTACTAAGAACTTAAAGGAGTTGTAACTCATAACACAAGTGATCTTTGGCCCATCTCCCTCTATAATCCTCACTTAATGATATCCCAATATCAAATCTAGTTTTCCGAACTATCGTGCTTTACCCAGCTAATAAGACAAATCAACTATCAATGAAATGGGATACCTATTCTTTATAGTTATTTTATTAAGTGCCTTATAATTGATGTACAAACGAAGTGACCCATCATGCTTCTATTGGAAAAGCACAGGTGCACCATATGGAGCCTTTTAACGATTAAATGTAACCTACATCCAACAACTCCTTAAGTTGCCTCCTCAGTTCCTTTAACTCAAGAGGTGCTATTTGGTAAGGCATTACAACAAATTGTATTAAACCAAGAATTAATTTTATTATATGATCCACCTCACATTTAGGTGGGATCTTTTTAGGCAATTTAAGAGGCATAACATCCTTAAACTCCTTAAGGATGTGAAAGACTTCCTTGGGTAGTCCATTCGACAATAAAGTCTCTTTTCCATCCTTCAATGCTATAAAAAAAGTGGGTTATGCATTCTTTACACCTTTAAAAGTTGCATGGCCGAAATTTTCTTAGATTAAAGGCTTGTCTCCCTCACCAAAGGCACCATGCACATACTACCTTCCTCCAAGATACATATTGTGTTGGCAAAAAGAATAAGCATAACTTTAACACGATCCATAAACTTCATACCAACACAATCGGATAATCATCCATTGGCATAATAAAAAATTCTATAAGGCCATGCCACTCACCCATACTTAGATATATGTCATAAGCAATGCCAAAAATGGACATTGGCTCCAAATTCACTGCCTTAAGCCATCCTTGCTCCTTGTTGTATTTAATACCCAACTGCTTTGCTTCCTCTTCTTAAAGGAAGTTGTTAAAAGCTTTGATATCCACTAGGGCTTTTACTATTTGGTTATCTACCTTTGCTTCCATATATAATCATCTTCTTTTCTTGGTCTTGAGCACTTCAACCTTAGCTTTGATGGCATTGAGGATTTGTAAAGATCTCATCCTTGTCTCTTCACATTGTTGTTGTTTCTCCTCCCTTTCTTCAACTAAGGTAGAAAGTTTGGTTCTTTTCAAGTAGTTCCTTGCCCTATGCGACTTATCCTAAAAGTAGCATTTAAGAGTTAGCCTATCACCACTTTGGTCATCCTTGGTACTCTTCCTTTCTTTATACCTATTAAACTTGTGGAAATGTTCTCTACTTAAGTGGCTATCTCCCTCACTTTTTTCCTTGCCACCCTTATCCTTATAAGACTTAGGCTTTTCAAATTTCTTGAACTATATTAGTAACTCATCAATAAAAATAATGGTGGCAAGTTCTTAAGCACCATGCCTTTGAATTTCCATCTTCACCTAATTTTGTAAGCAATCCTTAAACTTAAAGAATACTGCTTTATCAGGATAATCAAGAATTTCCAGCAGCACTTCGAAGAATTCCTTCACATACTCCTATATGCTTCCCTTTTGTTGGAGATGCCTTAGCTTCACTCTTGCCTCTTCCTCAGCATTCTTTAGATAGAATTGTCACTTAAGTTCTTTTTTGAACTCATCCCATCTACTAATGGTGTAAGTACCTTTCTTAATATCAATATACCTCCTTCTTTACCATACCATCGCAGTATCTACAAATTATAAGGTGGTATTATCAATCTTTTTAGCATCCTCCGCTATACCAAGTGCCTTAAAGTATTACTCCAAGTTCCATAGAAAATTATCAACCTCCTTCGCATTCCTCGACCCATTATATGTCTTATGTCTTGGAACATCCACCTTTGAAAAAGCAATAACTACTGTTGACAAGACAATGCTTTCCCTTTAAGCAATACCTTTTTGCAAAGGACTAGCTCATCTTTAGTCTCCTTCAACGCATTGAAGACTCTTTTGAGCTCTTCCTTCAGTGAAATAGCCTCGCGTTCGAAGGTCTCATCCAAGGTCTTCACTTAGTTTAAACACCTTGTTAGGGCTTGGTTCAAGGTACCTTGCATCTCCTCACAAAGATCTTCACACTCCTTCTTGAGCTTATCGATGTGTTGGTTTACTACCTCAAACTTTTCTTACCTATCAACCATGGAAAGCTCAACCTTCGTGAGCCTTACATTAATGTCTTCCAAGACATACCTTGACTATGACCTCTCTCTTTCTTCCTCAGCCATATGGGTAATCTCATTGTATTGATTGGACATCTTTACTAGGCAAAGTGTTCTTATGACTTGTAAAAACTATACACTTATACCACTTGTCATAGACTTGGCCTTCTTACCAATAAACCATGCAATACTAGTAAACTTACTTAACAAGAATGCTAGTTAGCCTTCCCTAAAAACTAAAATGTTGCTAGCGGAAGATAGTAAAGATGCACATGAAGTACATAAGTAATATAAAGAACTTAGAGTATACTCTATTACTTCAAAAAAGTCAATACAACTATTACTTGGTTGGTTTCATAAGTAAAGTCCTTAAGGTCATTCACCTCCTCAATAGATGACATGGATCTATTTGATCTAACGATCTCTATTTTCTTTTTAGAGTATTCTACACAATTATATATCTTACAAGAAGATATGGAAAATATCTACAAGATTCTAAAGACTTCCACGTAATTCTAGAATTCTTAAGAGAACTTCAAAATAAAACCTCTTTAATGGCTCAAATTAAGCAGAATCACATGATGCGTGACATCCTATATCAAATAGGAAATGGGGCATCTTAGGCCATATAAACGTGAGTGTTGCACACCTTAATAGGTTGCCTTATGAGGAAAGGGTAATGTTCCTATGACAAGTGGTATTAAAGCCGACCTGACTCGAATTCGATATTCATCGCCAAACATTCTAAGTAAGGGAGTAAGCAAAGGGGTCCAATCTGCGACAAGGACATCGTCGGATTCAATAGGGGAGAATGTGATAAAATCCCACATCAAATAAAAAGATGAGGATCTTAGGCCTTATAAACATGAGTACTACACACCCTAATATGTTATCTTTTGGAGATAGGGTAATAACCCTGTGACACTACACACCATTCAAATTCTAAAGGCTAGGTGATTGTTCCATTTTGTCAATTGGCTAAAACAAATATGGTTAAAGCCCACCAAGATTAATAATTTTGGTGCAAAGAAAATTCATTAACTAGAAACATATATGCTAAAATTGCTATTATGGACTTACCCAAAAAAAAAAAGCTATCATAAAGTGATTAATTGTATATTTTTCTCTTAGGCCTAATAAAAGAAATCGCGATGTTATGTTAAGTATAATTAAAAGTACATTGTAAGGAAAGATTTAGGTCAACATATATTTGGTTTTAATTAAGAATTATAAAAAAGTGAATCTTAGATCAATTATTTTGTTATAATACAAGTCTCTAACCAATAATGATGTCTTTTTTTTGTCTTTTTAAAACAAAATTTTAGTCCATATGGTTGACATTGAGACTTATAAGAAAAAATTAAATACTGTTTTATTTAATTTACGAAGAAAGAGTTTTAGTATAATAATAAAGTTATTTTATTGTGGCATAATAATCATAACTTTGAATTCTAAAAATGCAATGTCGTGCACAATGAGAGATTTTATGCATTGACACAACTTTTTTTTTCTTTTCTTTTTGTTTAGCTTATAGTAAGAAAGCTTGATTTAATATGAATGAGTGCAGAATAACAAAAAAAATATAAGATTCTAAAATAAGTATTTTTTAATAATTGATATCATGTGAAAGATATATTTTAAGACCAATTTGCCATCAAGCATGATTAATATGTAACACTTATTCCATAAATCCAAATAAATTTCAAAGAAATTTGTGAAGTGGACAACATTGCTCATTTTTTATATCAAAATTCAAGTCTTATTTTTCTATATCATTGAGATTAAAACATTTTTGTTAGAATTTTAAAAATATGGACTTTAAATCCTAACCACTTTTAAGAGATTTGTTTTTGTAGTTAACTAGGGTAGGATTAAATATACCATCTTTGTTAATGAAAGAATAATACCATAAGTAATAAATTTTTTGCTAAAATTTATTTATTTATTTGACAAGGGAAAACGAAACTTCATTCACAATAAAGCATCATTATAAAGGATGCTTTTTAGTTGTTACAGGGGATTGTCTACCCAATCCATTAGACAATCTCTAGTCCTAATTTTCTTGGCTACATAGTTTATAACCAAGTTTGCATTTTTACTAATGCTCATGCACTTCTATTTATTATATACAAATAAAAATTGGGTGGCATCTCTAATGAAAGTGTCTATTTCCTATGAGCTATCTACATCATTTGCCAAAAAAGCTTTAAACACTAAGGAGTTTGTTTTGATCTTAGTCCTAAGCTGCCCCACATCCTTAACTAGCCTTGCTACCTTTACTAATGCCCTTATCTTCATCATTAATGTTGAGCCCATCCTTTTGTTGTTAGTTATCCCTTATATAATTTTGCCACTTGAGTTTTTGTAAATTATTACAATTCTTTTCTACTTTAATTTTTGTTCATAGATACATCACAATTGATCTTGAAGTATCTAAGCCTTAATGGTCTTTAAGTTGTACTTTTCTCTTCTGTTAGAAGGTTAGGGACGGTTATGGTCAAGTTGTATTTTCCAATTTCATGGCAATCTCTCTAGATTCTAAAGCTTGTTGTCATTGAATTGGCTTATACATATTCAAAGCACACTTTAGTACATATTGTTTAGATATTCCAATAAGTTATGGCTATGTCATTTAGTAGTTTGAGCTCTTTACTTTCTATTAGGAACTTTGTTATGTTGTCTTACCACAACTGAAAGGAAGGGAATCTCTCTAGTTTAGGTAGGTAGTAAGTCTGCTTTACAAGTCATATGGCCCTAATAGGGTTATAAAAAAGCAAAAAAAACATGTGCTCCACAAGTTTCTCTTATCCACCATATACTAAACATTTCTTACAATACATTCCTTTCCCTTTAAAGAGATTTAGTTGATAAGGTAAATAATATTTTATAAATCTTCACATAAAGAGCTTGATTTTCAATGGCACCTTTAAGCTTTTTATCTACTTCCACATTGTGGTACTCACTTAACATGAGGGTTAAAGTTGGATTCTTAGACAACCCCTTCTAGATAGGTGGTATCTTGAGCTAATAATGTAAGGCTCGTTTCTTTTATAATGACAAATAATCTTTTTCAACTTTGATTTTTAGCTTAAAGAGATTTCTTTTATTGTTTTGGCTTATTATAAAGTAAATAAACTTCTTATTAAAACAGAATTTTATTCCCTTTTATATGGCCTAATTAAATTTCCTACAAAAAGACGATTAGTATAAGGAATCATTATGATTGTATTCTAAAGTCCAAAGCCATTAAGAACCAAGTTCTCTCAAATACTTAGATCTTTGTCATTTCCTGTGGCTCATTTAATTCCTTTTATTATTAAAGTTCTTCCATAAAGTAGACTATGCCAACCCCATAAAGCTAATCTTCCCCTATTAGTCGAAAGAAAGTCAATTTCTTTTAAGATTATGATACATAACATTATTAGGTTTTTAACTCCAAAATTGTTTTACAAGTAGAGCTTTACTAAAATCAATCACATCCTAAAATTCTAATCCTCCTTATGATTTAGTGTAGTCATTTTTATCAATCCAATATAATGAATCTAGTATTCCTTATCCTTTACCCCACCAAAAATTTATCATTCTACTATGCAACTTTATACACAATATTTAGGAAAGTTTGAAAATAAATAGTTTATGTTGAGATTGTTGTAGCCATAGATTTGATAAGAGCCTCCCTTCTTACTTGTGACAATAGTTTTTGTTTTTATACTTCTATTTTGTACTTAACTTTACACATAGTAAAAGTCTTAACTTTCTTTTTGGATCTATCAATTTTGATTGGCAACTCAAGATATATCTTATCTTTATTTAAAAGTCTCATACTAGTTGCTTTACAAATTTGTTCTCATCAATACATTGGTGTGTTTCAACTAAATTCTAAATTAAACATATGCCAATTCACTACTTGGCCTAAAGCTTTATAACAAGCTTTTATGATCTCTGCTAGTTTGTTGACTTCATCCTTAAATGCCTTGCCTTTCAGCAAGGCACCATCAATTGATTAGATATGTGAGAGCTTAAGGTAATGTGATTTAATCCTCAATCTTATAATCCTTCCCTATCCCTTTACTTGGTTAGCATTCTTGATAAAATATTTGACACTAAGAAGAAAAGATAAGTGATAAAGGATCTCTTTAATGCAAGCCTCATGATGGTTTAAACATAAGAGTAAGGACCACCTTAACTATAATTTGGTAGAACACTATTATACATTGCATCACCCTTTTTGTACATCTTGAGAAACCAGTTCTAAGCAAAATATTTTTGAGGAATGTCAATTCTACCTCTCCATATGCTTAATACTTGTCCAACTTTATTACTATCTCTCAAGGCCCCATTCTTTATCCTTTTAAAGAGTTGAAGACCTCTCATGCAATTATCTTGTATATGCCTTTCAAGGACCAAGGCTACCTATAAGAGAGAGACTAAATTCTAAAGTCATAGTTTAAGCTTATTAACAATCATTTTTTAGATAATCTTATACATAAAATGGTAAAGGCTTATTAGGCAATATTTTTTAATGTGTTCAAAGCCCTTGCACTTAAGAATTAATGTAATAAAAGCTTGGTTAAGATCTTTAAGGAGTTGTCCCTTAGCAAAGAAAGTTTTGACCATTTGTGTCATATCAATTTTAATAATACCTCAATGCTAATGGAAGAAAAGACCAAAGAAACCCTATAATCTTAGTGCCTTCATAGCTTTGAGTTGGAATGTTGTCATCAGGATGTCCTCTTCCAGAACCTTCGCATTTAAAGCTTTAAGCATCTTATCTATGACTAGCCAAGGTGCAATGCTTAACACTTATTCATAGCTTTCTACATGTTGACTTTAATATAAGGTTTTAAAGAAGTTATGATCTCTTCTTCTATGTCTTTTTCACTATCAATCCATATGCCTTCAACATTTTTTAGTTTAGCAAATATAGTTGCTTTGTTTTCTCTTCGTGGCACTTGTATGAAAGAACCATGTATTCCAATCCCTATACATCAACCAATTAATTCATAATCTTTAATTCTAATGCTTCTCCTTTAATTTCTAGCAATCATCAATCACTAATAACTTTCTTGTTGTTCCCACAGCCTTGTGTGAGTTGTAATTGTTGTCAACTAGGTTTAAGTATACAAGAAAGTAAAGCCACATGAAAGGGCAAGAAGGTAAAGCCACATGGAAGGGCAAGAAAGTAAATCCGCCATGTAAGGGCAAGAACGTAAATCCGCCACGTAAGCCCTATTAGAGTTTCATGGAAGAGGGTATATAAAGACCTTGGAAGACAAAACTAGGGTAAGGCCAACACAATTAAATACACGGCAAAACACAAGAGGGTGAAGGGCCAACATAAGAGAGCATTCGGCCAAGAGAGAAAACACAAGTGTGTAAGATTGGCCAAAAAGAGAGAGCACACCGAAAAACCCTGCCTGACAGAACAATACACGGCAAAAAGAAGAGGTGTTGGACGAAGAACAAGGGTTGAGAGTGAGAAAATACGTGACGGCTGAAGGGGGCTAGACAACTGGACGGCAGGCCAAAGAAGAGGCACCACCGGCCGGAGGAGAAAACCAGTTCAACAAACATAAGACGGCAAAACATAGGAACCGACCAAAGTGGTACACAGCAAAAAAGAAGAGAAGCACAGCCGAAAATCAGATTTGGGGGCTAAACGAAGAACAGAGGTCGAGTGGAGTCGGCCAAAACCTAGAGAGAGAAACTGTCAAACACCACCTGAAAAAGAGAGAAATCCGGCGATAAAAGAGAGAGAAACGGGTCGACACGGTTGGACGGTCAGAGAGAAAGCACGACACAGGAAAAGAGAGAAACGGGTCGACGGCAAAACAGAGTGGATGATTGACGGAAAAACAGACAGAGACGGCCGAAGAGGGGTGGACGAAGAGAGAGAAACTGTCGACAGAGAAATAGAGAAAACCAAAGACAGTCGAAAGGGAGCTGAATGGAAGACCAAAAAAAAAGGCAAAAAAAAAAAGGGCAAATTCACCACCGAGAGAGGAAAATCTAAAACACCAGCACAGACCACCAGAAGAGTAGATCTAGTATCTGTGAGGCTAGAGAACAGTGAAGCGAGTGCAGATCTGAAGCGTGAGACTAGAACGTGCGTCGGCGTGAGACCAGAACGTGCGACAATGTGAGACAAGGAGACAAGTGAGACCGTGAGACGATGAAAGCAGGAGTTGTGTGAGACAACGTAGAGAAGGAATTTGGCGAAGCATTGAAAGAACTCAACGTATTTCTAGATTTCTTTAAGAGAGGTTAGAGAGCATTGCAGTGAACTTCTAAGCGACAGTGGAGCAGCCTTTCAATTCAACAAAGGCAAGACAAGCTAGAAGAAGGGTAAACACAGTAAGTGACACTTTTTGTATTGTACTTACTTAGTAATTGCATTAGTGAAAGGAGTAGAGAATTAAGACATCCATTGTAACTGGAATTCTCAAGTATAGTGGATAGTCTCGATAAGGGAGAGTCCCTACCACCGTAGATGTACGTTATGTTGACGAAACCACATAAATCTCGTGTGTCTTTAATTTTCTTTACGTTCTATGTTTTCAATTGAGTTTTGAACGCAACTAAAGTATCAGCCAACCCATAACCTAAAAGAAGAGCTAAACAAAAACATCTGAATTGTCTATTAGGTAAGGTGTCTAAAAGGTGACTTTAGGGACTATTATAATTAGTAGGTAGCAATAGATTTACCTTAGTCGAGTCTGAGAAAAAGTTTGCTTTTAAGAAGAAGTTGAAGTTGTTCACTTACCTGTGAATTATGAATTGTGGTGATACTGATTCCCCCCCCCCTCTTAGTATCACAAACTAGTAGATCCTAGGGAGAAGTTGGGAACTTCAATTGGTATCAGAGCACAGGTTCACCAGTTTGAAGCTTAACAACTTGGTGTACTAGTTTGAAGGGATCTAGAAGTTTGACTTGTTTAGCATACTGAGAAATGGAAGCCGGTACCAGTACCAGCACTACTTACAATAAGAAGGTTCCAATCTTCAACAGAACCAACTACCATATGTGGAGAGCAAGAATGCAAGTGGTATTTGCAACCATGGGCATGAACATGGTGAAATGCATACAGAAGGGTTTTGTGGCTCCAGAAGAAGGTAAAAACCCAACCCCATAGGAGTTAAGGCAATTTGAGATAAATGGGAAGGCCTCAAATGTCATCATTTCAGCATTAACAGATGCTGAGTATGCTAAAATTATGGACTGCAAATCTGCCAAGGAGATATAGGACAGATTGCAGAAAGTCTATGAAGGTGATGGCAGAATGAAGAAGGCTAAGCTTCAAGTTTTTAAGGAGAGATATGAATCTCTCAGAATGCAGAAAAATGAGACAGTTCAAGAGTTCTTCAATAAGGTTGTTGATGTTGTAAACGACCTAAAAAGTCATGGGAAGAACAAGAAGGACTCATCAATTGTGAAGAAAATTCTGAGAATTCTGCCTGAAAGATTTGCCTCAAAGGTAACAGTCATAGAAGAGAGTAGAGATCTCAATTCCATGTCTCTGCATGATCTCCAATGCAATCTCATTGCATATGAGATGAAGATAAAGTCAGCTGAAAGCTCTACAACAATGAAGGTATCAAAGGAGGCAGCTTTCAAATCTATGAAACACTTAAAGATAAAATAAGAGGAAGAATCATCCAGTGAGGATGATGATGGTGATGAGGAAGAAAGTGAAGGTGAAGTGTTGGCTTACTTCACAAGGAAATTCAAGAAAGGGTCTAAGAAGGGAAAAGGACAATTGTCCTTGAGATGTTATCGTTGTGGGCAGACTGGACACTTTGCTTCTCAGTGCAAAGTGAAACTTGATGATGAGCAGAATTCGAGATGGAGAAGACCATTGTTCAAATCAAAGAAGTCTAGCAAAAAGACTACCAACCCACAAAAGAAGAAGAGAGGCTCATTCAAGAGTTATGTGAGTCGAACAAAAGAAACTGATGAGGAGGAAGATGAAGACTCATCAGATGAGCATGCCTTTATGGCATCAGCTCAAGGTGGTAGTTCAACCTCTGAAGAGGAAGAGGAGGTTGATGAAGAAGAACCAAATCTTGAAGCTGAGTTAGAAGTAGCTTCAAAGGAGATAATCAGAAGGGGCAAAACCATAAGAAGGTTGGAGGCCCATATAAAACAAGTTGAAGCAAAGTCTGAGGAAGCTGAAAGTCAAAAGGATGAAATAAGGGCTGAGCATATTGACTTAAAGAGAAGATTTAAGGAACAGATCAAAATATGTGAAGACCTTACAGTAGAACTTGGCTCAAGGGCTTCAAAAATTGAAGAAATGGAGAAAGAGTTGCTGAGACTTCAGCAACAACGCAAAAGTAGCAAAGAGAACTTGCAGAAGATTGAAATGATAGGACAAACAAGTTCTGCAAAAGGAAAGAAGAATGTAGAGAAAGTGCAACAATCTAAGGCTGCATTGGCTAAAGAAAAAAGAATATGCCATAGAAGTTGAAAGAGAAGGTTGTGACTCAGAAGAAGATAGCTAAGAATAAAGAAGATCTGAAGAAGCAACCTAGGGTGGCAAACAAGAAGGAAGAGGAGAAAGTCAGCCAGCAGAGGGCTACAGCTGAACAAAAGAAGGAGAAGAAGGTGACTGAAATGAAATTCATACAAGCAAAGAAGCCAGCTACTTTGCCTACACAGCAAGTGATGAACAAAACAAGACAAGCTGTGATTAGACCCAAGAAGAGGCAGTTTCAAGGTCATTGCCTTTATTGTGGAGTTTGGGGTCATAAGGCGAGTAACTGTTGGTGAAGAAGGCTAGTATATGTCTCTAACTTGAGAAGATACGATGCTGCATACAAGGGGAGACAATACAAAACTCAGAAGAGAACACCTGTCATGAGTTCTTGAACATACTGTAAAAGGCAAGGACACACTGACGAGGATTATTGGTGGAAGCCCAAACCAGTAGCTTCAAAGAACAAGTTTGCTATATTGGCAGACTTGGAACAATGTGAAAGGTGCAGGCAGGATGGCTATAATGTCAAGAGATGCATGACACTTCTCCCTGAGCAAGAAAAGGCACTCAATGGCACAGTGAAAACAAGCGGTGCAGCGAAAGATGAGAAAAAGGAGAAAGCTAACTTCAAGCCAGTTCAAAAAAAGGAATATAGAGCAAAAAGGGAGGTGGCTAATATAGTTGAAATTGCACTAAAGGCTGACTACAAGGAGAAGCAATGGATCCTTGACAATGGATGCACTTCACACATGACGGGAGACAAGAGTAAATTGTCAAAGCTAAACAAGTCAAGAGAAGGCAGAGTCAAGTTTGGCAATGATGATTCATTCAACAACAATGGTCAGGGGTTAGTGAATATTGGAAAAGGAAAGTTGAAAGATGTTCTACACGTTGAAGGACTCAGATATAATCTAGCATCTGTCAGCCAACTATGCAACGACGACCATAAAGTGATATTTACAAAAACAAGTTGCCAAGTAAAGAGTAAAGAAGGCAACACTGTTGTGGCCAAGAAGAAAACAGCTGGAAATTTATATGTGATTGATGAGGACAAGACAAACAGCTGTTTACTCACCAAAGAAGAAGAAAATCAACTCTGGCATAGGAGGCTGGGACACTTATCACAAAAGAACATGAGGAAGCTGACCACTACTCATGCAATCAGAGACATTCCCGACCTCAGGAGAGAGAAAGAGTATGTTTGCTCAGCATGCTCTAAAGGAAAACATGTCAGAAAGTAGTATAAAACCAAAATGTTCAGTTCTGAAGCAGTGCTTGACATTGTGCATACTGATTTGTATTGACCGATGAGGACAAAAGGGTTGAATGGTGAAAGGTACTTCATCTTGTTTGTTGATGATTATTCTAGAAGAACCTACATCCTACACCTCAAACACAAGTCAGAAGTTCTGAATTACTTCAAGAGATACAGAAGATTGGCTGAAAATAAGAGTCGAAGGAAGATCAAAATATTAAGGTCAAATCAAGGCACTGAATTTACAAATGAAGCTTTTGAAGATTACCTTAAGAAGTATGATATTCACCATCAGATGGCAGCAGCAAAAACACCTCAATAGAACAGGGTGGTAGAGAGGAAAAATAGAGATGTGGTTGAAATGGCAAGAACTCTACTGCTGGAATCCAAGTTTCACACAAGATTTTGGACAAAAGCAACATTTACAGCAGTGCACTTACTGAATACAGTCTTACTAACGCCCAATACTGATAAGACTTCATATGAGCTATAGAATGGGAAAAAGACAACAGCCATGTATCTTAAAATCTTTGGCAACCCATGTTTTGTGAAGAACAAGGAGCAAAACTTGGGAAAATTCAACGCTAGGTCTGATGACGGCATCTTTGTGATATACTCAGCAAAGACAAAAGGTTACAGAGTTTTCCTACATAAGCTGGGAAAAGTTATCACGTCTAGTGATATGAGAATAGATAAGAACTGGAAAACAATACAGAATGAAGAAGTTGAGGACAATAAAGAAGATGACTTCAATGTAGATGAAGAAGCAGACCAACCTGAAGAAAAGGAACAAGAAGTAAGTTCAGACTCGGATAAGAGTGAGTCTGAAGATAAAGAAAGAGATCCTCTTACAACTAAGACTATGCAAGAAAGAAAGCCAAAGAAAACGTGAACCAGTGCTCATCAAGAAAATCAGATCATAGGTAACCCATCAGCAGGAGTTACAATAAGAAGAAGAATTGTGGGAGCTACTACTTTACTCTCACAAGTTGAACCTAAATCTGTTGAAGAGGCTACACAAGATCTAACTAAACCTCTGTCCACAGAGTTATTTCACAAGCACAGATTGAGTCTATCTGTGCAAATGCCTCCTCAAGCCTGAAGTTCAGGTGAATCCTCCAACTCTACTTTACGAGTTTTTCAAATTTGTAATTGGTTGGCAAAGGGGGAGAAAAGCAACAGTGCAAGGGGAGCTGTTAAGAAAGGGGGAGTGCATATTTAGGGGGAGTTAAAATTGCTGCATAATGGCTTTTGTTATGAGTGTTGCCAACAATTACAAAGGGGAGATTGTTGTTCCCACAGCCTTGTATGGGTTATAATTGTTGTCAACAAGGTTTAAGTGTGCAAGAAGGTAAAGCCACATGGAAGGGCAAGAAAGTAAATCTGCCGCGTAAGGGCAAGAACGTAAATCCGCCACGTAAGCCTTATTAGGGTTTGTTGTTCCCACAGCCTTGTATGGGTTGTAATTGTTGTCAACTAGGTTTAAGCGTGCAACAAAGTAAAGCCACATCGAAGGGCAAAAAGGTAAATCCGCCGCGTAAGGGCAGAAACGTAAATCTACCACGTAAGTCCTATTAGGGTTTCATGAAAGAGAGTATATAAAGACCTTGGAAGACAAGATTAGGGTAAGGCCAACACAATTGAATACACAGCAAAACACCAAACCCTACACAAAAAAACACCACCTGCAAAAGAAAAGTGTAGTCGTAGTGAACAGTGCAACCGTCGAGTGAACAGTAGCCATAGTGAGCAGTGTAACCATCGAGAGAGAGAGAAAGGAGATAGTCGACGGCGGGGCTAAACGAAGAACAACTGTCGAGAGAGAGAGAGAAAGAGGAGAACAGCCGACAGACAAAGAAAAAAAGGGAGAAGAGGAGCAGTCGTCGGACGAAGAGAGAGAAAACACTTGGAAGAGACAAAAGAGCCATCGTCGGAAGAAGGTCGATTGGCAATTGAACATTCGGCAAACCTAGAGTGACCTGCCAGCACCAAACCCTACATGGTATAAACACAAAGAGGTGGTCGGCAGTAATATAGAGAAATCCGAGACAGCCATAGCAGAATAGAGGAAAACCGAGGAATGGCTGAAGAAGGGTCGATGGAAAGAGAGAGAAAACGAAAAGCCACCACCAGAACGAAGAGTCGTTGGAAAAGAAAGAAAAATCTGAAACGGCACACCACCAACACGCCCAAACACACCCAAAGAAGAGTGAACGGCTGGATGATAGAAAGAGGAGTCGACAGTAGAACAAGGCTGGACGGTGAGAGAAATCCAGCTGGACGGTGAGAGAGATCCGGCTAGACGGTGGGAAGGAGAAAAATCAAACACGAGACCGATAAAAAAGAAAGAAAACCCAAGACAATCGACGAAAAACCAGGATGGCCGAAAATCAGATTTGGGGGCTGAATGGAGAACAAAGGTTTGAGAGAGAGAAAAGGAGCTGGACAATAAGAGAGAGAAATCTAGCGGTAAGAGAGAGAAATATACGTGAGGCAAGCCATGAGACAGTGAGATCGTGAGACAAGGAGACGGGTAAGACCGTGAGACAGTGAAAGCAAGAGTTGTGTGATACAACGTAGAGAAAAACTTCGGCGAAGCATCAAAAAGAACTCAACGTATTTCCAAATTTCTTCAAGAGATGTTAAAGAGTGTTGCGGTGAACTTCTAAGCGGCAGTGGAGCAGCCTTTCAATTCAACAAAGGCAAGACAAGCTAGAAGAAGGGTAAACACAATAAGTGACACTCTTTGTATTATACTTGCTTAGTAATTGCAATAGTGAAAGGAGTATAGGATTAAGACATCCATTATAACTGGAATTCTCAAGTATAGTGGATAGTCTCGATAAGAGAGAGTCCCCCTCTTACCTGCGAATTCTTAAGTATAGTGGAATTCTTAAGAAGAGGTTGAAGTTGTTCACTTACCTGCGAATTGCGAATTGTGGTCACACTGATTTACCCCCCCTCTCAGTATCACAAACTAGTAGATCTTAAGGAGAAGTCGGGAACTTCAGGGTTTCATGAAAGAGAGTATATAAAGAACTTGGAAGTCATATTTAGGGGGAGTTGAAATTGCTGCATAGTGGCTTTTGTTACGAGTGTTGCCAACAATTACAAAGGGGGGAGATTGTTGTTCCCACAGCCTTATATGAGTTGTAATTGTTGTCAACTAGGTTTAAGTGTGCAAGAAAGTAAAGCCACATGGAAGGGTAAGAAGGTAAAGCCACATGGAAGGGCAAGAAAGTAAATCTGTCGCGTAAGGGCAAGAACGTAAATCTGCCACATAAGCCCTATTAGGGTTTCATGGAAGAAAGTATATAAAGACCGTGGAAGACAAAACTAGGGTAAGGCCAACACAATTGAATACATGGCAAAACACAAGAGGGTGAAGGGCCAACATAAAAGAGCATTTGGCCAAGAGAGAAAACACAAGTGTGTAAGATCGGCCAAAAAGAGAGAGCACACCGAAAAATCCAGCCCGACAAAACAGTACACGGCAAAAAGAAGAGGTGCTAAACGAAGAATAGGGGTTGAAAGTGAGAAAATACATGACGGCTAAAGGGGGCTGGACGATTGGATGGCAGGCCAAAGAAGAGCCACCACGGGCCAGAGGAGAAAACTAGTTCGGAAAACACAAGACGGCAAAACATAGGAACCGGCCAAAGTGGTACACGGCAAAAAAGAAGAGAAGCACCACCAAAAATCAGATTTGGGGGCTGAATGAAGAATAGAGATCGAGTGGATTCGGCCAAAACCTAAAAAGAGAAACCGTCAAGGTCAATGGCTGAACAAAAGAAGGAGAAGAAGGTGGCTGAAATGAAAGTCACACAAGCAAAGAAGCCAGCTACTTTGCCTACACAGCAATTGATGAACAGAAGAAGACAAGCTGTGATCAGACCCAAGAAGAGGCAGTTTCAAGGTCATTGCCTTTATTGTGGTGTTTGGGGTCATAAGGCAAGTAAATACTGGTGGAGAAGGCCAATATATGTCTCCAACTTGAAAAGATACGATGCTGCATACAGGGGGAGACAATACAAAATTCAGATGAGAACACCTGTCGTGAGTTCTTGCACATACTGTAAAAGGCAATGACACACTGACGAGGATTTTTGATAGAAGCCCAAACCAGTAGCTTCAAAGAACAAGTTTGCTACATTAGCAGACTTGGAACAGTGTGAAAGGTGCGGGCAGGATGGCCATAATACCAAGAGATGCATGACACTTCTCCCTGAGTAAGACAAGGCACTCAATGGCATAGTAAAAACAAGCAGTGCAGTCAAAGCTGAGAAAAAGGAAAAAGCTATCTTCCAGCCAGTTCAAAAGAAGGAATATAGAGCAAAAAGGGAGGTGGCTAATATAGCTGAAATTGCACTAAAGGCTGATTGCAAGGATAAGCAATGGATCCTTGATAATGGATGCACTTCACACATGATGGGAGACAAGAGTAAATTATCAAAGCTAAACAAATCAAGAGAAGGCAGAGTCAAGTTTGGCAATGATGATTTACTCAACATCAGTGGTCAGGGGTCAATGAATATTGGAAAAGGAAAGCTGAAAGATGCTTTGCACGTTGAAGGACTCAAATATAATCTAGCATCTGTCAGCCAACTATGCAACGACGATCACAAAGTGATATTCACAAAAACAGGTTGCCAAGTAAAGAGTAAAGAAGGCAATACTGTTACAACTGGGAAAAGAATAGCTGGAAATTTATATGTGATTAAAGAGGACAAGACAAGCAGCTGTTTACTCACCAAAAAAGAAGAAAATCAACTCTGGCATAGGAGGCTGGGACACTTATCATAGAAGAACATGAGGAAGCTGACCACTACTCATACAATCAGAGACATTCCTGACCTCACGAGAGAGAGAGAGTATGTTTGCTCAGCATGCTATAAAGGAAAACATGTCAGAAAGCAGTATAAGACCAAAGAGTTTAGTTTTGAAGCAGTGCTTGACATTGTGCATACTGACTTGTGTGGACTGATGAGAACAAAAGGGTTGAATGGTGAGAGGTACTTCATCTTGTTTGTTGATGATTATTCCAGAAGGACCTGCATCATGCACCTCAAACACAAGTCAGAAGTTTTGAATTGCTTCAAGAGATACAGAAGATTGGCTGAAAATGAAAGTGGAAGGAAGATCAAAGTATTGAGGTCAGATCAAAGCACTGAATTTACAAATAAAGCTTTTGATGATTATCTTGAGAAGCATGGAATTCATCATCAAATGCCAGCAGCAAGAACACCTCAACAGAACAGGGTGGTAGAGAGGAAAAATAGAGCTGTGGTTGAAATGGGGAGAACTTTACTGCTGGAACCCAAGCTTCACACAAGATTTTGGACAGAAGCAACATTTACAGCCATGCATCTACTAAACAGAGTATTACTAAGGCCCAATACTGATAAGACTCCTTATGAGCTATGGAGTGGGAAGAAGACAACAACCAAGTATCTCAGAATCTTTGGCAACCCATGTTTTGTGAAGAAAAAGGAGCAAAACTTGGGAAAATTCAACACTAGGTCTGATGAAGACATCTTTGTGGGATACTCAACAAAGACAAAAGGTTACAGAGTTTTCCTGCATAAGCTGGGAAAAGTGATCACTTCCATTGTTGTGAGAATAGATAAGAACTGGAAAACAATGCAGAATGGAGAAGCTGAGGACAATGAAGAAGATGACTTCAATGTAGATGAAGAATCAAACCAACCTGAAAAAAAAAGAACAAGAAGTAAGTTCAGACTCGGAGAAGAGTAAGTCTGAAGATGAAGAAAGAGATCCTCTTGCAACTAAGATTGTGCAAGAAAGAAAGCCAAAGAAAACATGGACCAGTGCTCATCAAGAAAATCATATCATAGGTGACCCATCAGCAAGAGTTACAACAAGAAGAAGAATTATGGGAGTTACTGCTTTACTCTCACAAGTTGAACCTAAATCTATTGAAGAGGCTACACAAGATCTAACTAAATCTCTGTCTACAGAGCTATTTGAAAAGCACAGAATGAGTCTGTCTGTGCGAATGCCTCCTCAAGCCTAAGTTCAGGTGAATCCTCCATCTCCACTTTGCGAGTTTTTCAGATTTGTAATTGATTGGCAAAGGGGGAGAGAAGCAACAGTGCAGGGGGAGCTGTTAAGAAAAGGGGAGTGCATATTTAGGGGGAGTTAAAACTACTGCATAGTGGCTTTTGTTATGGGTGTTGCCAACAATTACAAAGGGGGAGATTGTTGTTCCCACAACCTTGTATAGGTTGTAATTGTTGTCAGCTACGTTTAAGTGTGCAAGAAAGTAAAGCCACATGGAATGGCAAGAAAGTAAAACCACATGGAAGGGCAAGAAGGTAAATCTGCCGCGTAAGGGCAAAAACGTAAATCTGTCGTGTAAGTCCTATTAGGCTTTCATGGAAGAGAGTATATAAAGACCTTTGAAGACAAAATTAGGGTAAGGCCAACACAATTGAATACACGGCAAAACACCAAACCCTACACAAAAGAACACCACCTGCAAAAGAAAAGTATAACCGTAGTGAACAGTGCAGCCGTCGTGAACAGTGTAACTGTCGAGAGAGAGAGAGAGAGAGAGAAAGAGGAGAACAGTCGATGGATGAAGAAAAAAAAGGGAGAAGAGGAGCAGCCGTCAGACGAAGAGAAAGAAAACACTTGGAAGAGATAGAAAAGTCGTCGTCGAAAGAAGGTTGGTTGGCAATTGAACATTCGGTAAACCTAGAGTGACTGGCCAACACCAAACCCGACACGGCATAAACACAAAGAGGTGGTCGACAGTAATATAGAGAAAATCCGAGACAGCCACGGCAAAACAGAGGAAAACTGGGGAACGGCCGAAGAAGGGTCGATGGGAAGAGAGAGAAAACGAAGAGCCGTTGGAAGAGAATGAAAAATCTGAAACAGCACACCACCGACACGCCCAAAGAAGAGTGAACGGCTGGACAATAAAAAGAGGAGTCGACAGCAGAATAGGGCTAGACGATGAGAGAAATCTGGCTGGACGGTGAGAGAGATCCTGCTGAATGATGGGAAAGAGAAAAATCAAACATAAGACCGGCAGAAAAGAAAGAAAACCCAGGATGATCAACAGAAAACCAGGACAGCCAAAAATCAGATTTGGGGGCTGAACAGAGAACAAAGTTCTGAGAGAGAGAAAAAGAGCTGGACAGTAAGAGAGAGAAATCTGGCTGGACAGCAAGAGAGAGAAATATACGTGAGGCAAGTCATGAAACAGTGAGATCGTGAGACAAAGAGACGGGTAAGACCGTGAGATAGTGAAAGCAGGAGTTGTGTGATACAACGTAGAGAAAAACTTCGGCGAAGCATCGGAAAGAACTCAATGTATTTCCAAATTTCTTCAAGAGAGGTTAGAGAGCGTTGCGGTGAACTTCAAAGCAACAATGGAGCAACCTTTCAATTCAACAAGGGCAAGACAAGATAGAAGAAGGGTAGACACAGTAAGTGACACTCGTTGTATTGTACTTGCTTAGTAATTACAATAGTGAAAGGAGCAGAGGATTAAGACATCCATTGTAACTGGAATTCTCAAGTATAGTGGATAGTCTCGGTAAGTGAGAGTCCCTACCACCGTGGATGTACGTCAAGTTGACGGAACCACGTAAATCTCATGTGTCCTTAATTTGCTTTACGTTCTGTGTTTTGAATTGAGTTGTGAACGCAGCTAAAGTATCAGCCAACCCATAACCTAACAAAGACCTAAACAAGAACATCTGAATTGTCTATTAGGCAAGGTGTCTGAAAGGTGACTTTGGGGACTATTGTGATTAGTACGTAGCAATAGATCTACCTTAGTCGAGTCTAAGAAAGAGTTCACTTTTAAGAAGAGGTTGAAGTTGTTCACTTACCTGCGAATTGCGAATTGTGGTGATACTAATTCACCCCCCTCTCAGTATCACAAACTAGTAGATCCTATGGAGAAATCTGGAACTTCAGGGTTTTATGGAAGAGAGTATATAAGACCTTGAAAGCCATATTTAGGGGGAGTTAAAATTGCTGCATAGTGGCTTTTGTTATGAGTGTTGCCAATAATTACAAAGGGGGAGATTGTTGTTCCCACAGCCTTGTATGGGTTGTAATTGTTGTCAACTAGGTTTAAGTGTGCAAGAAAGTAAAGGCACATGGAAGGGCAATAAGGTAAAGCCACATAGAAGGGCAAGAAAGTAAATCCGTCGCGTAAGGGGAAGAACGTAAATCCGCTACATAAGCCCTATTAGAGTTTCATGGAAGAGAGTATATAAAGACCTTGGAAGACAAAACTAGGGTAAGGCCAACACAATTGAATACACGGCAAAACACAAAAGGGTGAAGGGCCAACATAAGAGAGCATTTGGCTATGAGAGAAAACACAAATGTGTAAGATCGGCCAAAAAGAGAGCACATAGAAAAACCCTGCCCGACAGAACAGTACACGGCAAAAAGATAAGGTGCTAGACGAAGAACAGGGGTCGAGAGTGAGAAAATACATGACGGCTAAAGGGGGTTGGACGACTGGACGGCAAGCCAAAGAAGAGCCACCACCAGCCGGAGGAGAAAACTAGTTCGGCAAACACAAGACAGCAAAACATAGGAACCAGCCAAAGTAGTACACGGCAAAAAAGAAGAGAAGCACGGCCAAAAATCAAATTTGGGGGCTGAACAAAGAATAGAGGTCGAGTGGAGTCGACCAAAATCTAGAGAGAGAAACTGTCAAACACCACCTGAAAAAGAGAGAAATCCTGCAGTAAGAGAGAGAAATCCAGTGGTAAGAGAGAGAGAAACGGGTCAACACGGTTGGACGGTGAGAGAGAAAGCACAACACGGCAAGAGAGAGAAACGGGTCGACGGCAAAACAGAGTGGACGATCGACGGAAAAACAAACAGAGACGGCCGAAGAGGGGTGGACGAAGAGAGAGAAACTGTCGGTAGAGAAATAGAGAAAACCAGAGATAGCCGAAGGGGAGCTGAATGGAAGACAAAAAAAAAGGCAAAAAAAAAAGGGCAAATTCACCACCAAGAGAGCAAAATCTGATACACCAACACAGACCACCAGAAGAGTAGATCTAGTATCTGTGAGGCTAAAGAACAGTGAAGCGAGTGCAAATCTGAAGCATGATACCAAAACATGTGTCGGCGTAAGACCAGAACGTGCGACGATGTGAGACAAAGAGACGGGTGAGACCATGAGACGATGAAAGCAGGAGTTGTGTAAGACAACGTAGAGAAGGAATCCGACAAAGCATTGAAAGAACTCAACGTATTTCCAGATTTCTTCAAGAGTGGTTAGGGAGCGTTGCAGTGAACTTCTAAGCAGCAGTGGAGCAGCCTTTCAATTCAACAGAGGGAAGACAAGCTAGAAGAAGGGTAGACACAATAAGTGACACTCTTTGTATTATACTTGCTTAGTAATTGCAATAGTGAAAGGAGCAGAAGATTAAGACATCCATTGTAACTGGAATTCTCAAGTATAGTGGATAGTCTCGGTATGGGAGAGTCCCTACCACCGTGGATGTACGTATCACGTTGACGGAACCACGTAAATCTCATGTGTCTTTAATTTGTTTTACGTTCTATGTTTTGAATTAAGTTGTGAACGCAGCTAAAGTATCAGCCAACCCATAACCTAAAAAAAGACCTAAACAAGAACATCTGAATTGTCTATTAGGCAAGGTGTCTGAAAGGTGACTTTAAGGACTATTATGATTAGTAGGTAGCAATAGATTTACCTTAGTCGAGTCTGAGAAAGAGTTCGCTTTTAAGAAGAGGTTGAAGTTGTTCACTTACCTGCAAATTGCAAATTGTAGTGATACTGATTCACCCCCCTTTCAGTATCACAAACTAGTAGATCCTAAGGAGAAGTCGAGAATTTCATTTCTAATCTATCATAAATGTCTTCTCTTGAGGTATACACAGTTTACATGTATGTGGTTTTTTATTTTTATTAGTAACTAAATTTGAATATCATTCAATTATTAGAGAGCCATATCCCTTACTTTCCCTCTTAGTTTTACATACTTGTTTTTGGCAAATTGTAAACTTTTTGTTAAAGGTGTCAAATAGGTCAAGTCAAACGAATTTAGGTTGAATTACTCGAAGGTCATATAACATTTGAGTTAGGTTTAAGTTCAATCTACTTAGTTTTAGATAAATTTAGATTACCTATAGGTTGACATGCTAATTTTTAAGAAAATATTTTTATAGTTTTAACTAATTTTTTATTTTATATGTAAATTATATTATTATTTATACACATTATACATTATTGTTATTATTTAGATATATTATTATTATATTATTAAAATATGTAAAATTATATATATATAATATTAAAAAGTATTATGAGCATGATGTATATTTATATTATTTATTATATATTATTATTAGAATAGGTAAAATTATTTTTTAAAAATATTGATTTGTATTTAAAACATAAGATACAAGTATATTATATATATTATATATTTATATTATTTGGTTGAGCTCTTTTAAAACTGAAACTATTAAAAAAATACCTCAATTACCAATGTCTTCATTGGTGATAGTGTGACTGTAAATTAGCCCCCACTGCCATTTTGAATCTTTCCAAGGAATTTTCATCTTCAAGCTGAGTTTGAGTTTCAGGAACCATCACTATATCCCTAATTTTGTCTTGAGAGGCAGGTAGCAGTAACAGAGGCTCATTAGTTTTCACCCACAAAACGGGGCTTATTCCTTCAGAATTGACCCCTTTCGCTTGGCTGTTAAGCTCTGGCAATTTTCTTCACATACACATTTTCTTAAAATTGACCCCATATTTTTTTTTATTAGAGTGGGAACAAATTTGAAAAAGAAAAAATAATCCTTGTTCTTATACATACGAAATGTTTTGTTTTTTTT
>CM038597.1:4660227-4718168 GCA_021533255.1 Ceriops tagal | reverse complement strand
TTTTTTTTCAAGTTCAGGGGGAACAACTTCCCGAAGGGAATTCAATGTACATCGGCCTACGAGCATTTGTCATGTTTTCTGACCCAAAATGGGTTAGATGCTATAGTAAAAAGTACTAGTTTTACCTTCAGTAAGTGGGGTTTTCATCACTCAGCCCTTTTGGTTTCTAATTTGACTCCCTCCGGCGAGCATACACCTTGATTTGTGACAAGGAGAAGCCACTTTTTGTATCCATAGTGTAACAGGTGCACACTACCCAAACATATGCCAATTCAATGTACATCCACTTGTTGGCAAGACTTCTTAGCTGAATTTGACTACACACTGCGGTATAAGTCAGGTCAAACCAATGTAGTTGTTGATGCGCCGAGTCAGAAGGCGGAACTAGCAGCCTTTGCTACTAGTCCCCCTAAGAGCAACCTCCTTGAATGAATCAAGGAAGGTACAGGACAAGACAAATTGGCCAACAACCTGTTATGATTGGCTAGTGAGGGGAAGACTCGTCGATTTTAGGTGCACAATGGAGTCCTAATAACGGTCAAATTCGAGTCTTCGTGCCGAAGTGGGGAAACTTGCGAAAGGAAATCCTCAAGGAATGTCATGATTCCCTATGGGCTGGTCACCCAGGTATGACATGAACCCTTACTCTTGTCCAACAACATTACTTTTGGCCGCATATGCATACGGACGTTGAGGACTATGTGCGAACTTGCTTAATTTGCCAACAAGACAAGGTAGAATAACAGCCACCAACCAGCCTACTTGAGCCACTACCCACTCCCAAGAAGCTTTGGGAAAATGTCTCAATGGATTTTATTATGACTCTACCAAAGTCTGAAGGGTGTGGAAGCATTATAATGGTAGTTGATCGGTTCAACAAATATAGCACCTTCATTCTATCCCCTGCTGATTGCAAGGTGGAAGAAGTTGGTTGTTTGTTCTTCAAGAACATAGTAAAGCTATGGGGTGTGCCAAAGAGCATAATCAGTGATAGAGATCCCCGCTTTATGGCCAAATTCTAGTGCGAGCTATTCAAGTTGTTGGGAACCAACCTAAACTTCTCAACAAGCTTCCATCCCCAAAGTGATGGGCAAACCGAGCGAGTTAATGCCTTACTTGAACAATACTTGAGGCACTATGTCAATGCTCACCAACGAGATTGGGCGAAGCTACTCGATGCTGCCCAATTCTCATACAACCTTCAAAGAAACGAGGCCACAAACAAAAGCTCGTTTAAGATTGTCATAGGACAACAGCCGCTAACTCCAAGTGTTATTGCCTCTCCCTACTGATAAGGGACTAAACCCTAACTCCACCACAAAAGCTAGCTCAAGAATGAAGGGTTGACCCAACCCTTATAAACAGCCCAAAGACCCCCTCAGGAACCGATGTGGGACATATCATTCCCAACCCCTTTAAACTGCACGTCCCCGTACTGCCTCAGTCGGCGATCGGTACGGTGGCAGTGCTGCCTCAATCGGCGATCGACACAATAGCAGGGAACCTTTGTACATACGCCCACCAACCCTCTGATGTTTGGCTCTAATACCACCTGATAAGGGATTAAACCCTAACTTCACCACAAAAGCTAGCTCAAGAATGGAGGTTAACCCAACCCTTATAAACAGCCCAAAGACCTCCTCAGGAACTGATGTGGGACACATCATTCCCAACCCCTTTAAACTACACATCCCTGTGTTGCCTTAGTCGGTGATCAGCACAGTGGCAATACTGCCTCAATCCGCAATCAGTATGGTGGCAGGGAACCTTTGTACATGCGCCCACCGACCCTCTGAGGTTTGGCTCTAATACCACCTGATAAGGGATTGAACCCTAACTCCACCATAAAAGCTAGCTCAAGAATAGAGGGTTGACCCAACCCTTATAAACAGCCCAAAGACCCCCTCAAGAACCAATGTGGGACACGTCGTTTGGTATTAGAGCCAAACCTCAGAGGATCGGTGGGCACATGTACAAAGGTTCCCTGCCACCGTGTCGATCGCCGACTGAGGCAGCACTGCCACCATGTCAATCGCCGACTAAGGCAGCACAGGGACGTGCAGTTTAAAGGGGTCGGGAATGATGTGCCCCACATCGGTTCCTGAGGGGGTCTTTGAGCTGTTTATAAGGGTTGGGTCAACCCTCCATTCTTGAGCTAGCTTTTGTGGTGGAGTTAGGGTTTAATCCCTTATCACCTACACTGGCAACAACCCGTCTGCCTTTAAGTTCATTAGAGAATGGCATGAGGAAGCGAACATAACAAGGGCTTACCTTGACAAAGTGGCCAAGAAGATGAAAAGATGGGCTGACTCCAAGCAACGCCCAAAAGAGTATATAGCAGGAGATATGGTGATGGTAAAACTACTGCCTAACGAATTCAAGTCTCTACGCAAAGTACACAAGGGCTTGGTACGGAAGTATAAAGGGCCATTTCCTATCATCAAGCGTGTGGAAAAGGTCATCTATCAAGTCTAACTCGCTCCAAAACTGAAGATCCACAACGTTTTCCATGTAAGTCTTCTAAAGCCTTTCTATAGAGACAAAGAGGATCCAAGCCGAAACAAGTCCAAGCGCGCACCAACAGCTATGGTCACCGAATTCAACAAGGAGGTAAAACACATCCTTGCTGATAAAGTGATCCAAAGAAGGGGAGTTCCCAACTACACTGAGTACTTGGTGAAATGGAAAGGTTTGCCAAACCAAGAGGCTAGTTGGGAACCAGAGGACCAGCTTTGGCAATTTGCCGATCACATTCGGCAATATAAGGCTGAAAATGCGACGAGGACGTCGCAAAATTAAGTGGGGGAGGATGTCACAAGGATATGTTAATCTAGCCCATTCACGTATCCTTAAGGTGCAAATTCGGGCCAAGACTAAACCTCTACGGGCTATCCATATTATCCAGCCCCTTTGCTACCTACGAAAGGTCCCAGAAGCGTGCAGAAGTATCTTCATCTAAAGACTTCTTGCAGAATGTGCTACAACTGCCTAGAGAATTTCGAAATAGACCATATTAAATGCTTATCTAGAACACTCCTTGTATATACTGAGAATATTCCATTCTAGGACTTTCTTTTGAGTTGTATAAATAGGTCACCCCTCTCATTTGTATAGCATGAATCCTTTCTCTTAATACAAGTTCACTTGCAAAACTCTTTTGTGCTCTCTCTCTCGTTCTCTCAAGCTCTTCCAAATTCGCTCACTTGCCTCTCACACATCTTCCGCTGATTCACTCAAACTCTCTAAGGCTTACTTAGCTTATCTTCTCTTGCATGATTGACTAAGTGACGTGTGGGTTAGCACGAGCAAAGCCTAACTCTATGACAAGTTAATGTAATGGGTGCACATTACCCAAATCTCATATTGTCGAGGAAGAGGGGGATCTTAAGTTATATAAGCGTGGGCACTGCACACCCCAATAGGTTACCTTTTGGGGAGAAGGTAATGGCCCCGTGACAGTGGTATTAAAGCCTACCTCTGTCTGCCGTAGGACCTTCGACTTGGCACAGAATGCCAAGAACTCGGCTCGATGCGTGTCCAAAAACATCGATGAGGTCATCGATCAATTCGGTTTGGGAGAATATAATGAGTACACACTACCCAAATCCCACATTGTCAAGAAAGAGGAGGATCTTAGGCTATATAAGCGTAGGCATTGCACACCCCAACAGATTATCTTTTGGGGAGAAGGTAATGGCCCCGTGACAACAAGCCCTCACATACTGGCCAGTTTCCTCTCACACTCGTTTTAATGGTAAGCGTCATGACTGATCATATTGGACTCGCTCACAATTCACATCCATTATTATTAAATTTAGAATAGAGGGCCATAGAATGCTACTAAATGAGATATCGAATAAGTTAATGGGATCATCCATTTTGAATTTAATTGATAAAATTGTTTATTTAGAGGATTGTGAGCAACAATCTTTGTCGCACCATAAAATCCCTATTCTACGCATTGCTCTTTAAAATCCAAAATGTTGGTAAGAGGTTAACAAAATGGTGCGGAAAAATGAAATACGAGACAATTTTCCTACTTTATTATCATTTTTTTTTTAATTTTTTGGTTCGAAGTTTCCTACTTTGTTGTTTTCCTTCCAGACACTAATGGTTTATATTGGATATTGCCCTGAATTGCTATTGACAAGAAGCGGTGAGCATGGATCAATTTTATCTTTGTCACCATGCATGCATGTTTAGTCAAGAAAATGGACAAGATGAAAATCAATCTATATTGTATAAACATGGATTGATAAAATGGAGCACCAACTTTTCGGACAAGAAGAAGAAGAAGAAATTTATATTGTATATCACAAGAAGGGGGGGTGAGTATTTGGAGCGTGGGATTGGGAGTGGAGCAAGAGACCTACGGGAAGGGGTGGCAAAACCATCCCTGCCCTTTGCCCTCGCCTTTCAGGTATTTACGCCTATATACTCTTTCTTGGTTACCCGATTAAACAAAGCTGACCCGTTTCTGTCAGGGTCGGTTGGACTCGCTAGTAATTATGGTTAACCCTGCCATCACGTTTCTTAAAATCAAACCCCTGGGAAGGGGATTCGAAATTTGTATTAAAGGGAAAACTTTCTTTATTCGCGAATTAATGGGTTTGTTAACGGAAAAATAAAGGCAAAAGGTAAAGACTGTTGGGGTGCAGATGTACTTAAAAGCATGCCGCCGACAGTAGGTTGCATCTACCGTCTAAAGTATGGTATCATTTTTCTCATGAGTTTCGGTTTTATGTTACAGGGAAGATATTGTAAATGAGACTGTTCCCTAGCAGTCCCTCTTATGTTTTGTTGACAAAAATAATTCAAAATAAGCAATCACATTAACTAGCAACGTAATGGAGCCCAATTTCGTTGAGCTCAGCCCATAAATACGTAAATTATATGTTCACAAAGATTAATGCCTAGTTAGCATAATAAATCGGTGGCGCAGCTTATTCAATATATGTATATATATATATATATATATATATATATATATATTGTGGAACAGAAATGACTTTTGCATGGTTGCACCAATGAATCAACTACAAATAACTATAATCAACAAAGTTTTTATTAAGATGCACCCCATAAAAAAATTAAAAATAAAATAAAATAAAGAACTGAGGCTTACGATTATCAAGCTTGTCTTGTTTGTTACGACTTCTCCTACGTGCCACCCCCACCTCTTGTGATCCAAGCTTGTTGATGAAAAGCAATTTCAGAGCAATCTGTGTCCGTAAAATCAATGTTCTACAACATCTCGCTATCCTATGGTTTTCTAACTTCCTTTTCTTTCGCATGAGAGGTGCAAGACATGAATTCATGTGTCATCATCAGCCCTTCATTTACATATTATTTCTTTCCTTCTAATTTTCTAAACCCTCCTAAGCTTTCTAAATGAGCTTCAACAAGTTAAAAAAAAAAAAAGAACACACAAGCTTTGTACAGCAGTCCTGACCCAACAGATGAAGTATTTCGGGCTTTTGCCCTCATTTTTTAAGCTTTGTCCCACATAAGGTTACGTCACTTTGGTTGATGCCTTACCTACACTAGTAAGTAAGTATTAAACCACAACCATTTTAGAGGAAAACGGAAAAACAAAAGCGGAAAGACAACTCAAGATCCCAAGTTTGCATTTACTTCTTCACCTAGCGTGGATCATGTAAAAATGCAGCAATATCGAGATTGTGGTTCTCTACAATGGAAAAGATGGCTTTTTACCTAAAATTTATAAGTCGCATCATATGTCATTGAAAAAAAATGAAAACACTTTCACCGATGAAAATAAACTTTTTGAAACAAGTTCATACAAATGCATGCATATTAAGATCAGTTGAGCAAAGTTTACCTTTTTCTGAAATTCGATATAAGATAGAAACCCAGTTCAGCTAAGCAAAGTTGCCCTTATCATAGATCAGTCATGGTAACGTAGCCGAGATTCTAACTCGTAGCTTTGTGCAAGCAGCAATTCTTGTTCAAAAGGAGAATCATCCACAGGGCAACCATGAAGAACGTCCAAATCAGTTTCTCCTAAACAATTGGGAAGGCGGCAGAACAACACTTCAAAGTTTTTGATCAAAACCTTATTGCAACTTTTTCAGTCCAAATGAAGGGTAGCATTTGGGCGGGCTTGCGTTTGGGAGGGGGAAAAAAACAAAAGAAGTTAAATTACAAAAATGCCCCCTTCCTTAATTAGGGACGAGAATGATCCAGACGGCCTACAGGCTCAGCCGCTGCCGGGCCGATGCATCCATCCTTTTACCCAAAAAAAAGAAAAAATACAGACGAATTACTTTATTTTAAGCAATTCATGAATCAATAGACTTCTTAACGAATAAAGATAGCCATGCTTTTCGATGCACTATTGGTATGAAAAGCACTCCCTCTAACAAGAATCCCAGATTTAATCACTTGGGTATTCAAATCATGTGATACGCAAGAAGCAGCAAATCCTCCAACTTGAAGCACTTTGTATAAACCAACCAGGGTGTTGAGAAAGAGATCAAGATTTTCCTTGTATAAAAACCTAAAAATGAACAACCTTTTTCCTATAAAAACTGACGAAAGTTCTTTCACAGCAATGTAGAGTACCAAAGTCCCTAAACAAATCGCAAGGATGATTCTCTCGTACTGACCAGTAATTTAAAACACACTCTACTACATGCACTGCCTTTCAATTTACCATCTGTCAGCAGGAGTAATGTTCATACAAACAAAAGAACCTTTAACATCTGAAAATTTCCACATTTTGAATGAAGACAAGGTGTGTCATCAGTTTGTTTATCACATGTACATTAATCTGTTACCACATACAACACACAGAACCTGATGAAGCAGTTTTTGGGGCAATATGTAGCTTATGTGAAAAGGAACTAAAAGAAAACTGTGATTTGGTGGCACGTATTGAACCAGCTTTCAAAGAATAAGATCTGATCTAGGGCATGCTGGATAAAGACGTCCTCACAGTTTTGTATCTAGTTGCCTACGAGGTGCCCCTTCTCCACAGGTCTCCTTCACAATGTAAATAACTGTTAGACATTAATCTTGAAAGGTTTTCTGCAAAATAGATGATTTTAGAGTTACCTTGGAAACTGCAGGGAAACTAAAGGGTCCATGGTCAACCTCAGCCAAAGAATCAAAACCAAAGGATGTGTCCTGAGAGTTGATGTTTGTTCGTGAAGGTATAACAATTGGCAGATTTGAGACGGCGCACTGACTTGAAATGTTATGAGAAGTATGCACCGAACTTTCTACATTTGCAGAAAATGCACCTGTTGCTGCATTGGTATTTGACAGTATATTCCCTTCATCGAAGTTCAGTCCTGTTAGGGGCAACTGCAAAGGCTGTAGTGCCCCAGGAAGGCACATCGAGTTCAATCCGTTTCTCACTGTCAGCATCTGCAAAACAATCTCGGTGATTTAACATTGAATCCTTTTCTAAATAAAAGGTACCTTTTACCCCTTATACATCTTTTTCCTTCTTTTGTGGGGCAGGCGGGTTGGGGGTTGGTGGTTAAATCCCTCTTTTCTATTGTTATCCAGATGCATTTCATGCCCAATCTCAATTTGCAGTTAGGCCTTCAATAAAGTTACACGCTAACATTCCAGCACTATATTTGATGGAGCATCCAGAACATATTAGAATTAAAAAGTTGATAAAAGCAACATCTGGTAGTAAGTCCATAGACAAATCAATCAGGAAAGCTAACTTAAAATTTATGCTCAACAGATAACAAATGTTCCCTCGAGATGCAAATAAGACAATCTATTGATGGAAGGTGGACTCTCGGACTAACACTTCCTGGGCCCGTTACTCAAAAATCTATGACCCCTGTGGACGGCTAAATCTGACTGCTCCCAGGACTAAGCATGATGGATCATGGCAGATCCCATCCCCCTCTTTCCTTTTTTACATCCCCATGTACCTCCCACGTGGGCTCTCCTGCTGGGCATGCATACCTTTCCCAAATTGGGCATGATAAATTGGCACACTAGAACAGATCTAAGTCAACAGAGCTACAAAATTACATGAAGGTTCAAGAAAATGCATCTCTAATGTCCATAGAGTTCTTAATTCAATTGAATTCCATATAATCGCTACAACATAGAATGCGGAATAGTCAAATAGAATTCTGGTACTAAAATTTCACATGTTGCTCATTTTGTTATAATTTGTTCTTATTCATTCTTCCTTGTGCTTGATAAGACCACCTTGATAAACATTCCTTGTTGCTATTACTGGGCTGCATGTCCTAATGAGTTTTTAAAAAAATCCACCAAAGTATGCCATGTTCTGAACAAGGTGTTTGTTAGTTTTATACCATCTACCAAACTGTACACATAAACAGGAAAAAAAAAAGGAAGAAGCCAAATTCTACACTTCTTTAGCGTTCAAACATTCAATCAAGTGTCTGCAGGCCATAACCAAAAATCCAAAAGAATCAATAAGGCCAAACCCTCAAAGGACGATTGTTCAGTTGTGTTCACCAAGTCAAAATTGTGGCCACCTGAAGGGACTTCAGCTTACTTGCATTAATTTCCACCCATTTGTTCTCCAAAAGTCTTGTGTAAAATTACTTGGCCTAAAAAGACCGTTAACATCACTTCCAACAACAATATCTAATATTTAGAGCCAGATAAACTTGCAATAACAGATAAAAAGTCTGTTTCAGGCTTAGAGTTGAGTATATCATCCACAAAAACCAAGAAAAGGGCACAAACACAACTAAAAGAGACACAAAACAAGTGGCTAATCACAACTGCAATGTCAGTATCAAACAATCTTCCAATGAAGAAGAGTGTTCACCTGTACTTGAAGTTGAAGCTGCTTCAAGTATTCAATGGCGTCATCCAGCATTGAAGCCTTATCGGTCTATCACACAAAGAAAAAGAACACCATCATTCACATCAAAGACACCATTAAGAAAATTGGTTAGAAAAGTAATCAGGCAAAGTTACCTTATTAGAATTGGGAATTAAGTTCTGCAAGGCTTTCATTTTCTCATTGATCCTACTCCTTCTCCTCTGTTCACAATTCACATATTTCATAAATAATAATAAAATAAAACCAACAATTGAAAATCCAATAATTGCACACAGCGCACGCACGCACAAAGCGGGAGGCTTGGCAACTTACCTTTTCGGATAAATTATGAACCTCGGCGGTTCTGCTTCTTTTAGAAGAGCTCCGCGGCCGAGCTCTATCAGATGGCACCACCAACATCTCCGCTCCGTTCTAAATCCAATCAGCAATCCACCGGTTGTCAAATTATTCAGAGAAAAATTCGTTCCATTTTCTATAGATATTTGAAAAACGGTTGAAAAAACAACCATTCCTCGAAGTAAGGTGCCAATTACCTCGCTGTCGCAACTGAAGTCGCCAGCGTCAATGTCCACAGAGACTCCTTTCCTCTTCGAACTAAAAGAGGAGACCGCATTCTCCACATTCTCTTTAGCGAAATAACCATCGGGATCGGAGATATGGAAGCTCGAGCCTCCACCTCCACCTCCTCCACCTCGGCACTCCGGCTCCAACTGATGTGGATCCAGCAATTCGGCGGCGGAGGCAGTCGGCAAAAGAGAAGAGGAAAAGGAACGGTGAATGAATTTAGAAGAGGAAGTAGAAGGATTGCTGTGGAGTAGTTGGTGGATGAAGTCGGAGATTTCTTCTGGCTCAGTGGCCGGAGATGGAGCCCTACCGTACAGATCCGCCATGGACAATTATAAATCAAATGAAAAAAAAAAAAAGAAAAGAAAAAAAGCAACTGAGCAACGGGAATTTAAATACGCTTTTTATGTTTTACTCCTCTGGTTGGTTCTTCTCGCATCCTCTCTCTCTCTCTCTCTCTTTAAGTTCTCGTGTTCTTGTTCCTAAGCTTTTGCTACTTTGGGAAGCGTTATGGAATTGCTTGCTAATCAAACTGGATTATCTCCCGCCCTTTTGATTAGCTTTCTTTCTTATTATTATTATTTTTTAAAAACGAGAGTTTTGAAAAGTCAACGAAGCTCATTAGTCTGTTTTTTTTCTTCTTCTTTTTATTAGGATAAGTTGAGGCTAACTCTATTTAATATTACAATTCAAAAAAATATTTAAATTTTTAACTATTAAAATATATTATTATATTTCTTCCTATATCCTAATACCATGTCATAATCTAACACTGCGCAAAGTTTTCTTCTTTTTTTTTTTAATTTTTTGTATTTATTTAGTTTTAAATGTATTATACATGTAATTTTATATTATATAAATTTATTTTATTATTTTTTATTTTTACTAGTACCTATTTAAACATTTTGTTCCCCCCCCCCCTTTATATTTAGCCCTCTGTTTGTTAAATTAGACAATTTCTTTATTTTATTTTTTTTATATCAACAAGGTTCTTTGCCATTACTCATGGCACGGATAACAGGATATTTTTTATAAAAATTTATAAAATTGTGAACGAATTTTTAATTTTGGTTTCAAAGATTTAGAGTTTAACAGGAAGAAATCTAGTATTATTTCTTGCACAAGTAATTAAAAATAGTGCATTCTTATGATAAGAAAACAGAAGAAGAACAGATCAAATTGAGATTATGTTGGGAAAAATCCAATGGAACCCAATTGTTGATGTACATAATGTCCTTTTGAAAACCATAAAATACTCGAGGAGGATGCATGGGTATATCACAACAAAATATACGCCCAATCCATATTCAAGAAATATCATAAACTACTAATTCAATAACAAATATATTTAATCTTCAAAACCAGTTCTGCACTGCCATTTCCTGACAGTTGCAGTGCCCACCAACAAACTGTGATCCCCTTCCCTTGTTTATGAACCTTTTTTTCTTTTATGCCAAAAAAAGAATGCCCCTTTTGTCAGTCATTCCACGCAGTAATCCAAAGGGGTACTACCAGGACACCCAAAAAAAAAAAAATTCAGAGCCAATCTTTCTTTTTGGCTACCTATCTGCAGATGATTGTAAAATTTGGTAATGGCAAAAGGTCCCTTCTCATGTAGTAAGCCCCGTTGTTTTACAAATGGGGCAACAGTTCTTATGCATCAGCCATTTCTTGATGCATTCTGTGTGGAAATTATGTCCACAGTCTAGCTTTCCAAGATCTTCTCCATCGTTGTATTCCTCCTGAATGCATTAAACAACAATTTATGAAATGAGCAAGCAGACATCTACAAAGGAATGACATACAGGATCACATCCCTACCTGACAAATGCAGCATGGTTCTGCCTCCACTTCATTTTCCACTGCAATAGAATATTTCCTCTGCTTCAATTGTTTCATAATAGTTTCTTCACTCAATCCAGTACTGACATTTCCAATGCGTTCCTCTAAGGCCAGCAACTCCTACAATTCTCAGAAAATTGCATTAAACAAACAGTTAATAAAACAGATGTTTAACATCAGTATAGATTCCAGGAAATTTTTTGTTCATTTTACCTCATATGACATGTTATCCACATCAAGCCGCATATCCCTATGCCTATCATGAATATCAGCCATCCCAAAGGCCATTGACTGGTCAAGAATCATAAAATCCTGAAACATATGCAACAGGGCACATCAAACTCCAGACATACATCTACTCGAAGAAAATTAGTAGTCAAAGGCACTCTTTAGTGAACTTATGATATATTTCCATGCCAAGTAAAATGAAAATTTTGTTATTCTTTCCTCAATTTCAAAACATTTGCAGAGAATGAATGAATTTCTCCAGTTAATGTCCTCATGTGCGGTTCAATAGGCTGTATGCAAGAAATTGGTCAAGCAAAATCACTGACATATCCTGTCACCACTTGAGAAACAAACTGCCAACAGAATTGTCAATCGTCTTTCAAACTGTGGCAATTGACTAGGGGCTTATAAGTAGAAGTCATGCAAAGAGTTATAATGGTGGTGAAAAGACATGTTAGAAAAGGTATCTTCATATCAATCATCAAGTTATATCTTTTACCATTGCAACATCATGGCCCTATGTGTCAATGGAACCTCTTGAATCATTCTTTTAAAGATAAGAAAACTCAAATATTGACTCTTAATTCAATTTACCAGCTATTAACTCACATCAAGTCAGACATAGAGCAAAGGCTGAATTATCTGTACACACCTATTTCTCCACTCTGACATGCATGGAATCAACATACAAAATAAAACATACACACTATAGAGGCCAAAGTCTAACCTCAAATCGCAGGCTTTCACCCCTACGCATGAGATCCAAGACATTGCGAATCTGCAAAAGAAACATAAAAAGGCAACATGATCTAATACAATCTCCAAAGAAAACACCTGTGTGCTATTCAAACACTGCATAAAACATGTATAGATGAAGGGGTACTTGGAAATTGGAAATCGCGTGCAACTATAGGTACCGATCTACCACACAAATTTGCATGCGCTTGAGACACCAACCATTAAGAGTCTTGGAGGACAACAACAAAAGGTGGTGTTACAGTTATTTTCCAAGGTGTTTGGCAAATAATGCACATATTCATCTGATCTTACTTGCCCAGAGACCCAAAAAGAAACCTAGAAGAAATAGTGTTCCTACAAGGATATGACAAAGAATTTCTAGAACAAGAAGTCAACAACATTTCTTGAGCACTCCGACGGTAGAGAGGTTGGGGGTGGGGGAGATAGCCAAACACTGCATGCCCTGATGACAAATGGATGTGCCACAACTTGCACTAAGGAGGATAATTAACAATTAAACTCCCCAAATTTAGAAAAAGTGCAATTACAATGTTCCGAGATGTTTTAATACAACAGGCTTTAGTTAAGCAAACAAAGGTACTGATTCACTTTGATGAAGTAACATTCATGTCACAAGGAATGATAATTAACAATTACACTCATTGAATCATGAATGATTCAAGTAAAAAGTTTCAAGAATTTAAGAGGCTTCAGTTAAAGCAAACAAAAGTGTCCCTCTTGCTTAGTCATTTCAACGAAGTTATCCCAAAGGCACATAATATGTTATATATCATAAACTTCAGCCCTCAGGTAACGGTCATATACTTTGTCAAGAAAAGCAGAGGAGTACTAATGTTGAATAATGTTTTAAAAATTATGATAAAAGAGAGATCACAATAATAACCAATGGTCCTAGAGAGAGCACAATCATAATGCATGTTGAAAATTCTTCAAGGAAAAGCATTAATATCAGAGTTCTAGAACTGACCTCAGACACAACAAGCCTGCTTCTTGCTTCCCTAGCAGCAGTCCCTGTTTGCAGTGGATAGGGAATTCCCGGTGCACCATTACCACGTCTCTCCAGCCACAATCCAGACCTTGCATGTGACTGGTGATGCCCTTGGCTATTAGTTCTAGATGAAATTGCCATCACTTCTGATGAAGCTAGAGGAACTGAATCCAGTGGAGAATGAGTAATGTTCTGAACTTCAAATTCACCACCAGCAGAAGAAAGCAAAGAACAACGAACATACTCAGCTAGTCTACGTGAATTCCTTGAAGAAGTATTGTGATGAGGAATCCAGTTTGGAGCTGATAAAGGATGAAGACCTGAATTTGAAACAGCCCCAGAAGTAGAAGCAACATTTCCAGAAACATTTGTAGCTAGAGTGGTTCCATTACTATTGGCTGGATTTCGAAAGAAAGGTCTCAATTGTGTTGCAGGTACAACCACAGAAGGCTCCCATGCATTACCCACTACACTTCTTGAGTTGGCTTGCTCTGCATCATGAAGAGCAATAGAAGTCATCAAATTACCAGTTCTTGCACTAGAGCTTTCATTCCAACTAAATGGTTGCATGTTTTGAGGCAAGGCTGGGAGAGTTACAAGTGGCTGGCTTAGTGATGCTGCACCATGTACTGCTGGAGATGGGGTTGACCTTGAGTTCAAGGAGTGATCAACAGGAAAAAGTCTAGATGACCGATGTGAAGATGGCATGCGTGAACGTCTAGCAGCACTTCCAGCAGAAAATAGAGCATGGGGCACAAATTCTTGATTTGAAGGGTTTATTCTCAAACGGAAACTTCTGTGAGAACTTGCACGTTCTGCTACCTCTGAATCAGAATTGCCATTGGGAGCTAGTCCTCTCACACCTAGTGCGAGCCTGGGATTCACCTGTGGTGCAGTTATGCTCGAACTGCTGCTCACATTATAGTGGGCAGGAACGCCAGCCCAGACACTACTCTCAGCACGCTGAAAAAGGCTTGAACTTCCACTTACAGAGGACTGTCCAATATCTCCTTCAACAGCCTTTCTTTTCCGGGGACAACCATCTAATGAGCAACCAGTTCTGTTGTTATTCTCTTCCACTAAGTATCCACCACTTCCAGAAGGAAGCAATTGAGCATTTGATCCACCAATAGGTGGAATACACTCATTTTCAGTCCCACCAGGTTCATAGATATTAGAGCCTTCCATCAACTGACAGTCGCCACTGCCCTGGCCAGGACGTGCATTCAAATTGAAATTCTGCGGAACTGCATTGTAATTAGAACTTTGACTGAATTGAGGGTTCACATTAACACTGTGCAGAGGAACAACATTTGTTGATAAATATCGCCTTTCTTCTAACCTTGGGCCATCTACACCACAAGAAATTGCCGAAGATGACCACCCAAGTTCTTTTCCATGCTCTACGCCACTTGCCTCATGTTGTGCGCCACTAGAACTAGGTCCGCCTAAGCTCCATCGACTAAAGTTTTGTTGTTCTTGATCAATAGAACCAGCATACATGCTGTTAATGTGACTAGATGACAGCATGTAGTCTGCTTGTTGGATTTCTGTAGGATTTCGCATGTTATTCCAGCAAATTTGCTGTTCTATGGAAGCATTACCTGATGTAGATCCATGTTCAAGGTCAAGGATTTCTGGCAAGGAGCCAATTATACTCCTCTGCCCTTGCATTAGGTTAATAATAATGTCCCTGATAAGTTATGAACAGGAGGTGACAATTCCAATGCAAAATGACAACGCACAATTCTTCCGGATCTGAAAAGTTTACCAACAGAAAAAAAAAATTAAATTTGAAAACCAGAAAGGTCCATGAAAAGAAAGAAATAAAAGATTTGCACTTAGTGCAAATCATTACAATAATGTCAGAGGCAAGCTTTTCCTGATGGCTAAAAACTTGTAAAACCATGTAATTCAATCACCCTAGAAGCTCATAATTGCCAAATTTCATCAGCTACTTCTGCAAAAATTACATTTCTTAGTCTATCTTTTCTAAAAAGGACAGATGAAAAGACCACAAAGCAATGTGCCTTGTGGGATCAAAATTCTACATGAAACCATCTAATTGCCTATCCAACACTCAATTCCACAATGTAGCAAAAAAGCAAGGACTATCTTGTTCTTCTTGGCATATCTTGATATGTAAAGACAGGCTTATACAGCCCTGTGATAATTTTAGGTGGCTTCAGCTCATTTTTGCTATTATTCATCAATACTTGCTAGCAACTAGATCCAGTGGGCAACCTAAAGTCTGTTTGCAAAAAGAACTACATATATTCCCTAGCATCAGAACCCCAAACTCCCACTGTAATCCAACAACTGTGTGGACACCAGTTCCCTAGAAAAGAAAACCATTAACATGAAATACTAAACAATTAAAATCACATAAAGGATAAAAACAAGGCAATCAGCAGTACAGAAGGTCTAACTCTAACACACAGAAAAGTCTTAACCAATCAACGGTTGAAAGCTTTTACATACAGACTACACAAAAAGAGGGGAAAAAAGAAAAAACAGAACGGGACAAAAGAAAAAACACAGCCAAAATGAAATGTAACAGGCATAGTTCAGAAAAAAGCCAACCAATTTCTTCTACCAATTACAACAATGAAAATAAGGAAAAAAGAAGAAGAAGAAGAAGAAGAAGAAGAAGAATCGAATTCATCCGTGGATGCAATAAACAAAACAGCGACAAGCTAACGAAGAAAGCTTTGAATCTCCCACCAAACACAAACATGATGAAACTGAGGAACCCAACGCTGCATCAAAGATGGAAATCGGTTTGTGCCATGTGCTTTGCCAACCAAATAGCATTCAGAAAACATACATCAATACAAGACTTTTAAAAACAAAGAAAGCAATTGAATTCTCAAAAAACAAGTCAGTAAAAAACAATAATAATAATAATAATAATAATAATTAATTGAAAAAAAGTTCTAAACTTTGAAGACAAATCAAACACCTTTGTAAAGACAATTTCTTCACAGTTTTAATTAAAATATAACGAAGAAACAAGAGCAAAAAAAAAAAGAACAAAACAGACATAACATGGGCATAAATCAGACACAAAACTCCCCATACCCACATCATCCCTAACCGATCAAGCAAAAAATATATAAATTAAAAAGAAAAAGAAAAAAGGGTGATAAAGAAAAACATTAAAAAAAAAAAAGAAGGAGCTTACCTAATAATCAGAAACAGACATAAACCCAACCGATCCAACAATCTGCCTCACAAAAAAAAAAAACAAACAAACAAGGTTTAGACTCTAAAATTGAACAAGAAAAACAACAAGAAGCCTGCGTTTTCTCTCCGGCGATATTTCCTATTCCTCTCTCGAGAAGGAGAAAGAAAGAAAACCCCAATGGCAAACAGACGCGGGGAGACACTTAGAGAGAGGGGGGGGAGAGAGAGGGGGGGCAGAGGCCTTAGAGGAGTATATTATAAAAAAAAAAGAGAGAGAGATATAGAGAGAGAGAGAGAGAGAGAGATGGGTAAGACAATGGAAGAATAAAAAAATAGATTGAAAGAGGACAATAGACAGTAATTTACGAAACAACCCAGCAGGGACATACAGCGAAGAAAAAAAAAAAACAGAAAGAGAGAGAGAGAGAGAGAGAGAGGAGAGTGTATTGTGACTTTGTGTGTGTGTGTGTGTGTGAGTGAGTGTGTGTGTGCGCGCGTGCGTGCGTGCGTGCGAGAATGAACGAGTAATTGAGAATGCTGTACAAATGGAGGCAGGAAGGGATCCAAAAACAAAAATGGAAATTAAAAGGAAAAGCAATACAAGCAAAATGAGCCCTACAACAACAACAACCAAAGCACAGCTAAGGAAGGCGGAGTTCTCACCAAATGGCTCTCTCTTTCTTTCTCTTGTTAGCCACACACCCCCCTCCCTCCCCCACAAAACTCTCTCTCTCTCTCTCTCTCTCTCTCTCTCTCAATCCAACGTCGTATCTAAATTCATAAATATCAAATCTGCTTTTTGTAAATTGTTTTGAGCAACAAAAGTACAGAAATGGTAATTAATAATTATAGTTTCTCATTATATTATTACCCTCCTTAAAGGAATTTTTTTATTTTGTTTTTCAAAATATAAAATTAAAAAAAAAAAAAAGAAAGGACGGTTGCTCCCCCCAAAAGGGCAGAGAGAGAGAGAGGGAGAAAGAGCCCCACTCTTTGTTTCTCTCGGAATATTTATTTATTTATTTGGTTTCGCATTCCGCCTTCACGCTAAAATGCTCCCTCCCACTTCTGTTCTACTCACACGCCCCCCCCCCCCCCCCTCTCTCTCTCTCTCTCTCTCTCTCTCTCTCTCTCTCTATATATATATATATATATATCTATGCATTACAATACAATTTGAGTGGTGACCGATTTTTTGAAGGCTGAGCTGTAGTTGAGTTCTGCCCAAAAGCAAACAAAAGCTTTTGTCAACGTGGCATTGGTGCAAGCACTCGGGACCCACAGTTCCATGCCTTAGATTTCCTTCCTCGTGTACCCACAAATCTGATTGCTTTTGACCATCTGTTCATGCACTTGTCCCACCTCCCCAATACGCAACCCCCTGTATCTTTTATATATATATATATATTAATATAATTTTGTATTAATAATTTTTATCATATTTATTAAAACCTGTATTGAATAAAAAAATTTAAAATAAATAAATAGTAAAACAAACAACATCTTAATAAAAATGTTTATTTATTTTATAATAAAAAAATTTAAATTAAAAGATAAAATAAAATAAAAGTCTTTAAATTAATAGTTAGAAAAAAAAATAAAAGTCTTGTGTTGTAATTTATTATTTCTTCGTAGGTGTAATAAAATAAAAGTAAATTAACAATAATATAAATAGATTTTTATTTATATTTTTAGAAAAATAAATAAATTAAAAATACTTAATTAAATTTCTATATAAGAAAAAATAATAATTTGAAAATATAAATATATTCTTATTGAACAAAATACTAAATGAGATTTTACCTATTACTTTTACTAAAAAGGAAAAATTTTCAAATTCTAATTTTTTTCTAAAAGAGAAAAAAAACTACTTCTGAAATTTTTATTTTGTAGATAAGTTCTTATTTAAATTGGTAATAAATTGAAATTTAGCTAATTATATCATTTTATTATTTTTTACATATTTTTTCCTTTTTTCTTATTAAAGAAAAAAATTAGAATTTAAAACAATTAGAAAGTAATAAATAATATCCTATTTATAAGAGATGATTTTCCTTTCTTTTTCTTTATTTTTTCTTCATAAGAATTTATAAGAATTCATTACATGATTAAAAGAGAATAAATTAAGTTTTCTCCTAGTCTTTATTTATATTAATATATACTAATATTAAATTTACACAATTTCATAATTTATTATATTTATTCAAAAATGTATTTTTAGGTGTATTTTATTTAAATGAAAAATATAAAAAAATTTAAATTATGAGTATCTTTAATTATATAAAATAAATTTAAGAGCATTTATTTCTTTTTAAGATAAAAAGTAAATTAGAAATATTTGTATTCTTCAAAAAGCCAAAAAAAAAAGGAACTTAGAATCATTTTTTATTTTTTCAAAAATAATCTTTCTTTTTTTATTTTTCTTAATTGTTAGTATTTGTGTAGTGCTAATTTTAGACATATGTGAAAAATCATTCACATGAATTACATAGATTACAATAGATATTAGACCATAATTGACTAAATTGAATAAATTATATATATATATATATATATTGAAATCAAAATTATATTAAAATACTAAGAAAAACTACAAATAAATTATTAAATTAATATTAAATATTACAAACAATGAGAGTTTACTAAAAGAAATTAGAACCTAAATCAAACACTTAAATAATCTTAAAATTAAGCAAACATCACAAAATAAATGTCTCCTAAGTTTTCTTTCAATTTCGGTAATATTAATATAACTAGTATTAAGCCATTGTTATAGACAGATGTATTATATTTATCAAAAAGTGTATACTTTTAATTATGTTTATTTAAATAAAAAAAGTAAAAAGGATATAAATTATGAGTTTTATTTAAGAAAAAAGGTAAATTTTGAAATAGTTTTTTCACTTTAAAAAATCAAAGAGAGGAATTTAGAATTTTTTTTTATTTAATTATAAGTATTTTTGTTACTTAGATTTTAAATATATGTGAAAATTTTTAATATAAATTTAACAAAATTATAATATGTACTAGATTGTATTTGAGTAATTAAATCAATCATACATATGTTAAAATGTTAATTTTATTAAAATATTAGGAACAGTTATAAATTAACTATTAAGTCAATATCATATATTAAAAACTATGGAAATATATTAATAAAGTTAAAATTTAAATATACTTAAAATTAATCAAATCTCGTTACATAAACAGTTCATTGTTTTTTTTCACAATTTTAATAATATCAATATACATATAAATATTAATATAGATTAGTATTAATGAAATTAAGAAAAAACTTGATTTATTCCCCTTCAAATGTGACAACCTTCATAAATTTCCATTAACAAAAGGACATAACATAGGAGAAAGAAAAGTTCTCATTTATTACTTTTTAAATATGAATTTACTTATTATTGTTTTATAAATTTAGAACTTAGGTTGCTTTTTTCTTTTTAATAAAAATGATATGTAAAAAGTATACTTTTTTCTCTTTCTAAAAATAATAATAGGTGGATTTGGTAAAATTTTGTAACTCTTAAATCACATTTTTGTTTTCTTTATTAAGAAGAAAAAAAAGTAAATTTTTAAAAATCCTAACAACAACGTAATTAAGTGAATATTATTAATAGAATCTAACTTAAATCCTCTTAAAAAAATAATATGTTTATTTTTCAAATCTTGTTCTTCCAAATTGTTTTGATTTTCTTAAATAAGAATTTAATTAAGTCTCTTTAACTTATTTTTAGTTCAAGAAATATAAATAGAAATATATTTATATCCTTGTTAATCTTCTTTATTTTGCTATATTTAATAAAAGACGTCGATAAGTATATCATTACTTTTATACTTTTTATTTCTTCTAACTATTCACTTAAAGGGTGTTGATTTTTTTTTATCAACTTTTTTCCAAAACTTCAATTTAAACTTTCTTTGTTGTAAAATGAACTAACATTTTATTTGAATGTTTTTGGTTCTTTTACTTTGATGTCATTATTCAATAAAAGTAAAATAAATTTACATTAAAAGGGCAATATTTTGTTTGTCAAGTATTACAATAGTATTATCCACGTTAAGAATGAGTATTAATTTTAATATATAATAGAAGAATTAAATTTGATATAAATATCTAACCAAATTCATATTTGTACTTTTTAATAAAATATTATGAATTTGTATATTGTGTGGATCCAATGCTAGTATATTAATATTACCAAAATTTTAAAAAAATATCCATTTAAATTTAAGAATATACAAATATTTGAGTTAAATTTTAATTTTCTTAACATATTTTAATTTAGTAATTATATTATAATATTTATTAATATTTTCATGAAATTAAGATTTAATATGTATATAATTTACTTAATTTACCTAATTACAATTTAACATGTATTATAAGTTACTAAATAAATGAAAAAACAAAAATAATGCTTAATTCCTTTTTTTGTTTTTTAAAAGAGGAAAAATTATTTTTGACTTTACCTTTTTCCTTAAAAGGAAAAAATACTCATAATTTAAATTTTTTTTATATTTCTCATTTAAATAGAACACAAATAAAATGTACTTTTTAATAAATATGATAAATTTGTTCATCATACAAAATTAACATTGGTATAAGTATATATTGTTAAAGGTAAAAAAAAAAATTGGTGAGTTGATTATGTAGTGACCTTTAATTAATTTTTAAAATATCTAAATATTTGATTTAAGTTTTAATTTTTTAAATAAATTTCACAATTTGTGGTTTTTGATATTAAATTAATATTTAGTGTGTAATCTTAGTTATTTAATAGAATTAAAATTTTAACATGCATTTAATTTATTTAATTATAATTTAACATTTATTATAATTAATATAATTCATGTTGATAATTATTCACATACATATCAAATATATGTAACACAAATACAAATAATTAAAAAATAATTTTGAAAAAATAAAAAATACTCTTAAATTTTTTCTTAGAGAGGAAAAAAATGAAAAAAAAAACTCATAATTTAAATCTCTTTTATTTTTTCTTCAAAATAAAATACAAATAAAAATACATTTCTTAATAAAAATGTTAAACATGCGTATTGCTTAAGTTTAATAATATATAAATATATATATATAGTAAACTATTTATACGATGATGTTTGTTTAATTTTAGGATTATTTAAATATTTGAATTAAAAAATTTTTCAAATATTTTTTAATATAAATACAATTTTATTACTAAATAAAAATAATAAATTCGCTCCTGGGTAATGTTAAAATCCTCCGGGCTGTTATTGCCCTCAATGGAAAATGCGGAGCGGCGACCCAAAAGGGTAAAAGCATAATGTGTAGTGGGTATATCGGGAATGTGTCTTTGTCGGCATATTTTAGGGGTATTCTTCGTTGTTGGCATCATCCTTGGTGTGCACTATCACACACAGGTTAGCCTCTGACATATGCAGCAACCTTATTATTTAACTTGGCTTAAAAAAGAAGCGTGAATGGGGAGACCCCCCCCACCCTCCCTCCCCAAGACTTTCTTGCGAGTGTCTCGGCAGGTTCTGCCTCAGCTTCCCATCCCAATCAAGATCCCTTTTCTACCCTTCATTTCTCAAATCGTGGGCCTGTTTATCTTTGTATCTTTTTGGCCCCCCACCCTTTTGTATCTCTCCTTTGAATTCTTCTCTCTCTCTCTCTCTCTCTCTCTCAAGTTTCGAAGGTGGTGGCTTTGCTTTGCCCTTTTCTTTTCTTATCTTATCTTAACGTGTGTTTTTATATGTTTTAAATTTTATGTCAGGACAATTTAATGGACCCTAACCTGTCCGCATGAGGTGCTTAGATAATCCTTTGCGTAAGGGCACATTGGAAAGTTATTTGAATGACCTAATTATTCGCCCCCCCCCTCCTTCTCACTCAAGGGGGGTGAATATTTAGAAACGTTTCTATTCATTTGACAATGAAGAAGAAGAATTGGGCAACCTGCCAAACAAAAGGCCCAAGGCTATGTGGTTCATGGGGCCTCAATCCCGAATAGGTTGTGTACTTCTCATATGGCCGGCATAAGAAGCTTCAAAAAACATATGTCCTAAAAACTAGCATCCCGAATTTGACTTTTATAACCAAAGAATACTTCCGACTGTTAGGCCAAACATGATGATGATTAGGGCAAGGCAAATGGTGCAGGGTCTACATTAAATGAGGGCCCCAAGCAAAGGAAAGACGAGATTTAGAGCTGTTGGGAATCAGGGAATTTTACTCTACAATTAACATTGTGTGTGTACATAACTTTTGTGAGAGAGGTTGGTGAGTGGTTATTGAAACAATTAATTGTGGGGAGCAAGAGTCAGACTCATGAGCCCTGAAATGGGGTCTGCGAGAATGCGAGGACTGAAATGGCCCACCTCCACCTGCGAGCGCATGAGAGGAGGAGGGGGTTGGGTCTGAGATTATGATGGTTATTCACATGACTACTCTTTTCTTCCAATGCTAAGCACATCAGAAAAGTTTCTCTCTCTCTCTCTCTCTCTCTGTCTGTCTCTTTTTTTTTTTTTCCGAAAATAAAAATAAAATAAGAAATAAAAAGATGGTGTCGAGGAGTTGAAAATAGAAGATTGGTAAATGTTAACATCAAAATTTTGTAATAAATAAGAAATTGCCTCGTAGTTACCACCAGAACTAGCCCACAGATTACTGATTATAGGTCTTGACTTCAAATGGCACATGGATAATCCACCAAGAAAAAAAAACCATCTCCAACAAAGAAAATGTTTCTCCAGTGACATTTATTTATTGCGCAGCGTGGCCCTCTGGATACAAAAATCAAACCAAAAGACGGCAAACAAATCGCATTCTCACACACAAAGCGCCCTAGGAAGGAGCTGCTCTTAGCATGCAAGAAAACTGAACCAAAAACAAAAAAAAAAAAAAAAGCACAAAAAACAGTGTGTGAAATGATGCCTAAAAGCCCTAAGTTGCTGCACATTAAAGTAAACAAACCTTTGAACACATTCGACAAGACAAGAGGGGAACGAAGAAGAATAAAAGATGCCGCCCGCCATCGGGCAAGTTTCCACTCGCAAGACTTGTACGGCAGCACTCAGCAGGCCCCCATTGGAGTTCCATTTTTCTAAAACGAAAACTGCAGCTTTCCGTCATTGCCGTAACTCAGTTTCCACAAATTCAGAGCAATTATTATTAAAATAGTAGTGATACGTAGCCATGTATCCCATCCTGTATGTAAAGTACGTACAACAACCAAAAAAAAAAAAAAAAAGTTTTGTGATACATATTTTTGATATTTTAAATAAATATCAGTAAAATTAGGAAATTCATCTTTTAAAATTATTTAAAGTAATATTTAAACTAAATATTGTTACATATCTATTTAAATAATTTATAACACTTTTTATTATTAATGTTATTAATGTGTCAATTAATTGTTGTGACATTTATGTTATAATATTTTCAATAAATGTAACTAATAATAAAAAATTCATCTTTTAAAATTTTTAAAGAACATTTCAATTAAGTGTTATTATATATTTGTTTAAGTCATTTACATATGTTCAATAACATGAATATGATTCTAACAAACATATTTTATAAGTGTTATATAAAATGTAATCAATTAAATAATAACATATTGAATAAATTCACTAAGCTTGCTATATGATGAGAAATTTTTTTAGGTGCTACTTATGCAAAGATTAATTGCTGTGATGTGTGTAAGCCAACCAAGTGAGATTAAGAAAATAAGAAAAGAAAAGTAAAACAAGGTGACATGTGTGTCAGTAAGTGGGTTAGTGAGAGATAAATAAATACAAGAAAAATAATGTAAGTATTTGTGAAGAAATATAATCAAGTTGCATGTAGCAAGAGAAAGAGAATAATTATGCAATTAATGTAAGTAAATAAAGGTATTAGTTGAGACAAAAAAAAAGATTACCATATATTTTAATGTGATTAAGAGATTTGAAGCATATATAAAAGTGTATTGTTTATCTGCATTTACAAGACTAATGCTCACAAATAAACAAATTCCCAAAAACATTATAAGAAATGCAAATAAGGAAGCATAATTATGAGACAATCAATATTCAATAACTACTTATGTCATAACATGGCCAAGATTATAATAGTCTAATTGACAAGAAGCATTGGAACAATAAATAATATTTTAATAACTTAAGTCTTAAACATCTTTATGTGCTTTTATTTTTAGGCAATAGAGATGAGAAATTGGCAGATCCCAAATGTTTATATTATTTGTCTTTAAAGCAATTTACCTATATAAATTTGACACCTTTACTTAAGTATTGAAAGGGTACAAAATGTAAATTACATGGAAAAGTGAATTAACAAGTCATATATAGTAAAATTATGCTTTTTTTTCTTTAATTACATCACAATTTCTTTCACTTTAATTAACAACTTACAAATCAATGTAAAGTTCATAACTATATTTCAAATAAAATTAGATTTCTAATAGTATAATTAAAATTAAAACAACAAATAAAATAATGAATAGCAAAAATTTTAAAAAGAAAGATTAAACATGTGATATATTACACTTACAAATAACTTATGCACATTGTAACAGTTTAGGACTTAAAGAAAAATATTATTATTATCATTACTTTTTTCCATATTTGATCTCTTATCCAAGAATCAACATTTTTCTAATCATCATGTTCAAGTGGTGTCAACTTTGGATTTCTTACAAAGGTACCATAAAATTTGGTAAGCTTACCATCATCTACACATCGATTATAGATATTGAATTGTTTAGGCAAGTTTTCACTTGGACTTAAGTTTCATATATAAGTATAGTCGGCCCTTGTTTCTTACATGCTATAGAACATGTAAAATAAAAAAAGAATTATCTATAAGTAAAATTTTTAAGATAATAAATTGATGAAATTAAGAAATTTAATTTTAAAATATATTAATAATACTTACGTTGGATATTTGTTTCATTATTGATATATATTTGGCTAGCTTGAGCTGTTATAGGAAGATTAACATGAGCATAAATATATATTTAAAATTATAATTGTAATAAGTATATGGAATTATAATTAGAATAAGAAAAAAACATGCATTATTAAATATCAAAAATTTGTTAAAGACGCCTAAAAAAACTATGTAGTTATTAGTGTTTCGGCTAAATAAATCGATGTACAGCAAGCTTTTCTCAAATAAAAAAGTAACTACCTTCTTTGTTTGACGTTTGGGAAAAAATAAATAATCTCTTATCCAAGAATCAACATTTTTTTTTGTGAAACTAGCGATTCAACCGGTGATGAGAATCGTCGGTTCAACTTACATGATTTGGGCTAGTTTTGAATTTTTGTTGGGTCGGTTTCGATCTATGTGAGCTGCTAATATTTAAACCCCTGGGAATTTTGTTCTACAAGGTGCTGCTGCCCTGCGGCCCAATGGATGAGCACCATATTCAACGAAAAGCCTACGACGGGAAGACTCCATAGAGCAAAATGTGATTCCCTTTGAGACGACCCGGTAGTTTCCTATCCTCGTTCAGAGGCACTATTAGCCAGTCGCAAGAAATCAATTCGATTTGATTGGGGAGTGCTATATTTTCCCCTACTTCTTTACAAAATGAATTGACTGGATTATTTGCATCATTAGACTTAGAAATTATCCAATTTGATGGGCTTTAGTCACCATGGATTTGCTCCTAAAAATAAAATTATTTATGCTCGTTTATAGATGCGCAAGCAATGGCATTTTTGGCAGTTCATCGTAGTTTGAAGCCATGTTACCGGTTGTTGTCTCTCCAGCTTCTTGTCTCATCCTTGGCCTTTAAATTTTGTGTGTATGGCAGTTACCCGATTTTATGCCTTACAGTCCCACTTGTCCTACTTATTTTTTTACCTTCTAACATGCATATTGAAATCGTTAATTTTAAGATTCAACACCGTTGTTACTATGCTAATGAGATCTACCCCAGGATGACACAGCAGTTGGGTTTAGACTAATATTCATCATCTTAATTAGCAATGTGTCGAAACTTGTAATATGTTGCTTGCTAAACAAACTTGACCTGTTGAATCATTCAATTGTCTAATTCTGAATTGAGATTTGTTATCGCGAGTGTCCTGTTCCAACCAGTCCCTGGCTCTCCCTGGACTTAGAAAGATTGGATAATTAGATGGAGCTGCAGGTGCTGTAGTCAAACTGATTGCAGATTTCCTTATGGAGAGGTTCATGAAGGAGATTATCCTTCAAACTGATTGAAGAGACTCAATTAGAGAGAACTTAGTTTTAATTTTTTTTGCTATGGTAGTTATTTCTTCTCTAGGTAGGTTTTATGGACCGAAAGTTTCTGATTTCTCTTCTCTGCCTCTCTAGGAATATATGAAAAGAGTATATAATTATTAATAATTATAAGTGAAAATAATAATTATAACATATAATTACTAGCAATATCACAAAGATTATTAATAATCAATAATGCAGAGAAGAAAATGTGGCAAAAGAACTTGCCGAAAGTTTACATCAAAGAGAATAAGTATAAAAGATAACTTCTACTTTCATTAACTATAAAAATATTATTATATAGAGACATTTTATAAATTTAAATATATATTTTAAAATTAAAAAAATTGACACCCTTTTATAACTTTAATTCAAATTTTTAATTTCAAATTAATTTAATTCTTTCTCCATCATTTTTTCATGACTACCATAACTAAAAATTTAAGTTCTAAAGAGAAAAACTTGAGCAATAATGAAGCAACACCAACTCTTTTAACGCTCTTCAACAAGGGTTGTGTCCTTTGATCAATCTTTAGTCACTTCTTAGTTGTTTTTGAAATATTTTGTTGTAAGTTCATGTTTGAGCAATGTATGGTATACATGTTCTGTTAGAATTTTCCAGAATTTCTCTTCATGAAATTCCTATTTCTATAATACAGGATCTTTCTTTATGCGAATACTAGCAATAAAACTATAATAAAATCAACATACCGTTGTCCATTATGCTGATATCCCGCGAAGACGAGAATCCTCCCTTCTTCTGTTTCTTAACGCTTCTCTCTTTTCTCCTACTCTTCCCTTTCTGTTCTTTACGTTTTCTCTTTGATGGTTAAGAGTCCAGGAAAGGTCCGTAATAGCATATATTTATATATACACATTATTCCTTTCCTGTAACCGTTACCCTTTCAGGAAAATCCTCTTCTTCTGTAATGGTTATCTTAAATAGGAAGATATTTCTCTTCCTGTAACGTTCATCCTTAATAGGGAGAGTGGAGGGATTTTAAACCCGATGACCCAAATTGCCATTATGCCTAACCGACCATCATATTAGGCCTTTTATTTTGGGTCATACTTTAAATAATATGGGCCACTCATGTTAATTAATTTAACAATCTCCCACTTGACCCATATTATGACTTGATGAATCAATAACAGATAAGTGCGCACAATCCTTAAAGATCATCAAATCACAATACTTTATTGAATTAAAATGATCGGATCATGGCAGTCACACATCTTTCATTCAGCGACATGATTCCTTCCATGTATCACATAATCATCATAATTCATAATAACCTTACTGAGGAACATTAAAACTTTAAATTGTCATTCCTATATATGCCATTAGTTATCTCACAAACTATAATTGTATACAACTGAACAGAGATAACAAAGCACAAGCAAAACCATAACCTTAATTGAATTCACGAGTGTCACAATAATATGAGCATCCTAAAATATTGGCTTTCAAGAGAATGAGGACCTGTCCATAATGCCCATCCGATCAACATGTCCAGTAAACGTTTTCGGTGGCAAACCTTTAGTTAACAGGTCCGCTATCATCAATTCAGTACCAATATGCTCAATAGACACTCTATGGTTTTGCACTTCTTCTTTAACAGATAGGTATTTTAAATCCACACATTTCGCACCTTTAGAATACCTATCATCCTTAGAGAAGAAACTGCTGCGGAATATCACAATAAATTCTTAACGGCTTTTCTATAATGTCGACCAAACAAAGCCTTAAGATAAAATTCCGCAACCATAATGCATGAACAGTAGCCTTAAAGCATGCTACAAATTCAGCCTCCATAATGGAAGTAGCAATGACAGACTGCTTCCCACTTTTCCATGAAACTGCTCCTCCATTCAGCAGAAACATGTAACCAAATGTAGATTTCCTCAAGTCTACACACATCCATTATAATCTGAATCCGAATAGCCAACTACTTCAAGATGACTTGATCTTTTATAAGTAAGCATATAATCTTTGGTGCCTTGTAAGTACCTAAGTACTTCCTTTCCGGCTTTCCAATGATCTATTCCAGGATTACTTTGATATCGGCCTAACACTTTAACTGCGAAACTGATGTCCGGCCGAGTACATGTTTGCGCATACATCAGGCTTCCAACCAGTGATGCATAGGGAATTGATTCCATTGCTTTCCGTTCCAAATCATTCTTTGGACATTGCAATTCACTGAACTTGTCCCCTTTCTGAATTGGAACTATTCTTGTTGAGCAATTTTCCATTCTAAATTTCTCTAATACTTTATCGATATAACCTTTCTGAGACAATCCTAACAATTCTTGTGATCTATCACGGAATATCTCTATTCCTATCACATAGGATGCCTCATTCATATCTTTCACCTCAAAAGTATCAGAGAGAAATTTCTTTACATTATGTAACAAACCTATATCATTAGCAGCCAAAAGAATGTCATCGATATATAGGACTAATATAATGAACTTGCTCCCACTGACCTTCATATAGATACACCGATCAACGGTGTTCTCTACAAAACCGTATGACGTAATGGTATTATTGAACTTAATATACCATTGTCGGGAGGTTTGTTTCAGTCCACATATCGATTTCTTTAATTTACACACCAAATTTTCTTGCCCGGTGGTGGTGAAACCTTCAGGTTGGTCCATATACACTTTTAAGTCACCATTCAGAAAGGCGGTCTTTACATCCATTTGGTGAAACTCTAGATCATTATGAGCCACCAAAGCCATAATAATTCTTAAGGAGTCTTTCTTAGAGACTGGAGAGAAAGTCTCCTTATAGTCAATACCATCCCTTTGAGTGAAACCTTTGACAACAAGTCTGGCCTTATACCTTTCGATGTTACCTTTCGAGTTTTGCTTGGTCTTGAAGACTCACTTACAGCCAACTCATTTTGATCCTTCAGGTAACTCTACTAGTTCCCAGACTTGATTTACATCCATCGATTTCAACTCTTCCTTCATGGCATTGAACCACCTTTCAGAATCATTACATTCCATGACTTGTTTAAATGAGACTGGATCTTTATCAATGCTCAATTTCAATTCATACTCAAGTGAGTAAACCACATAATCATTCGAAACAACTGGTCTTTTTTGTCTTGTAGACCTCCGTAATGCCATTTCTTGTGGTATCACTTGTTCATTTGTAAATTGAACATTGTCACTTGGTTCATCTCTGATGTGTTCACTTTGCGTGTTTCGAGTATCAATTCGTTGTCCTTGCATGTCACGTGACTGTGATGCAACATAAGGAACAATAATTTGAGTAAAAACACTGGGTGTGGGGATACCAACCTGAGTAGGTGTACTCACTGTGGATCTTTCATTTTGTAATTCTTTAATATCCACCTTTCGTGATTCCCCACTCCCACTGAACTGGCCACTTTAATGAACCAAGCATTACCAGACTCAATTATTCTAGTACTATGGTTAGGATAATAGAACCTGTACCCTTTCGACTTTTCAGGATAGTCAATGAAATAACCATTTATGGTTCTTGCATCAAGCTTTCCTTCATGTGGATTATATATATCTTTACTTCTGCTGAACAACCCCAAACATAGAGGTGTCTCAAACTGGGTTTCCTTCCTGTCCATAACTCGTAAGGAGTTTTGGGGATAGCCTTACTAGGAACCCTGTTCAGCAGATATGCAGCAGTCCTTAATGCATGCATCCACAAGGATAAAGGTACAATACTATAATTCAACATGCTCCTAACCATATCCATAAGTGTGCGATTCCGCCTTTCCGCTACACCATTCTGTTGTGGTGTACCAGACATTGCATACTGTGCACATATGCCTCGACTTTCAAAAGTTTTGCAAATGGACCAGGACATTGTCCACTTTCATTGAACTTTCCATAATATTCACCACCCCTTTCTGACTTAATCACTTTTACTTTTCTATCTAACTGCCTTTCCACTTCATCAATAAACACCTATACGGTGTTTACTGACTGAGACCTTTCATGCAGTAGATATAAGTAATAATACCGTGAGTAGTCATCTATAAATGTGATGAAATATTTCTCACCACCCCATGTTGGGATATCAAATGGGCCACAAATATCAGTGTGTATCAATTCTAAAGGCTCATTGCTTCTTATGGCTGGGTTCTTTAATGTGTGTCTTGTTTGTTTCCCTTTTATACAATCAACACATACATCCCAATCAGTAAAATCCAATTGAGGCAGGATATCACCTTTCACCAACCTCAATATCCTTTCTTTGGATATATGACCCAATCTTTGATGCCATAAGAAGGCAGAACTTTCATCATGCACATTACGTTTGTTACCTATACTATGCTCAACAAGAAATATGGAATCAGCAAACATTGCATCAAGATTAAAACGGTACAAATCATCAATCAAAGTACCAGATCCATAATAGTACGAATGTCTATACAATGAAAATGCACCGTTTCCAATCTTGAGGTTAAATCCCACTTCATCCAACTTTGCAACAGAAACTAAATTTCTAGCACATTCAGGAACGTAGAGACACTTTTCTAGATCCAGATGACACTTAGTGTCCAAGATCAATCTGTACGTCCCAATTCCTTCTATTCGTGCCTTTATTCTGTTTCCCATATAGAGGAACTTCTCAGTTCCCATTATGGGCTGGATTGAAAGGAATCCCTACATAATATGTGACACATAAATAGTAGCTCTAAAGTCTAACCACCAAGTATTATTGGGCACCTTTTTGAAGTGACCAATCTTTTCGCAGAAGAAGCATTTCTGATCCTTTTGGATCTGACCTCCAGTGACTTTTATAGAGGCTTTATTCTTCTTCTTATTTTCCTTATGTGGTTTAGACTTGCTACCACTAGCATCATTACGAACGATGAGATGAATGGAGTGATCTTTCATCTTCTTTAATCTCCCTTCCTCCTGAACCAACATGGCCTTTCTTTAATAGTGTTATAATTCACTTGAAACTGGCCAAATTCAGGAGGTATGGAGTTTATGATGAATTGAACCAAAATGATTCACTCACATCCATGCCCATTGTTTTCAACATTGCTGCTAGATTAGCCATACTAGTCACATGATCATGAATGAGCTGTGACCAATCAACTTTCTTGGTCGTCAGCTCACTCATTAGGGTTCCTACGATGGATTTATCAGTTATATCTGATTGAGAGTATTCCTTAATTCTCATCAGAAATTCCCTCGTATTTTTTATCTTAGGCATCGATGGCTTTACATCAAATTCAAACTCAGCCTATTGGACCATACCCAAGCCTTATAAAAAGATTTATCAGATTCAGTACTGGTCCCTGTAATGGCTGCAGGCTTTTCATCCGAAATGACTGCTAAGTCCAAGCCCAATATACCCAAATGAAACTGAATATGCTCAGACCATTCTGCATAATTCAGTCCATTGAATTTGATTATCGAATTGCTTAAGGCGAATACATTACTGGAAGCTGCAAACATAATCCAAATTTATACGTTAATGCTTTGAGAAACTCTAATGGATTCAGATATACTATAAACTTTAATCATGTATTTAAGTTCACCTTTGGGTAATTTTTAAATACATACCTTTAATCAATAATGATGCTAATTTAAATATAATTTAATAGATCAATCAATTATACTAGAGTTAACATGAATGTTATCTTTGGATATACAATCATATTTACCCAGCATATCAATTAATCCCCTTTAATGTCATTAATTACAAGTAATGATCCATCTTTGGATGATCTCCTAACTTTATAATTAATAACCACAATTGTTCATTTCAAAACATTTCATTAGCATCCAAAAAATGAACAATTAAAATTCACAATCAACTGTTCAAATCCTTTCAAAGTCAGGTCACTTTGGTGACTAACAAGCTTTCAATATTTGACTCATATTGATGTAAATTCAATAAACTTTAAAAAATCTTCAATTATGAAGATTTAAATTATCTTTTACGTGGGAATTTTTCAATAATCGGTTTCTTTTCACGTGGCGGTATCCATTCGAACCTTAGCACCACCATACTGCAGGTGGGACCCGCGTACCAGGCAACCCATGACAGCTCCGGTCACACAGTGGCGGCACCACCGTTCTGCCGCCTCCGGCCGATCGACCCACGGTGGCGGTACCACCGTGCTGCGAGCGTCGCCCGCAGCACGCTCTACGGCCGATCGACCCTCCGCCTTCGATCGAGCGACCCCCGCTGGCAGCATCACGGTTCTGCGGGCGTCGCCCGCGTGCTGCCTCCGAGTGTCACCCCTGTTCGACCACCGGCGCCGAATCCAGACCAGCGTCGCAGTCCAGACCCGCGCCCAATCCGGTCATTCGAAGGGGTCTCCGTCAGTAACCAACCCCGTGCGTCGGTTCTCCCCGACGTTGCCTCTGACGGACGAACGTGGGGCGAATCAACCCGTTCGGGCCGGATCTCCGAAGCAACCTGGGTCCGCAGCGTCACCCGGAATCACGATTCCCCGGGAGACCGTTCCGCCGCACTCACCCGACCGACCTGGATCCCGTCGCCACCAGGAAGAACGTTCTTCCCCTTTCTGCCGTGCCCAATCCGTTCGGGTCGGCGGGTGAACCCGGAAACACGAGGCCGATCCGCCATACCCAGATCCGTTCGGGTCTGGCGGTGTACCGTCCTCGTGCCGGCTTTCCCTTTTCCTTTCGACGCCGGCCGTTGGCCGGCGTTTTCAACGTCGGCCGTTTCGTTGTCGTGCAGTAAAAGGAGACCAAAAAATTATTTTTGCGTGCGTCATTGTTTCGTTTTACATTATACGCAAAAATAAATAAATCAAAATACGACAGCTAAAAAAAAAACAAATTACAGTATTCGCAGACCCGCTCTGATACCAATTGTTAGACTTTTCCAGAATTTCTCTTCATGAAATTCCTATTTCTATAATACAGGATCTTTCTTTATGCGAATACTAGCAATAAAACTATAATAAAATCAACATACCGTTATCTATTATGCTGATATCCCGCGAAGACGAGAATCCTCCCTTCTTATGTTCCTTAACCCTTCTCTCTTTTCTCCTACTCTTCCCTTTCTATTCTTTACGTTTTCTCTTTGATGGTTAAGAGTCCAGGAAAGGTCCGTAATAGCATATATTTATATATACACATTATTCCTTTCCTGTAACCGTTACCCTTTCAAGAAAATCCTCTTCTTCTGTAACGGTTATCTTAAATAGGAAGATATTTCTCTTCCCGTAACGTTCATCCTTAATAGGGAGAGTGGAGGGATTTTAAAGCCGTTGACCCAAATTGTCATTATGCCGACCATCATATTAGGCCTTTTATTTTGAGTTATACTTTAAATAATATGGGCTATTCATGTTAATTAATTTAACATATTCTACTTCAAAAGTTGTTACCATGGTGAGCGGTTGTATAAAGCACTTAAAAGGACCCTTCCGTGCATACAAACAGCCGTCGGGGAAGCCATATTCACATGGATTATGACTTGTAAAAAACAACAAGAGGAGTGTGGAGAAACTCATAAAACCAGAAACTTGGAGCTCCTAAATTTGAGAAAGAAGTTTGAAGTCCTGAGGCTGAAAGAGTCATAATCAATTGAGGAATATAGTCATTTTGCAGTATTTTAATAAAATTATGATCTTAATATATATCTAATTTATTTAATTATAAACAAAATATATTACAATTTATTTAATTAATATTAATAAAATTTTTCATATATCCAAAATCTATATAACGTAAATATTTATAATTAAAAAATAATTTTAAATTCCTTCCTTTGAGAGATGAGTAAATATTTCTTTAAAAAATAATAAAAAATACCCATAATTTCATTTTTTATTTTTCTAAAAAAACTATTTTCAAATTCATTTTAAAGTTTTTTTAAAAAAATATTTATAATTTATTTTTTAAAATTTTCTATTTAAATAAAAACATATATTTAAATAAATTCCATCGTTGGTAATGTAAAAAAAAAAAAAAAAAAGAAGAAGAAGAAGAAAACCAAAACCTCCGGGCTATTATTGCCTTCAAAAGAAACTGCGGAGCGGCGACCCAAAAAAGCTAAAAGTAAAATGTCTGGTAGGTAAATTTAGGAATGGGTCTTTTTGTCGGGCATATTTTAGAGGTTTCTTTTGTTATAGGCACAATCTTTGGTGTGCATTATATATATAAAAATATAATACACACGCAGGCATTCTCTGACATATGCAGCAACCCATTATTTGACATGGCCAGACCAGAGACTCCTTCAAATTTGGGGGAGCGGGGGGGGGTGGGTAGGTTCTGTACATTTCACATGGCCTGGCCAGCATCCCATATTTGACTTTTATAACCAAAGACTACTTCAACTTTTTTCTTCCAATACGAAGCACACCAGAAAGGATTTTTTTTTTCCAATAATAATAATAATAATAATAATAAAAAGAATTGGTACCGAGGCGTTGAAGAAGGAAGATTGGCAAATGTTGACGTCAAAACCGTAATAAAATAAGAAATTGCCCACGTAGCTAACCACCAGAACTAGCCACCGAGGAAGACCACTGATTATAGGCATTGGCTTCAAATCCACCAAGAAAAGTAAAAACACCTCCAAAGGAAAGACTTGACATTTCATTTATTGCGCAGCGTGGCCCCCTGGATACAGAAGTCAAAACTAGAAGACGACAAACAAATCACATCCTCAGGCACAGAGCGCCCCAAGGCAAAAGATGCTAAAAGAAAAAAAAACAAAAAACGGAGTGGATTGTTGCGAACAAGCGCAAAGTTGCACATTGAAGTAAACAAACATTTGAACACATTCGGACAAGGAATCCCGTGCATCATGGGAGGACTAAGCGTCGAGAGATAGGGAGAGTTACAAAAAAATGATTCTTCACCGAGAGAGAGAGAGAGAGAGAGAGAGAGAGGAGGGAGAGAGATCTTTTTTTTTTAGGCTTATTTTTCTTTTTTATTTTTTATTTTATATTTATTCACACCATAATAGATTACAATAAAATTTAGTATTTGTAGCATTTAAAACTATGCTTAATAAGTTTTAAATTTATATTTAATTTTGCGGACATAACATTTGTTTACCTTCTCAACACATCCCTTATATTCATCACAAGTTTCTGTCAATCACTGAAGATGAGAAATCTAATTTATTTTTTTGAAAAATTCTAAATAAGAGAATCAATTTTTGTAACTCTCCATAATTATCAACAAAGTGATATCAAAATTCAGTTAAAATGACACTAAAACTAATATCACCTTCCAATACCCATAACTAACCAAAACAAATCATGATTGATGGGCGTTACACTTAAAGGTCATACTTGGGTCTAATGGCTTATGAGACATTGTTGAAAAGGGATATGAAGATCCCACAGATGAGGACACTGCAACCGTAACTGAACTAGAAGTGTAGTAGTGAGCAAAGAAGATAGATCAAAGTGCACTCTCAATTATTCATCAAGGGTTAGATGATGACATATTCGAGAAGATAGCCAATGCGAATGATCTATGGGAAATCCTGAAGAATTTTGTGGTAGGAGTTGATAGGGAGAAAGTGGGGCTCTAAACTCTATAGGTTGAGTTTGAGATGATTTTGATGAAGGATAATAAGTCTATAGCAAGTATTTTACTTAAGTATTGGTGGTGGTGAATCAAATGAAACAACTCAATGGAACGATGGAAGATGCAAGAGTAGTAAAGAAGATTTTGCACTCTCTCAACGCGAAATTCAATAATGTAGTGGTAGGAATTGAAGAATTAAAAGACATAAAGTCCATGACCATCAATGAGTTAAATGGATCGTTGTTAGCTTATGAAAAGAAAATGAAGAGGATCCAACAAAAACTTATAGAGCAAGTTCTGTAAGCAAAATTTTCCTTTAATCCTAAGGGAAATAACAGAGGAAGAAGAGGTTGAGGTCATGATAGAGGCTGAAGTTATGGACGACGTTATGATCACAATCAAGGAAGAGGCAAGCAAAATTTATTTTAAGAAGGTGGAAATAGGAGTCTCTAAAGAGGCATGAATGAGGGAGAAATAATAATTGGAGAAAAGATAAAAGCCAAGTAGAGTGCTATGCATGTGAGAAAAAAAGTCACTATTTTCAGGAATGTCAAACTAAGAGCTATGATGAGAAAACAAACTTTATCGAACATAAGGAAATGGACGGTGATATTCTTTTGCTTTCTCAAATGGAAGACACTATAAACAAATATGTCTCATGGTATCTCGATAACGATGCAAGTAACCACATGACAGGAGATAGAAGCAAATTTATAAAATTGAATATAAAAGTGACTGGGATTGTTCATTTTAGAGATGATACAAAGGTAAAGATTAAAGGAAAAAGCTCGGTGATTTTGGCCATAAAGGATGAAGACCATAAAATTCTTCATAATGTCTACTACATCTTAAAAATGAAGAGTAATATTTTATGCATTGACCAACTTTTAGAGAGTGGGCACAAAGTAAAGATAGGGAAAAATTATATATGGCTTCGAAATTAAAATGATAGACTTGTTGCTAAAGTTGCCATGATGAAGAACCGAATGTTTATGTTAAATGCGAAAACAACAGAAGTGAAGTGTTTACAAGCTTGTGTAAAGGATCCTTCATGGATTTGACATATGAGATTTAGGCATATCAATTTTGAAGGGCTTAAAATGCTAGGAGAAAAAAATATGGTAAAAGGAGTTTCCAAATTCAATCACCCAAATTAATTGTGCGAGGTGTGTTTACTCGAAAAACATGCAAGAAAGAGCTTTTCAAAAGTGTTACTTTTATGGGCAACTAAGCCTCTACAACTTATGCATATGGATGTATGCAGTCCTATCAAGCCATAATCTTTCGGTAAGAGCTCATATTTTATACTCTTTATCGATGATTACACAAGGAAGATGTGAGTTTATTTTTTAAAGAGCGAGAGTGAAGTTTTTGAAACATTTAAAAAATTCAAACTTTTTGTTGAAAAAGAAAGTGGATACGATATTAAAACTCCAAGAATTGATAGAGGTAGAGAGTTCACTTCTAATAATACAAGTTTTTTTGTGAGGACAATGGTATTCGGCGTTCAATGATAGTTTTAAGAGCATTACAACAAAATAGGGTTATGGAGAGAAAGAATAGGACAATTCTCAACATGGCAAGGACGATGCTAAAAAGTAATAATATGCTTAAGGAGTTTTGGGCTAAGGCTATTGCATGGGCTATTTATCTCTCAAATCGTTCACTTACGAGGAGTTTGGAAAAAATAACCTTTTAAGAAGTATGAAGTGGATGAAAGCCAAGTGTGAGACATTTAAGAGTTTTCGAATCTATTAGCTATGTTCATGTATCCGAACATAAAAGGACAAAACTTAATAATAGGAGCAAGAAGATGGTATTTATTGGTTATACTGAGAACTCTAAAGGGTACAAATGTTTCGACCTCATTTCCAAGAAAGTAGTGATTAGTAAAGATGTAGAATTTGAAGAAGATGCCTCATGGGATTTAAGTGTCTAAGAAGAAGAGACATATAGTTTTCTTCCATATTTAGGAGAAAATGAGAATGAGGACTATGAGAATGAGGACTAAGAGACTGAAGGCAAAAATTCAACCCTTTCCTCAACAAGATCAAGTAAACAACCTCAAAGATTTTGAAGTATAAGAGATCTCCATGATGCTACTGAAAGAATAGACGGTGAGAATCTTTTTTGTTTATTTACAAATGATGAACCTTTGAGTTTTAAAAAGGCTGTTAAAGACAAAAAATGGGTATAAGCTATAAAGGAAGAAATTTATTCCATTAAGAAGAATGATACTTGGGAGTTTGCCACACTGCTAAATGATCATCAAGTAATTGGAGTAAAATGGGTTTACAATGTAAAGAAAAATGCAAAAGGAGAAATTAAGAGGTATACAGCGAGATTAGTTACAAAGGAATATAAACAAAAGCATGGTGTGGATTATGAAGAAGTATTTGCTCACTTAGAGATAATACGATTATTGGTTGTTCTTGCGGCACAAAATCAGTGGACAATTCATCAAATGGATGTGAAGTTAGCCTTTCTAAGTGGTACTCTTAAAGAAGAAGTATATGTGGAACAATTGAAAGGATTTACAGTTAAAGGTCATTAAGATAGAGTGTTAAGATTAAAGAAGGCATTGTATGGCCTTAAACAAGCGTCATGGGCTTGATATAGTCATCTCGACAAATATCTTTATAAGAATGGTTTTTTTAATATGCGTTTATGAATATGCACTTTATGTTAAAAAAATGATATTTTATTTGTATGCATCTATATGGATGACCTCATTCTTATAGAAAATAATCTACAAGTATATAATGATTTTAAGAAGGCAATGACACAAGAATTTGAAATGGGTAATATGAGGCTTATGTCATATTATTTAGGGATAGAAGTAAAACAATAGAGTAACGAAATATTTATCTTTCAAGAGGTATGTGCAACAGAGATTATGAAAATGTTTAAGATGATAGATTGCAATCTCGTAAATACCTTAGTGGAGTGCAGGGTAAAACTCTCCAAAAAGGATGGATTCAAGAAAGTCGATTTAATCGCATTTCGAAGCCTTGTGGGAAGTCCAAGGTACTTGACATGTACCAAACCTGACATATTATTTACCATGAGATCAGTGAATCGGTTTATGAAGAATCTAAGTAAGGAATACATGCGTGCTGCAAAGAGAATTCTTCGATATTTAAAAAGTACTCTTGATTATGATATTTTTTATACTTCTTCAAATGAGGTTTATTTAAAAAGATATTGTGATAATGATGATGTCGGTAATATTGATGATCGAAAGAGTACTGTCGGGTTTGTATTTTTTTTTGGAGAAAATGCAATTTTATAGTTTTCAAAGAAACAATCAGTTATAATACTCTCAATTTATGAATTGGAGTATATTGTTACAATTGCCAGTGCATGTCATGCAATATGACTAGGAAGATTGCTATGCAAACTTCATTTTGTTTAAAAACGGGCAACTAGAATTGTGGTGGACAACAAATCGATCATTGCTCTTATGAAAAATCTAGTGTTTCATGATCAAAGTAAACATATAGATGTAAAGTTTCATTTTATTCGGAATTGCATTGCTAACAAGGAAGTTGAGGTAGAGTATGTCCAAACTCTTGATCAAATAACTGATATATTTACAAAACTTCTCAAGAAAGATAGATTTCAACAGCTTAGAAAGATGATTGGAATTGTGAAGAAGTCAAGTTTACCAAAAAGTGATGAGAAATTTTCAAAAAAATAAACTAAACTAGCATTGGGCAGAAACTTATAATGAATACAAGAAACGTGTTGGAAAGGAAAATAGATGTTATGTTTGGAAAACTAAATATAGATTTAAAGCTTATTAAGTCAAGTTTAAAGGGTGCAAGTACCAAATTTTATTGTAATATATTACGGTGTAAATAAATATGAAATGAAAAATAATAAAAAAAAATTAAGCCTAAAAAAAATCTCTCTTCCTCCTCTCATTCGGTGAAGAATCAATTTTGTTAACTCTCCGTAACTATCAACACTAAGCACTTTAAGATCAAGTTTCATTTCCAGAGAGAGGTTGGAGATGAAGGAGAAATCAAGCTGTGATACTGTGAAGTAGAGAACTACCTAGAATGGAACTTGAAAATTAGGAAAACCATTCTTCACTTGGACAGGCATTACATTTTTGCTCACTGTTCTCAGAAATGTAAACATAAACAGACTCAGCGTCCATGAACTCTGAAGGTCAAACTTATATTGGCGCTGAGGTTAAGAGACTGTATCCATGAAATCCTCATCAGCCTCAAGAGCGCTCATTTGATCTGGTGGCAAGCACACCTCCAATTCTATACTTCCTCCTCCTTCATGTCCTGGGTATGCCGACACTTTGCCGCTGAACTTGTGGGCATATCCACTGCGAAGCGCTACAGCTTTTCCCAATGCAAATTCGTTTCCGTATTTGTTGAATCTTGGCGAGCTCCCCATCATCACGCTATATGGGTCAAACGATAAACGAATGTCGTAAATCTTGGGCGATTTTATCCAAGAGTCAAGCCCCTCTCTGATCATTTTGTCGGTCTGATCAGCCACAGCCTCGTGCAGAAGCCACGCTGCCCATCCCAGGTTGTTCTTTAGCAGTTCGCCAGCTGTGGACACCGCTCTGACCACTTGAATCGAGTTTCCAAAGTAGTCTGGAGACAGAGGCGGATTCAATCTTTGCCTGCAATTGGCAGCCAACCTGCCACTGGTTATTTGATCGTCCGGTAAACAACGAGCTCGTGTTATGCATCTCCAGACGAGTGCAGACAAAGATTGGAAGGAGGAAATCTTGTTGGTGTTGTACTCTGCATTGGCTCTAGCTTTGAGTCTGGCAATGGATTCTGATGAAAAGTGGAACATCCTCTCTTTAAGCAAGGGAGCTTCAAATGGCCTCAGGAACTGGTCGTGGTGGGAAAAAGGAAGATTGATGAACGGACCATGATCATCTGGAAACCAGCGCTTCAACACTGGCGGGCGAGAAATGGGAATATTGTTCCCCTGAGCTTGGAAGATTTCAGACCATGTGTTGAAGAAATGCCAGAAAGATGTCCCATCAGCAAGACAGTGGTTCATGGAACACCCAAGGAAGATGCCATCAATTAATTCAGTCACTTGAATGGAAAGCAAAGAACTTATGTGACCATCATGGTTAAGTGCTCTATCGTGGTCAAAGAATGATTGGCAGACCAGTGGTACATAAGTTGGAGAAAGGATGTCTGATACTGTCATGTCTAGCGTCGCACGAATAAATCTGGCTCCTGGACTGTTGAAGCAATCCACGAATACAATGTAAGAAGCTGGGTCTTCACTTTTTGATGTTACAAGCCGACCAGCTAGTGGGTAGAAATGATCGAGTGCGAGGGAGAGCGAGTGCTTGAGCTTGTCCAAGAGATCCAAGATCTGGAAGTCTCCTCGATTGTTTGGTGGTTGTTTGACAAAGAGAAGACCCTTTTGGATGTACTGCACAGAAAGCATGGCGAGATCCCATGGTGTCAAATGCCAACGCTGCTTTGCTTCTTCTCCTACAATGTTCTGGGGTTTGATGAAGCATTCTGAGATTTGCCGAACTATTGGGGGACTCATGGCTGGAAGCTCTCTATTTGGTTATCTTCTGTCTAGCTAATAAATATGGATGTAAGATGTTTGTAAAGAGGCTAATTTCTCTGTTCGGTTATCTTCTGCCTATCTAGTATATATAAACGTAAGATGTTAGTTAAAAGGGCTAATTTGGAAATTTTTGTAATTATATTAATTTTATTGTTATTTTTTAAAAGTCATTTATGCTGTTATTTTATATGGACTACAAGTTAGGTGGGTTGTTGTTGTCCTTGAATACCTCTCTCCCCTCTGATTTATACATGCTGATTTCCCAAAACAAAAACAAGCACTGCTGCAATTTTTAGCTTCTTTGTTCTTGAAAACCAACAGAATGGTATCGGAGCTTTCTACGGTATTTTAAGGGACCTGGGATTGAGAGAGAAGCACGATGAGGAAGAGAGGTTGTGTGTGAGTAACAGTCACCGTAGGTTTCCTAGATGCTTTCCAGGTAGCTTCCACTTCATGGCTTCTGTAAACTTTAATTCATTACCTCCTCCTAAGTTCTGTGATGGGTTAACATAGCCCCACGCAACTTTTGTAAACAAGTAGTATGAATATCAAATATTGGGAAATCTCAACCGTTCTGATCAACTACGAAATTCATTCTAGTTTAGAAGTTTTGACGTTCTGGTCACACCAGCCGGCTCGCAGATAGTCAAAACGATTACACGAGGGCCAGGGAGCTTAAGAATTCCCGACGACGGTGAGAACACGTGCTTATGACTCCTAACCCATCCCCTTGTACAGTATCCGCAAGTCACAATGTATTTTTACAGAGAACGAACGCACGACGCAATCCTTGGTCATGCAAGAATGTAGCGGCTACTGCAATCCAACGCTGTCGTTAAGAATACTGTTGCAACCTGCTTGACCCTTACATCCAGTTTTTCATTGTATCCCTGTGGTCACCCGCCACCACAGGGATAACCAAATACTAGATTAAGCGCTGTTCGGGCAAACAAGAGCTTGCATTAGAGTCATATCTAAACAAGACACTCCAAACACGTCGAAATGAAATCTTAAAATACTGTGGCTCTAGACACTTGAATCCCGCACAACACACGAGATCATTCCAAAAAGTCGCAAATTTCGTCCACCATAAACATTCATAAAGCAAATATAAAATGAACCATAGCGTCTTCTCAGTTTCTCAGTCAACCAAACTAGCTCTGAGGCACGGCTTTTTCAATCAACACAAGACATTAGCTCACCAGATTGTCCTCGAGCGACAGCGAGGCCAGCTGGTCGGCAGGGTTGTTTGCCTGCTGCTGAGCCGCAACGCTCCTAAGGACATCCATGGCCTCAGCAACCTTTGCCTTCAAAGCATTCGGTGATTCCAGCAAATGTAAAACCTCAGTCTGATCCATCTCCAGGAGCATTCCTGTGACCTTGGCTGCAGAATCACGCTCCAGCTGTTCCACCAGAGGGTATAGACTTTCCCCAAGCAACTGGTCACACAATAGGATAACCACCCCCCCCCCCCCCCCCAAAAAAAAAGTTGCACTTCCGTCTCAACAAAGTAATAGGAATATGAAAGCTAATCAAAGAAAAGAAGATGACCATACCGTCCTCTGCTGTTCAGGAGTTGCATTGGCAAGGGCAGTAGCCAATGCAGTAATGGGCATGGGATGTCCTGCTGCAGAATCTCGAATTGATATGCCACCCATGTCATAGGGAACAGAAAGCATGCCTCCAGGAACACCTGGCATTGGGACATCAGGGATGTTGCGACCTGGGGGGTAACGATAGACACGTCCCCTAGGAAGCATCTGCACCAAGCAATTTCCTTTGAGAATAAAAAAGGAAATGGCAATAAAGTATAAGAAGATGCCAAAGTTGTACTGACCTGCTGCTGCATCAGAGTGACGGGCTGCTGAGCCTGTTGAACAGGACCAGCTCCACGACGTCCCCCAGGGCGCTGCCCCTGCTGAACCATTGGTACAAAGAAATTTGGCATGGGAGCACCTCCAGGTCTCATCCCAGGAACAAGTTGCTGTTGGTAGCCAAATCCAGCCTAAAACAAATGGAAGGTAGAACAGAAGATAAGCTCTCCATTATCCTTCACCATGCCATATTTGTTATAGAGTGACAGATTATGACATTGAACTTAAAGGACAACCCTCCCAACCTCGATGGCATATTGTTTTAAAGATTTTCAAACGCTGCAATGTTGATAAGGAATAGGCTCATGACTCACCAAAAATAGGGGAAAAAGAAAATACAACAGCCATTTACCCTACTAGAGTTTCGAAAAGACAAATCCCACACTAGCTTTACTGTTCTCTACTACAATCTAATCAAAACTTCTAGACCATAGGTGATCATGGAATTAGTCCAAAAGCTACCTAAACATCCACTAGGGCTGAACACAGTCTAATTGGAAGAAGTATTTTCAAACATACCTACCTCAGCAATCTTCCACTCTTCACAACCAGAGCTGAGCAGTCCGTAATTAATTAAAACCAAACCAAGCTCCAAATTCAGACTTTCATTCTAGGCAGGTTACACCAACCTCAAATTACCCAAAAATAGAGAAAATCTAGAACTCTATTATTTGGCTGCTAAAACAGTGCATGTTTGCTTTGATTAGGTTAAAATATAGCCAGGTATGAAGATGTATTGATGGATGAAGGTAAGAAATACATCCCATGACCAGTGTAAGACCACATGAAGCTTCAGAGGGATCTCTCTGCTTTTAAACATTCCTCCCCCACCGGACCTTTATTCTGTTAAGTCTCCAAGGTACTAATGTTATCATAAGAACTTGGGCACTTCTACCATGGAACATGATCCATGAAAAGAGTATTCATAGGACATTAAAGTCAGGAGCCCGCATCACAGATACTTATGGGAAAATAAAATGAATCAATTTTCTAAATTACAATGTACATTCAAAACACATGCCAGTCTGATTATCCAAACTGCAACCAAATCAATTTGGTCAGCTTTTAAAATTTGAAAGCCACAACCAACCCATTAGGGTAGAGCTTTAGCCCACTCTGTTTTCACTGGTTAAGTTTCATTAGTCATAAAAAGCCTTAAACAACACAATGTATCAAAAAGGCATTTGCCTGCAATATTAGTCATGAAATAATTTGCAACTCCAACTAGTTGTATATACAAGTGCGGTTGTGTGCTGCAAGAAAAGTAGAAACCTTCTTCTGCATCAAATTTCTCATATTCAACTATTGATGAAGCCTTCTTCCTAGTTTAGGACTTGAGCTACACAACATTTCCAAATTCAGCACCAATTTGCTATTAAAGTCCTCTAAATTATGAACTTAATAACTCCAACAGACAACATTGAAGCTATAATGCAAATCACCACAAGCCAGCAAATATTTCAACTGTATTTTCATGCCTTGTGAGAAGGAAAGAAGAAGGGGAATCAAGCCAAAAGGCGTGCATTCAATTCAAATATAAACCAAAACATTCATGCATACATGTGCAGAGTCATGCAGGATCAATGACTGCCAATCTATCAGAATGACCAAATTGCACATAGGAAGCTACAATGTGGAAAAGTTACCTGGGGAGGAATCATGGCTGGAGGTGCTTGCCCATATAAAAATTGCTGACCCAGACCTGCAGCACCTGGAGGGTATATTGGCATACGAGGACCCACAGAAGGTGGCATGGCAACAGGCCTCATCTGTGAAAACTGTGCCTGCACAGGAAAATAATAAAAGAGAAGACACAGCATAAAGCTAGCAGTGACAGACAACATAAATAACCTTTATAATACCATAAATACTGCATCGTACAATAAAGAACTCAATTGCCAAATTGCATAAGTGCCCTTTATTGTTTATCCAAGCCTCTCTCAGAAACATTGACTAATCCAATTATGTCTGCAAATCCAACTTCCTCCATTTCAGCATGTAGCCATTTTTTATGTAAAATGTACCCATAAGCTGTATATAGTTATTACATCTTTGGACCTAGATAAGGAACAAATGCCTTCAAAGAAATTGGTGCAAGCAAAATTGGATCCAAAGTCCATTGACAGGAAATAAGGATCAATATCATAATCTATATACCCAATATTATATCAACTCTTATTAATACATCATTGATGAATTTGAAATGGATCTAAGTTGTCCATGAAATTGCTAGGCTTAATCATGTAATTTATATGGGCTAGACAGTTTATTCTGAAGGACATATTTCTGGTCAAAAAATATTATCAGAAGGAAAACTATGGAAGAAAGAATTCAACCTGGTAAAGAACAAAAGCATGGCAAACTGCGCTGGTCTAAATATACCATGCATAGCATAAACACAAATCATAAAAGAGAAAAATCTAAATTAAAACCTGAAGCCTAGCTTTTCTCTCTTCCTTCCGTTGTGCAAGTGCTACATAGAGAGGTTTACTAACCACCATTTTCCCATTCATCTCAGCAAGCTGATGACAATTTATAACAACAGATCAAATTCAGTCCATCTACTACAACAACCACAAAGACAAGAACTTACAGCTCGTGATGCCTCTTCAGGAGTAGAGAAAGCAACAAATCCAGAACCCTTACTAATTCCACTAGGGTCACGCATAACCTGTATACTCAGGAAATAGAAGATTGATTGACATGACCACCACAACGAAGAAGACAGGAGACAATGGCACTGATTTAAATAGAAAGGAAACACATTCACATACCTTGCATGATGTAATTGTACCAAAGCCAGAGAACAATTCTTTTAGTTTTTCATCATTGATGCTATCATCCAAATTCTTGATATACAAATTTACTCCTTGGTATTTGTCTACAGCTTCCTTAATACTCTGCTCAAACTTGGCTTTCAGTTCAAGTTCTCTTTCAGATTTCTTCTGGGCCTTTCCCACGTACCATTCCCTGTCATTGAATTTCTTTCCATTGAGAGTCCCAACAGCTTTAGCAGCATCATCAGCATTCTCAAAGTTCACAAATCCAAAACACTTAGACTTTCCATCTCCATCTCTCATTACCACAGCACTGGTGATTGCTCCATACTCACCAAAAATATTCTTCAAATCTTCGTCTGTTGTTGATTCAGACAAGTTTTTCACGTAGGCATTATTGAATTTTGTTTTGTTCAAAGAACTTTCTCTTTCCTGCTTGCGAAGAAATTGTCCAACATAAACTTGTTTATCATTAATCAGCATGCCATTTAGTTTATCCATTGCATTTTGAGCAGATTCCTCATTGTCAAACTGAACAAAACCATAGCCTTTTGACTGGCCAGAAGTGTCAGTCGCCACCTTGCAAGAAAGGATGTTGCCAAATGAAGAAAAGATATCATACAAAGCTTTGTGGTCAATACTCTTGTCCAAGTTCTGCAGCAGCCAAAATACAACAGAAGAATACATAGTTAACCTCAACTCGACAATGTGAATATATGTATATATATGTATGAAAAATAACAACAAAGCCAGATGGCAAACATGATTACAGAAACTACAACACCAAAAAAATCCTAATGGGAGCTAAATGAAACAATCTAAATAGTAAAGGGAAAACAAATCTGGTGGTAGGAAAAAAACACATTAGTGGATCCCAATACCTTGATAAAGATATTTGCTGCGCCACTCTTCCGAATGCTGGGGTCCCTATGCGAATACATGATCCTCATGGGCTTGTTATTGAGTGGAGTATAGTTCAGTACATCCAAAGCCTGTGCCGCTGCACATGAGAAAAATGCGTGCTAGTTGAACAAAAATTGCTTGCAAGGCCATTAGTATACCATAAGCCCGGCCTTCCCCACCCCCCCCAAAAAAAATTAAAAAAAATGGAAATGATAAATGCTAAACACAATATCAAATACGACTGCGTGATGGCCTCAACTAAGAGGTCAGAGGTTGCAGAAATGCTGCCTAAATTTTGAAATTGCGATCAATAGCCTAAAAACGGCAGTGTGCCTTCCCACAACACAAAACCCCACGCACAGAAGCACAATTCAATTACAAAAATTGTCCCCAAGTTTTGCAGTACACATTCCATAAGAGCCAACCACAGCAATTCGGATCCCCACGGAACAGAAATAACATGAAGGAACGTTACTCCCAGGGTCCCAGCCCAGAAGCTGCTAAAACTATACCAAAACAAAAAAAAAAACTAAAAACAAATTTTACAAACTAATTATTATGTTAAAACGAAGCTAACCATCCTCAGCGCTGCTATAGTTGACATAACCGTAGCCAAGCGATCGCCGAGTACTCAAGTCCCTACAGACTCGAACCGAGACGACCTGACCAACCTGGCTAAACAGATCGTATAGCTGCGAGTCAGTCACGCTCAGGTCAAGATCCCCGACATACAGCGACGTCGGCATAAACGGAATCGCGCCAGGACCAGCCACCGCCGCCGCCGCCACTGGAGCCGCCTGGTGCTGCACCTGAATCTGCGCCATCTCAAAATCACGAACCTTCTGGATCCTTCTCTCTCTTTTTGCTTTTAAGATTTTTTTTTCTTTTTTTCCCTCTCCTCCTGTTATTTCACGAATAGACCTAGAGAGAAGTTTTTTTTTTTTTTTAAAGTAAGGAAAAAAGAAAAAGAAACAGGAAGTAATGACTGCAAGACTCTGATTCGAAAGGAAGTCTGAACTGATAATCTAGACCCCAAAGAATTGCAAATTTGGGGATTTTTCAAGGACAATATGGGTATACGAATGGGAGAGGGCTGGGTACAAAGGGGATAGAATCGTCGGAAAACTGGCCGGAACCGGCTGAGAGACGACGAACGGTGGTGAGAGTAAGAGAAATTTTTTTGGGGTTTTTTTTTTCAAAAAAAAAAAAAAAAGAGGGTAGGAGGTGGCAGAACGAACTGCACCGCGCCGGCGGAGAGGCGAGCGATCCCTTATTTATAGTCAGTGGAGGTTTGTTCGGAAGAAGAGAAAACCTAGTTCAGGCCTTTGGGAACCCTAATCATGGACCGTGCGATCTTATCATGTCCCACACCTGACGGCTGGCAAGCTGTGTTTTGAACGGCTGTGCGTAAAGCAGTGCACAAGAAATGTAACGCGTGGCCTCACTACCTGACGACACGCATACGGGACCCCACGTGATGGTGCATCTGACTTGTCACCATGTCACTTCGCACAACTCCCTTTTCTCGTTGCCACGAAATAAAGTGCTGTGGATAAAATTATTGTGAACAAAAATACTGAAATTGAAATCAAAAGGACTGTAAATCATTTGATAATAGTGACAAAATTATTGTGAAACAAAAAGAGTTTTAATAAAATTTTATCTGTTTCCTAAAATTGCTGTTAAAAGAAATATTAATATATAAAATAATCATAAGAGAAATAATCAATAATAATTCCTTTTTTAAAAATTTTACATTTAATTTAATTATTAAGAGCTCTTGTGGACCAAAATACACAATAATCTTTATCATAAAATTTGACTTTACATTCCAATAAAAATAATATATAATAATCTTTATCATAGAAATGGACTTTACATTTCAAAAAATACAATATCTTACATATTATAATAATAGAAGATTAATTAGTCCATAATAAATAAGTAAAGTTGACAAGTTTTCTTTGACAATTTCATTTTTTTGATAATGATATTAACGAGAGAATGTAAATTATGGATTAATACCAACTTTAAATACTTTACATATTACTAAAATTTTTCAAAATTGAAAATGTAAATAACAATTGTCTATTATTAAAACTCTTTAATGTCAAAGTCTAATAATTATTTAGTTTAATAAATATAATTTTGTTAGGTAAAATTTTTATTGTATTTGTAAATAGTTTAATCTATCTTAAAATCTTTGCAAATTCTAAGATGAATCAAATAATGGATGAAAAAATAGCTGGAAATTAAAAAAGAAACAAGGTAATGGCTTGGGATTTTATTTTTCATTATACCATTAAATCTTAAACAAAAAGAACAAAATTTAAATGAAATTTCTTTTACTTAAAATTTTCATTTCTCTTGAAGTTACAAATCACAATATTAAAAATTTGAATCTTAATGTTGAATAATAATATTATATTTATATTTTATTAAACAATAAATAATACATTATCTTTAAAAAAGTCAATATTAAAAGAAGAATTTAAAATATAAGAGGAAAAAAAATCTAATTCATCTAAGTAAAAGCAATTTAATCATAAACAAGAGTCATTTCTGTCCTTTTATTATTATCATAGAGTTAATTCATCTTATGAATTACTTCCAATATTAGGAAAAATATTAAGTGGCATAATATCTAAGTGCTAATTAAATCTTTTAAAAACGAAATCATTTGTACAATTTTGATAAGTATAGTTGTGTAATATTATTGATGCAATGACAATATTTCTTTATCGTTTAAATGAAAATATGACATTATATATAATATCTTTTATACTCCAAATGTCCTTTTCATGCAACATTTTAATGATAAATGCACTCAATTAAAGATTTCTTTATGTCCTTTTAGTTATTGATTACGTTAAAATTCTAACAAATGATATTTTGTACTTTTATAAGGTCTAAGATATCATTTAAATGTTGGATATCTAACATTAACAAGATAATATTTACTTATATTAATCCATAAAAATAAGAATTTTGAAGTGAATAATTTATTATATAAAATATTTATTTAAAAAGAATCAATGATATTATAATTAAGAGATAATATCTATTGATGGGTATGAAAAATTATGATATGGATTATTAATAGTTAAACTAAAAATATGTGCATCATATGTTATATCCTCTATTCAACTAACTTAAAGGTAAATTACATATCAAAACTATATGTTGTCATTATATTCTATGTTAATATGTCTTTTCTTACAATAAATCATATTTGATTTTCCACAAAAATACAAAAAAATGCGTATTCCATTTATTGTTGTAATGCAATCATATTATTAAAATATACTTATACATATATTTAATTAATAGAACTAAATTTAACATATAATATTAGTAAAAAAAGCTAATTGAATGATGTAATAATAAGATTATCAACTATAAAAAATATACCTTAAAATATGATATGTATATATTATCATGGAGAATTTATGGTGGGATATTTCTAAAATTAATGTCATAAGGTTTGATAACATCTTTTACAAGTGATAACACTACTCATAAGACTTTTGCCAAAAATTTACTAATTGTTTTTCCTTAATGTTAAAAACATTCACAAACTAATCTATTAAATTCAAACAAAGGAAGTATGACTAAAAGCATATATAATTTTTCAATTAAAAACATTTTTCTTAAAGGTTTAACCTATACTTCATTTATAGATCATTACATAATTAGAGCAATGTTTCTTTGTCCATTTTAAACATATGCAAATATCATACTTTATAACCTTGTATTAATTTACTTATTCATTTCATTCTTGTTTAATATAAGGTTTTATACAATGTTCTTTATATATATATATATATATATATATATATATATATATATAAAATAGTAGGTATAAATAAGACATAGTGTTCACTCTGTTAAAGTTCATCATCATCAACAGCATCATTATCATAATGTTCTTTACATTGATTAGCATAATCATTAGTCATATCTATAGAAAAAAAAATGCATGTATTAATATATAAAACACTAATTGTATCAAATATTATTTCATATTTGTTAAAAAAATCTAAAGATTGATAACTAATAAATATATCAAAAAATGAATAACATCATAGCATACAAAAAAAATTAGTAAAAAAATGTCTAAATAATGTAAACTATTTATTAGGTTTTATGCTTCTTAGTTTGATAATTTAACCATTATAGCTATAAGTGAATATATTTATTTAAATTGTGTACATTTCAAATTTGATGAGTTGTAAGTTATTAGTTAAATTCATGTGCATATTTATTTTCAATGAGCATGGATGTAACAAACAAACTTTTTAGAAAAATTATAAAACAGTGATAATAACTTTAACAATTTACACTAATTAAAATCTTTCAATCTAATAAATTTAACAATTTCACAATTTAAATGAGATACGAGGTAATTTTCATTGGGACTAATTTTTACTTGCCACCTTATTTATTTGTTGTATGCTGAAAAGGCCTATTTTAAAGAGGTGAATGATAATTATTTTTTAATAGGCTATTATATTATGTAATAAATCTCAAAAGAATTAAAAGAACAATTTTACTACTTTGTAATAACTCCTACTTCATTTTGTACTTTTAACTTTGTTTAAAATAAAAATATGATCTAAAAGTAAAGTTTGAGCAGATAAAAAACATCATTTAAAGTGAAGTGTCACAAGGATATATTGATCTAACCCATTCACATATCCTTAAGGTGCAAATTCGGGCTAAGACTAAACCTCTACGGGTTGCCCAACCTATTTGCTATTTACAGAAGGTCCTAAAAGCATACAGAATGTGTCACAATTACTTAGAGAATTCTGGAAGGGACCATATTAAATGTTGATCTAGAATGCTCCCTGTATATATCAAGAATATTCTATTCTAGGACTTTTTTTTGAGTTATATAAATAGGCTACTCTTCTCATTTGTACAGCACGAATCCTTTCTTTCAATACAAGTTCACTTGCAAAACTCTTTTGTGCTCTCTCTCTTTCTCTCAAGCACTTCCAATTCATCTACTTGCCTCTTACATGTCTTCCGCTGATTCACTCAAACTTTCTAAGACTTACTTAGCATCTTCTTTCGTAAAATTGACTAAGTGTCGCGTGGGTTAGCACGTCTAAAGCCTAATTCCGTGATAGGTGGTATCAGAGCACGGTTGAATCTTACTTCAACTTTGTTCTTGTTTGAGTCGTGAGTATGGCAAACGAAGAAGGATTTGTTGAGACCGCTATCGATGAGCAATAAGCGGAACAAGCTCGTGGGCGTGAGGAGCAGCGTGCTCTAGCCAAACGTGGTAAGTCCAAGGCTCCAACAAATGAAACCATGGACTCTCGTATTGGTAATTTGGAAAGGAGTGTCACGGACATAAGCTCCATTGTAGGCGATCTCAGCAATCAAATCAATAACTTGATCCACAAGAATGCAGAGATCACGCAGGCTGCCAAAGTCATGATCGAAGAGTTTGGCCGTTCGTTTAGGGGAGAAATATGCTCCCTAAATCAAAGTCTGTCCAACCTGTGTGAGTTTGTTGAGGGAGAGATCCATGACTTTCGTAGAGAGATGGAATCTCTGCGCTGAAACAACTCACTCTCTAGTACAGCTACCACTACTAACTCCATTGCAGTACATGGCTTAAAGGTCCCTAAGCTTGCCATGTACAACGGCACACACAATGTCACTATTGTGGAAAACTTCTTGTTTGACCTTGAGTAGTACTTCAAGGCCATGGGGGTTGTCGATGATCTGGCCAAGGTAGGCAATGCCCCAATCTTCCTAAGGGATGCTGCCCAACTCTGGTGGAGACGGAAGCATTCCAAACGGGAGAAAGACTTATGTATCATCGACACTTGGGAACAATTCAAGGTTGAAGTGCGTAGGTACTTTGTGCCTCACAATGCGAACAGCGAAGTTAGAGGGAAGTTGCGTCGCCTATGTCAGACAGGTAGTATTTCTGATTACATTAAAGAATTTACTACCCTCATGCTTGAAATTGAGATGTCCGACAGGGAGCTTCTCTTCTACTTTAAAGACAGCTTGAAGGATTGGGCGAGAGTCGAGCTGGATAAGCGTAATGTGCAGACCTTAGATGCTGCCATTGTTGCTGTTGAAACCTTTATCAACTACTCCGCTCACTCCAAGGGCAAGAAGCCAAGCTTTAGCAAAAGTGGGGAAGAGAAAATTGGGCAGAAAAAGCAGGATTTTGGCCACAACAAGGGTGGATAACAGAGACCCTCACGTGACCGTCCCAAGCATGAGAAGAAGTCTACGGGCAAACACAACTCAGCTAATCCTCCTAGACCCTGTTTCATTTGTGATGGACTGCACTAGGTAAATGATTGCCCCAAACATAAAGCAATGAATGCTATGATGGCTGTACTCGACCCAAAAAAGGTCGATGAAGAAACCCAAGCCGATATGGGATCTATCCAACAGTTAGGTAATTTCTCAAAGCATTTCTCCCGAACAGTCTCCAAGGAGAAAGGATTGTTGTACGCTGATATTGCCATCGAAGGTAAATCAGCTTGTGTGATGCTAAATACGGGGGCAACGCATAACTTCATTGACATACAAGAGGCCAAATGTCTAGGCCTCAACCTAATGAAGGGAAATGGCACCATCAAAGCTGTAAATTCGAAAGCAAGGCCTGTCTAAGGCATAGCACACAGAGTTACTGTCCAGATTAGCGAATGGACGAGTAAGTTAGATTTTACTGTCGTTCCCATGGATGATTTCAAAGTGGTGTTAGATCTTGCATTCTTTTGCGAAGCCTTGGCTTTTCCTGTTCCTGCTTCATATTCTCTTGTGGTTGTCGATGATCATAAGATCCGCGTAGTTCCCTTGAAGCGCAAGGAGAGATCTCAACCATCGATGATCTCGGCCTTGCAATTCAAACGAGGTCTCAAGTTAAGTCCTAGCTATGTTGCTACCATAAGGGAACTAAGCAATGGGGAAAACGTAACAACTCCAACTCCTGTACTGCCGCAACCCATTCAGGCTGTCCTTACCAAGCTCAAGGACGTCATGCCTTCTTAGTTGCCCAAGAAGCTTCCACCAAAGCGAGATGTGGATCACCACATTAAGTTGGAACCGGGTGCCAACCCTCCTGCCATGGGCCCTTATCGCATGGCACTCCCGGAGCTCACTGAACTGAGGAAACAACTCTATGATTTGATCGATTCGGGCTACATTCGACCCTCGAAAGCCCCATTCGGTGCCCCAGTCCTCTTTTAGAAGAAGAAGGATAGATCGCTACGTATGTGTATCAACTACCGAGCCTTGAATAAGGTCACTATCAAGAACAAGTATCTGATTCCTTTGATAGCTGATCTTTTCGACCAACTCGGGAAGGCGAGGTACTTCACTAAGCTAGATTTGCGATCGGGTTACTACCAGGTCCGCATAGCACAAGGTGACGAGCCAAAGACGACCTGCGTGACACGCTATAGAGCATTCGAGTTCTTGGTTATACCCTTTGGCCTCACCAATGCACTAGCCACTTTCTGCACACTCATGAACAAGGTACTACATCCTTTCCTTGACAAATTCGTGGTGGTTTTCTTGAATGACATTGTGGTGTACAGCAACATACTTGAGGAGCACGTTGAGCACCTCAAGCAAGTCTTCCAAGCTTTCCGAAAAAACGAGTTGTTCGTCAAGAAGGAGAAGTGCTCGTTTACCAAGCAAGATGTGGACTTCCTTGGCCATCAAATCAAGGATGGTAGACTCTTAATGAATTCAACGAAGGTGCGAGCCATCCAACAATGGGAGCCTCTAACCAAAGTCCCGGAACTGCGATCCTTTTTGGGACTCGTCAACTACTATCGTCGGTTCATCAAAGGATACTCTGTCATAGTTGCACCCTTGACTGACCTACTAAAGAAAAACCACACTTGGTATTGGATGAAGGAATGCCAAACTTCCTTCAAGAGATTAAAGCAAGCGATTTCTGAGGAACCTATCGTGGTATTACCAAACTACGAAAAGCCTTTCAAAGTTCATATCGATGCATCTGACTTCGCCATTGGAGGAGTCTTAATACAGGATAGGTATCCCATTGCCTACAAAAGTCGCAAGTTGAACAATACGGAGAGACGGTATACTAACTAGGATAAAGAGATGACTACCGTCATTCACTACTTATGCACTTGGAGACACTATCTCCTTGGAAGTAAGTTCGTAATCATAACGGATAATGTTGCTACGAGCTACTTCCAAACCTAGAAGAAAATCAACCCCAAGCAAGCTCGTTGGTAAGACTTCTTGGCTGAATTCGATTATACACTGCGATATAAGCTGGGTCAAGCCAATATTGTTGCTGATGCGTTGAGTAGGAAGACGGAACTAGCGGCTCTTGCTACTAGTACCCCTATAAGCAACCTCCTTGAATGGAACAAGGAAGGTACTAGACAAGACAAACTAGTCAACAATTTGTTAAGGTTGGCTAGTGAGGGGAAGACTCATCGATTTTGGGTGGACGATGGAGTCCTAATGACAGTTGAAAATTGAGTCTTTGTGCCGAAGTGGGAAAACTTACGGAAAGAAATCCTCAAGAAATGTCATAATTCCCTATGGGCTGATCACCCAGGTATGGCACGAACCCTTACTCTTGTCCCACAACATTACTTCTGGCCGCATATATATATGGACGTTGAGGCCTATGTACGAACTTGCTTGGTTTTCCAACAAGACAAGATAGAATAGCAACCACCAGTAGGCCTACTTGAGCCACTACCCACTCCCGAGAAGCCTTGGAAAAGTGTCTCAATGGATTTTATTGTGGCTCTACCAAAGTCCGAAGGGTGTGGAAGCATCATAGTGGTAGTTGATCTGTTCAGCAAGTATGACACCTTCATTCCAGCCCCCACTGATTGCAAGGTGGACGAAGCTACTCGCCTGTTCTTCAAGAACATAGTAAAGCTATGGGGTGTGCCAAAGAGCATAATCAGTGATAGAGACCCTTGCTTTACGGGCAAATTCTGGCATGAGCTATTCAAGTTGCTGGAAACCGACTTGAACTTCTCAACAAACTTCTATCCCTAAAGTGATGGGCAAACCGAGTGAGTCAATGCCTTGCTTAAACAATACTTAAGGCACTATGTTAGTGCTCACCAACGAGACTGGGCAAAACTACTCGACGCTACCCAATTCTCATACAACCTTCAAATAAGCAAGGCCGCAAACAAAAGCCCGTTTGAGATTGTCATGGGACAACAACCGCTAACGCCAAGTGCTATTGCTTCTCCCTACACTGGCAACAACCCGTTTGCTTTTAAGTTCGTTAGAGATTGGCATGAGGAAGCGGATATAACAAGGGCTTGCCTTGACAAAGCGGCCAAAAAGATGAAAAGATGGGCTGACTCCAAGCAATGCCCAAAGGAGTACGTAGTGAGAGACATAGTGATGGTGAAGCTATTGCCCAACCAATTCAAGTCTCTACGCAAAGTACACAAGGGCTTGGTACGGAAGTACGAAGGGCCATTTCCTATCATCAAGCGTGTGGGAAAGGCCGCCTATCAAGTCCAATTCCCTCCAAAACTAAAGATCTACAACGTTTTCCATGTAAGTCTTCTAAAGCCTTTCCATGGAGACGAAGAGGATCCAAGCTGAAATGAGTCCAAGCGCGCACCAACGACTGTGGTCACCGAATTCAATTAGGAGGTAGAACACATCCTTACTGATAGAGTGATCTGGAAAAGAGGAGTTTCCAACTACACCGAGTACTTAGTGAAATGGAAAGATTTGCTAGACCAAGAGGTTAGTTGGGACGAGAGGACCAGCTTTGGCAAATTACTGATCACATTCGGCAATATAAGGCTGAAAATGCGACGAGGACGTCGCAGAATTAAGTAGGGGAGGATGTCACAAGGATATGTTGATTTAACCCATTCACATATCCTTAAGGTGCAAATTCGGGCCAAGACTAAACCTCTACGGGCTGCCCAGCCCATTTGCTATCTACGGAAGGTCCCAGTAACATATAGAATGTGTCATAATTACTTAGAGAATTCTAGAAGTATGCTGATCTAGAATGCTCCTTGTATATACTAAGAATATTCCATTCTAGGACTTTCTTTTGAGTTGTATAAATAGGCTACTCTTCTCATTTGTATAACACGAATCCTTTTTCTCAATACAAGTTCACTTGCAAAACTCTCTTGTGCTCTCTCTCTCTTTCTCTCAAGTACTTCCAATTCGTTTACTTGCCTCTTACACGTCTTCCGTTGATTCACTCAAACTCTCTAAGGCTTACTTAGCATCTTCTCTCGCAAGATTGACTAAGTGCCGTGCGGGTTAGCACGTCTAAAGCCTAACTCCGTGACAGAAGGCTAGATAAATAATTTAGTTGAGGTAAAATATAATTTTATGTTTTATCAATAGTAAAAATGTTCCTAAAAGGTATATAATTTTTGTTTTGCATAAAAAAATAGTAAACAATAAATTTTTTGCACCAATGAACTTAAAAAAAAACAAAACAAGAAATAAGAAACAATTTAAAACTTCTAATTATTCTTTTGTTAGAAACAAGTGTTAGATATAATAATGAAAGATAAATTTTAGCCTAATAAATATATCAACATATAAGTCAAATTATATGAAAAATGTTGTCATGTTAATGTTTACGAATTTTGTAATA
>CM038597.1:4596920-4659827 GCA_021533255.1 Ceriops tagal | reverse complement strand
TATATATATATATATATATATATATATATATTTAGTTATTTATTTATTTATATCGTAATTATTGTGAGTGAGATTATGATATATATAGAGAGCGAGAGGGAAAGAGAGACAATTTTATCTTATTATCCATTAAGAGTTATCTAAATATGTGATAAGACATACATAAACCATTTTAATCATTTAAAATTAAAAATTAATAACAATTTCATGTACATTGTCTATAACTCAAATTATAATCAATTATGATAAATTACCCAACATCATGGATATTTTTGTTTTAAATGTAATAAATTTGTTAAATGAATGCATTTAAACATTGAAAAAATGTACGGAAATTTGTACAACCAACTTAAGTTTGATTGGTTAATTGATTAGTTTTTAATTTTTAGTGTGGATGTCTTTTTGTACTTAGTGGTCGTGTTATTTAGTGGTGGATGCAAGTAGTATTTAGTTAGAAACTATTTTTTTTTTTTCTCACCAAACAATATGCAATTTATGAAGACTTTAACTACATTTTTTTTTCTTTTTGACCCCATGGAAAATTTAATTTACTTTTTTATCTCATTATTAAAAATTATACATATGAAATGAGGAAGGTAGAATCATAAAATAAAATTTGTTATCTTAATTCTTATCAAAATAAAAAAAATTATAAACTTTAGAATCAGACTTTCAACTCAAAAACACAAGTTTTTCTTTTCTTTCAGCTAAAAAGGATTTTATGTTGTTTCCACAAATTCATAATCTGTATATTTGAATTGTCGACTCCTGCAATTTTTGAGAGATTTTGTCTCAAATCTTTTTTTATTTTTATTTTATTAACAAGATATTTAGTTTAATTGAGAACATTTATCAGAGGTAAGGTTTTCCATTTTTTTAGAACTTGTTCGGTTACTGAGAAAGAGATGGGAAAATATTAGGAATGGTGTAGAAAGAAAGCCTAATTTTTCAGTGTTTGGTGGGTGCATTAGAAAGAAAGAGATGGGAAAATATTAGGAAAGTTTTCTGTGGGTTCCACCATTTTGTGATCTCTTAAAAAAAGCCGAGAAAATGGAAAGAAAGTTTAACCCGTTATTCAATTTTGACCCCGAAATTACAATAACGACCCCACCCTTCTCCTTTTTCTATTCTCTTCTTTCGTGTGAAGCCTTGGAGAAGGAAGGAATATCTGGGGGGACTGGGCATAAGCCATACTGCTAAGGCCGCCGGAGGCAAAACGAGGCTTCTTGCATCAAAGATCACCCATTCATTGCTGCGCCGCAACATTTCGTTTAGTAAAAAGAAAGCTTAGTTCAAAGCCTATTTAGAGGGAGAAAATCTCATATCAGATCAGAAAGAAAAAATTTAAAATTTTATAAATATGAATGTTGCACACTTTAATAGATTTTCTCTTTTAAAAAGATAATGATATCTCTTAATCTACCGGTCCTCTTTTTTGGTTAATTAATATTTAACGATGCTCTAGACGTCGAAGAATTTGAAAAGGAAGGATCGTCCAACAAGGAGGCCCGATATGATTTGAGTTTCCCCCCCAGGCATTGATTCGGCTGGTGTGAGAGTCCGGCCCGTCTGGTCCATTTTGCATCAGCCGCAAAACCGCTATGTGTCATATAATAAGTGAATTTGATGCATGACCCAAGGAAATCCAACCACGCCTCAAGTTGGGTTTATGATCTATTGCATTTCTTCGGCCTAGAAGTGGTCATCGAAGTCGTTTACTTCAAACCTTACTAGCTGAGCTATTTTCAGAAAGAAAGCGATCTGGGATCAAAAGTAATCATTTTTTTTTTTTTTATAAAATGAATATATCTCGACTCTTAAATTTAAAGTAAATGGGTTGAAATAACTGTAATGATTGATGCATCATGTTACTTCAAATATGAGAAGCCATATCCAAAATAAAACACCATTAAGTGATGTTGGATTGTGACAATTATTCAATGCTTTGAGAAATCTGGTTTAACTATCTAAGCGAGAACATATCCCACGAATGCACTCCATTTCCTATCTGGCAGCTCAATAGCCTGAACAAGCAAGTGATTGGAAGGCGTGCTTTTTTTTTTTCTTTCTTTCTTTCTTTCTTTCTTTCTCAACATTTGCTTGTAAGGGTAGCTAATTTCAGTTTGTAAACAAAAGGCAGAACAGAATAAAATTGACTCGAAATGCTCAAAATCTAGATGACTTGATATTTAATAAACTCGAAAGTTGATCAATTTAGAATTTAAAATACTTAAAATTCAAAAACCGATGAAACTAAAACTTAAAATATTTAAAATCTAAATAAAGTGAAATTCAAAATAACTTGATTTCAATTCTATCTAATTGCTTACTACTTGTACCATAGGTGAGATTAAAGGAGGGGGAAGAAATGAAGACAAGGGAATTCTTTTATTATTATTTTTATTTTTATAATTTCCTGAAACTAAAGAAATTTTCTTATAGTAATTCACACTTTATTCTTAATCCTCGTTGGACTGACTGATTGCCAGCTCTCCCACTACGAGCCATCTTTCCCGCCAAACACTAGCTGATAACATTTTTCCGTTCGAAAATTCATGTCTGTTAATCGCTCTCATCAAAGAAATAAATTATGCTATAACCACGTCTTCGCAGTAGTTGATATGTACGTTATTTCATGAAAGCCTTCTAGCGAGGCAGTGGCAAGACATTAGCTAGAGTTTTGAGAGATGCTTTTGTGTGAGATCTTTGTATGTCATTGACCCTTTCAAGTTATGGCAAATATATGATAATATCATGTGGAATAGAATTTGGCATCACCTATATCATTAAGCGCAGAGAAAATCTCATGAATCTATCACTATTGAGCGATGGGGAAGAATTTTCTTACCAGAATGCTTAATCAACACATTTGCGCTGACCTCCGGCTTGGATCTACAGCCACATCTTAGCAATTAACTTTTTCTTTTTTAATGTTCAAAAAAAAAAAAAGGGGGGTTAGCACAATTGACGATGACCTTTTTTTCTTTTTTTTTTTCTCTTCTCCGTTTATCGGTGGATCAACAAAAATACACGGTCTCTTTTCCCATTTGAACCGAAATGAGAGGTAATAGGCTTAAGAATAGAAGTGTAGGTACGTGGACTTCAGTGACCATAGGTTACTTCTTTTTAACTTGAAAGCTGCTACGTCTCAATTCTCAACCAGTTTTGTTTTTCCATTTTTCCTTCTCCGCAGTCAAAAGGATCATACCAACAGGGACTACAGCGTGGACCAATGAGGAGAAACGGAGAATAGAGAGTGACAGAGAGCGCTTTGGTTATAAGTCAGAAAATAGGGTACAAACTACGAAGAGACAGCCCTTGTCTTTTCTTTCTTTCTTTCTAGTTTCTCGAAACAAATAAAGAAAGAAAATGACGTGGCAATTAAGCAGATCATGATCACATATGATGATATGACTTTATCAACCAAAGTTTGAATTAAGATTTTTTTTTTTTTTTTTTTTTGGTTCTCGTACACCTTCACCGTCTGCCTTCCGGGTGCAATGGGAAAAGCTCCAGAGTTCTGTCTCCTTCCTTTCTGCATGTTCTGCTTTCTTCTAATTCCAAGCACTCAAAGCCCCAGCTCCTGCACTTCCTCTTGTATGCACATGGAATCTCCTCCTCTCTCTCCACTCCTCCCTGTGTAATTATATAAGCCATAGTTAGGCACCAATGTCAATACCCAATATTCTCTTTTATTCTTCCCGTATTTTGTTGAAAAAAAAAAAAAAACCTTCCAGAAGATAATGAGGTTAAATGACATACACTAGTCTTTAATGATATAGTGGTGGTAATGGGGGCCTGGGCAGTCCTGGGAATACTGTGGGTTAGGCCAAGGCTGTTGCGCTTCTGCTTTTGCCTCTCGCGGGCTTTGTGGTTTTGGAACCAGTAAAACACATTCTTGCCTTCAATCTTGCCGTATCTGCCAAGCTGTTCGGTGATTTGTTCTATTTGTTGTGCATTGGGAGTTCGCATCCCTTCCCTATACAACATCTCCAGTATTCCTATCTGTTCTTGAGTCGGGTTCCACCGTGTTCCTCCTGGGTGCGTTTCCACCTGCGTCCAACAATCTTTGCTCATCAACAACCTTGTACTTTGTAGTGTAGAAGCATATCATTACCACTAGTACAACAAACGATGATACGGGACTTTATCAGTACTTAATACAAGCCAAAGGTAAATTTTTTCATCTAATCAAGGTTGTAGTATGTGCTATTTATGTTACAATTCTAAGTAGTAAAGCGAAATTGAGGTTTTAGGGAGGTAGGAGGCCTGTAAGGAAACACTTGGGAGTATATGGAAAAAAGAAAAAAAAAAACCAAGGATATGGATGATGGGTCTAAAGAATGATCACCTGAGGAGGCTGAGGTGAATCTTTCTGGTCTTCAGAAGAGCCAAGCTTTCTAGGGCCACTCTCGGGTCTAATAAAGCTCTTGAGATCGAAAGAGGAGACTGTATCGGCGTTGGGCAGCTTGGGAGCAAGGGGGCGTAAGCGTTTGCAGCCAAGCGTGAGGGATGGGGTTTCGTGCTCCCAGATTAATCCACGTGCCAACTGATGCACCTTCATGCTTCCCATGGTGGAGGACTGAATGATAGGGAGTGGCAATTATATAGACGATGGTAATAATAAAAGGTAAGTGGGATGTGAGGTGGTGCTTAGAAGAACCAAAGACCAAATCATGAGGCGAGGTTGACTTTAGGATTTCGATTCTTTCAATAAAATTACTTTCTCATTGAAAAAATAAAAAAAAGAAAAAAGAAAAAAAAAAGTTGCCAATAGGTGAGCGAGCCTGGGGAGAGAATCTTAACCTCAATCTAGCTTGGGCTAAGTTAGTCACTAAAGTAAAGTAGACATATATATCCTCACTTTACTGATCTAGTTTCGATTCTTAGAATTACATCCAAAAAAAAAAAAAAACCAAAGGGGGGGGGGGCCCTTAAAGTTTGTGAATGGGGACCTCAATAACTTGTTTTTTTTTTTTAAATTTTTTGTTAAAAATAATCTTAGAAATTTGCAAATTTGACTTTTATTATATACGTCCACAAAATACAAAATAAATACTAAATCACTGTAATGATTAGTTATAATTATTTTTAAAAAAAATTGTTAATCATAATTTATCGATGCTTATTTTATATCTATTTCACGTATATTTCTAACTTTTTATTTTTCTTTTATAAAGTTTTGGCTGACAAAGGGTTTAAATTTCAAACCTCACTCCCCACTTACATCAAAAATAAATAATTAAAAAAAAAAAAGAAGAAAAGGAAAGAAAATGCTGTATAATATTAAAGAGAGGATAATTGTGCGGGCGTGTGGGTGTGAGCGAGAGTCTGTGTGTGTTTATGCGCGTGTGTTGGCCAGTCTAATCGGTTCGGTTTTTTTTTTCTTGCTTTCATGATAAGGTGTTCGTGCTTTTCGGTGGCCTTTTTGGTTCTCTCTCATGCTTTTTTATCATTTTAAAGTGGAGAAAGAGAGAAGCAGAGGGAGAAACGAGTAAAGATTCCTCCGATCCCGAAACTCAGAAAATGGGACTTTTTCTTTCTTTTTTTTTTTTTGGGAGGACACGGATTTTGAATGCGAGTGAATGCCGTCGGCTTCAGGTAGCAGAGGATGTTGAAAAAAATAAAAAATAAAATAATCACACAAATATAATACACACACACACACACACACACACAAATGTATAATATATAATCGTATACGTACATGTCCCATGTAAACCAAATCTAAATCTGAGTAAACGCCAAATCCGACTTCTTTTCTTTGGGAACTGTAGCTCTATTTTCCCAGATCCTATAACCAAAGCCAAACCACCTAGCCCCCACCCTCCTCCTAATTATATCAAATTTCCTATAACCAGTAGTAATCTGTGCGTATGCATGGGGGCTGGCAATCCTGACTCTATATATGTGTGCGTGCGTGCGCGAGTGCGTGTGTAATAAAATGCAAAGTCGGGGGAAAAGGATAATAATAATCATTTATAATTATTGATTCGTTTCTGAGTGAAACTCAGCAAAGAAAATGGGATCTGGGTTGATGACTTCAATCACGGACAGATTGAACTGAGCGGTGATTGGGCGTGGCACGTGTGATTGGGTATATGCAGTGATCATCAGACCCATCAAGAGTCATTGTCCCTTTTTGAACTGAATAGTCACTTTAATTCAGAGTATACTTGGAAGGAGATGTCTTTATGATCAGTGTAATTACGTTGGGTGTCTTTTATTTTTTGAATACTATGAACAAAATACCTTTGCAGTTCAAAGAGAGAACTCATTTATGTACCATAATGTTTGCCAAACGGTGAGTATTTTATTCTTTCTTTTTTATTTTTATGATGGGATAAATACTTGTATAGAAAGTCATAGGTACATCAAGGGAAGCCTACAAGCAGTAGCCTATTAAGCCAGAGCTCTCTCAAAGGGAGGAGGAAGCAAATTCATATTCAAACTCAAACCCAAAGACAAAGATAATCCCAAACGTCCACTATACGTCCAAGGACTCAGTCTAAAGCAACATACAACCCACAAAAAAAAAAAAAAAGAAAAAAAAATTCAAGGGAGATTTTACTTGCTTGCTTGTATCCAACACCGAAACGGTAGTGATTGTTCTTGTTTTTTGATAACTAGAAACTGTGATTGCTCTTGCTCCTCGACCATTTAGGGCCGTGTATGGACTAGCAACCCCAAGATCATTGACTAAATTTTGTCATGTAATCAAAAAGTGAATTGAATTGTGAGCTAGAGAATAGAAAAATATATTTTTTAATAATTTTAATTCTGTTAAAATATAATATATGATCTATATCTTAAATTTTATTTAATAGTTTAAGTTTTGAGGTAGAGTGATTTGTTAACAATCTAATAAACGCATCGTCCTTCTTATTGGGTAAATTCACAATTTGAGACATAAACAAATTACTTCTGGTTCTTTGTTGCCTTCACATTCAAAGTTCTTAGCAGACAGTGCAAGGTTGGGAGTTCTATTTTTTCAAATTGATATGGTTTGAATTAATGGTTTATAAGATTCCACGAGAAGCTGTCAATCATGCCAATTTTAATTAAAAATGCCAGTATTTCCAACAACTACTAATGAATAATGGTTGGTCATCCAAGTCTATTTTCGCAATTAGTTGGAAGAATCTTGACTTCAATGTGCCGCATGCTACGTATATGTCGTGCACTTTTGGCAGCAACTAAATTTGAGCAAGATTTTCTTTGTTCAGCTTGGAATTCTTGACCAGTTTTTTCTCTGCACTGATTTTGTGGGGATGATCCAAATGTGGATGTGAAATTCAGCAAAGGATTTTCCATTTCCCGTCCAGTACGTAACCAATTTCTAGAATTAGGTAAAGGAACATTCTCATGCATGTGAACTTAACAAGGAATTTCTTGAGGCGTGACTCTGGTGTAACTTTCCCTGAAGCTTGCGTTCCATATGGATAGAAAGTAACTTTTCATGAGTTGTAACTTTTGTTCCTTGTGGTATCAGATAATTCATGGAAGCGGACTTAGTTGATGATAGTTAGACCGGACTCGTCCAACCTGCCTTGTTTGAGAAACTTTCTATTATCTAGGTTGAACTCCTTCGTTATTATACCCCAAAAAAAAAAAAAAAAAAAGAAAGAAAAACAACAAACTAAGAGTAATTTTGCCAAAAAAAAAAAAAAAAAACTCCTAATCTGTCATATTTCTTTTTAAAAAACTTAACATATATACATACATATAAGTAAAAAGTTTTCATCTTCGCAGAATTATAATTTCTATTATCAAAAGCACTACAATTTTTGTAACGTCCAAGTTACCATAGAGTTTGTCTAGAACTTGGCTACATGTCTTCACAGAGTCTTCCTGTGAGCAAGGATTCGAACACGAGGATTTGGTTGTCGGCTGATGTGACCCATTTTATGTCTCCTCAGCGACTTGGGATTTACGGTGCAGTAGTACTGCCTAAAAGCAGGCGGCAGAAAAAGAATAATTCAATGTTATCCATTGACATTTTTGCACGACATTGGGATATTGTCGTGATTTGCTATTTAAACAGACCTTTTGAAATTCTTGGCGGGTTCGCTCATGACGCGATGCATGCCTTTGATTTAAACGGGTCCTTGTTATCATTTTTCTTTCTCATTGATATTAGTTTCTGTTTTTTTTTTTTCTTTAGTTTCTTTACGTGTCTTAGCGGTTATTTACTAATGAGCTACATCGTCTCCGGCCTTTGGTGCCATCTCTCTCTGTTTTGTTTTTTTTTTTTTTTTTCCAACCCTGTAGTTAACAGAAGAGAGTCGAGAGAATCTTTATCATCACCCTGTCAAGTCAAATATGTCTGGCCGAGAATTTGGAACACATATGTGCACACATATATTTTTCTATGGTCCTTTTTTTTTTTTTTGCTTTTCATATATGTCCTTTGATTTATATTAGTTGTTTGTTCTTAATTATCTTGATATAAAAGAGTCATATTAATCTCCGATGAAAGATTATACGTGGGCACACGCTGAGATGGTTGGCCTTTTTTTTTGGTTGTGGGGGGGGGGGGGTGGGGAGTATTTACAGCCTAAAATTACTAGCGGAAAAATGGCATGGCTAGTGAAGTACAAGCAGTCGACATTACTGAGAGTGACAGCAATGGCTTGGGGTTATCCCAATATGAAGAATTGCAAACCTTGTATATTTGTGCATTGTAGGAAAAGAGATTCAATTCCTTAGTTCTTATTCCGAGGGCAATTTACCGAGAATCACTCTATATATATATATATATTTCATGAATTAGTGGACCACTCGTTACAAAAATAGCGTTAGCTGCCTTGGGGAATCGCTCAGAGAGTTTCATGGCCCGGCAAAAAGGTTGGGGGGGGGTGAAAAAACTTTCGATCCAGCTTGTACTCCAAAAAGCAGAAAGCTATGCTACAAAGTGATTTTTCTTCGAGGGGGGAGATCAAATTTTAGTGGCCAGGTGTCATTCGAACTTGAGGAGAATGTGTGGGGTAATGATTGCAAATGTTGACAATCAAATTAAATTATGCGATTTGAGTCCATGAATTTGTTTGGCCTCACATCTACTTAGCTGATTGTAACGCCACCACCTATATAAAATTTCTCTCATAGATCTTAGCCTCCTTAGGTAGGTTCCCATTATTTTGCACCTAATCTAGGTTTTTTGCCACTTACATGTCGAGGCCAGCTGTCAGTTAGATGATTGTTGTGCATCTTTTGTTATTTCTGGAAAGGATCATGTTAATTTTTTGGGACCTCCGATCGGTGTGCCGGCAAAGCTTGATGGTCAAATTATTCATGTTTGTTTTTTATAGGCGACAATTGGGTTATTCAAATTGATGTCATACATTACTTATCTGCAAACATGTCATATCATATTGTATATTTGTATACATGGTAAAAATCTCACAGCAAATTTCTAACATTTTCTAATTTAAAAAATTCAAATAATTTAATTTAGCTGTCAATTTTTTCAAATTTAATTAATTATAAAAATAAACTTAGACTAAATTAAATTTAAATATCATCTAATTTATTCAACTATACAACCTAACATATAGTATAATTTATTTAATTTATATTAATAATTTTGACGTATGTCTAAAATCAATGTAATATAAATACTCATGAATGAAAAAATTATATAAAAAAATCTAAAGAAAGAAAAAAAATCTTAAATCTTCTTCATTTTTAAAGATAAAATATTTTCAAATTTATTATTTTTAAAAAATAAAAATAATTATAATTTAAGTTTTTTTTTTATTTTTCCTATTTAAATAAAAAATAAGTAAAATTTAATTTTTAATAAATATGATTAACTTGGACAAATATGATACTTGTGAAAGCATAAATTACTCAAATTTAAAGAAAACTTTAAATTTACTTATATAATGATCTTTCATAAATTTACAAATTAAGGCTAATAAAATATCCTATATTTATAAACACCTAAGTACTATCAAAGTAGAATTTTATAAATTAATTAATATATATTAGACTATAATCAAATAAAGATTTTATTGATTCACAAAATACTACTCATTAATTGTAATTAAATCTTCATAATTATAATATTCTTCAACAAAAGAAAATAAAAAAAGACAAAAAACCATGAAATTCTCATTTTTAAAAAAGAAAAAATATAAGTTCATATATTTTTCTTAAAAAAAAAATAGCTATTGAGTTTCCTTAAAAAGAAAGAATAAAAGAAAAAGAAAGAGTTACTTTCAAATATTTTATAATTAATTTTAATTAATAATTTTTTTAAAAATCTAAATTAACTATAAAAGCACATTTAACTTAGACTAAATTTTACATTTTACTATTTAAACACTTTTTATGATTAAATATCTAGAAACCTATGCAATACTTAGACTAACCTAGATGAAAAACCTAGACCTAGTATTTTTTCATAATTACCAAAATTGATAGAAAGTTGGTAAAATACTTATATATCACTATTTGCTTAAATGTAGTGATATCTAAATATTTGACTTAATTTATAATTTTATTAGTAATTTTTATACAATTCATAGTATATGATATTAATTCAATATTTGCTTTGTAGTCTTTTTTAGTATTATAACAAAATAAGACTTTCTAAAATATATTTGATTTATTTAATATACTTAGTTACAATATAAAATATATTGCAATTTAACCAATTCATATTAAAATTTCTTACATATATCTAAATCAGTGAAATGTAAATATTTTTAGAAAAAAATTCTAAATTTCTTTTTTCAAATTTTTATAGAGAAAAAACATTTAAATTCTTTTTTTCTTAAAAAAAACTTAAATTATGCAATTAATTTTTTTTTAATAACAAGAAAAGTTGTATTGTCAATATTTTAGTCATCGCACTTATAGTTAGAGATCAAGGATACTCATTGTTGCCTTTATTAAATCTCCCTCGTAAAGAAAATTCACTACTCAAGAATTGTTGGATTTAAGTTAGATTCCCCCATGGTATTAACAAATTTGAAACCTTGCCATTAAGCATTTAAACACCGACAAGGAAAAAACACACTAGATCACTTACCTAGTTACCACCTTAAGTGAGATATATATATAGTTATTTTACTTTGCTATATATGTTCCTTGGATAAATTATTTATGATTAAGTTTTGGCCATAAATCAAAAAATACAACCTCAAAATTTGGAACTATGTAATGGATAAGAGAGGCTAGAAAAGAAAAACAATCACAATTGAATCCTATGATGATTTATATAATATAATAAATAAGCCATAAATTAATTTTAAACTACAAGAAATTAAAGTTAAAGTGATTAACTAAAACCACTATTTAAGTGGTAAAAATTGTTACTTAAAGTCAAATATAAAAGTGCTTTTTTCTCTATTATATTTATAAATGGTATAATAAATTGTACATAGAAAGTTGCTTAGTTTATTACAACACATATCAATTTATTGCATAAAGTATTTTATGTAGTAATTTTAAATGATTATTGTAACATTTTTGACATTTCATATGTGATGGTTATAAAATATATATGTAACAATTTTTTTTAAATTTTTTAAAACACTTTTTAAATTTGTTTAGGTAGCTATTTTTTTTTTGCATTAAGTAATAACCATTGAAGAAATAGATAATGATTCCTTATAGAATAAACAATAATTTCTTGTGGATTTGAAAGTAGTTTCTTATAAATTAAGCAGTGTTTTTATGGTCAAATACATAGCAATTTTCTAGTAGATAAAGTACTAGTTTCTTATGAATTTAGAAGTAATTTCTTATAGATTAGGAAATGTTTTTGGACTTAAATGCACAATAATTTTCTAGTAGAATAAGTAACAATCTTTGGCGGATTTGACATTAATATCTTATTGAATTGACAACAATTTTTTTGTGAAATAAGTAACAAATTTTTGAAGTAAGTTGTTTCATTTGATGAAATAGGAATTTTATCATGAAATGGATATCATTTGTGTATTGGTCAATATATATTCTAAGTAACAATTTTTGAATTTCATTAAGTATTTAAATATAATTGTTAAATATAATTTCATTAACTTTAATATTAATTAAAAGACTATATATTGTAGCAAAAGTAAATAATCAAAATATTACATGCTATAAAAAATCATTTAATTTATATTTAACATCTTATATAGAGTTAAAGTACATATAATTTCTAAATAGAGAAGTATAAAAATTACAAAATCCTTAACTTTGATTAAGAGTATCATCTTACAAAAGATAAATAAAATTTTTAATATGAACATATAAACATTTAAAATAAATTACAAAACAAAAATTACCAAATAGTAAAAACACTTTAAGGTATAGACAATATATGCTTATCAAAGATAAATGATTCTTATTTTGTAATTCTTAGTTTAGAGAGCTTAAAATATCATTAGATGAAGGACTTAATGGAATACTTATAAGAGGCATGTCAAAAGCTATATTCAACCTAGGATTATATTGTTACAATGTTTGGAACATTACATAAAAATGATTGGTTATTACAAAAGTTTGCACTTCTATCTTCTTACAACTCTATTATTTAAGTTTTAAAATTCTTTTGCATCTCAGCTTATACATTGTTTTTAACAAATTGCATAAAGTCTTTTGAAACTTTTACAATATTTTCAACAACTAATTTCTCTTTAAAAAAGTGCAATTAATGCCTTTCCCATAAAGCCATACCTTCTTAAATAATCCTTATAATTGTAATAAATGCATTTATAAGTTTCTGACTACTTGATCCTTTCCTCTGAGATCAATTATAATAATATTCAAACCTTTCAAATATAATATATCTAGAATATAAACCAAAGGAACCATTTATTTCTTAAGTGCAAAAGAAAAAAAATATTGAAAAATAATAAATGGAAATGTAAAAAATAAGACTAAATTTATTAAACATGATAATGGTAAGCAAGATAAAAATGGGTAAGAGGTGGGCTTTATGAATTGTTGAATAAATATTCAACTCTAAGATAACATTATTAGATAAGGGGAAAGGTTTTAGTTTATCTCATAGTTATGTATGGCAAGACAAATCCTTAGAGTAAAGGCTTTTGAAGGTTAGCCTTTAAGAATCAAAGAAGCACTTTCTATTTGTCATTATTTATAATATATGTAGTATATAATATAACACACAAAGTGAAATGAAGCATCTCATCTTCCATCTATCTATTGTAAAAGGTAATTTACATTTGAAAAGCTTCTTCAAAATAACATGAAGAAGTCTGAAAAAGTAGCAATAAAAAATATTTTACATAATACCATTAATCATTAATATAGGGAAATAAATTCTAATCAAACAAAGAAAAGCTTCCAAATCTAGAATAACAAATTACGAAAGAGATTTTTCTTAATTACAGTTGTCAACTTGCATAAATTATCGAAACTAATTGGTATTCGTAAATTAGAAAAGAGTCTCAATTATTACACAATCATAGTTAAAAGTATAATTTATCAAATTATTCATTAAAATAAGTCTAAATAACAAGGCCAAAAGGAATAAAAGAACACATAAATTTCACTAACCTTATAATTAATGATCAATTGTTTAATTGTACAAGAATAGAAAATATCAAGAAAACTATTCACTAAGAAAACCAAATTCCAAATTAAGAAAAATTAGGAATTTCAAATAACAAATATGGGGTTTATCAAAATTTGTTTTGAAAAAATTAAAGAATTGCATAAAAGGATAAAAGCACAAAGTTTTATATAAATGCATATGAAATGATAAACACTTAAATATAAGATGACTTTGCCATTCCCTAGGTATGGGAAGGGCATAATATAATTGTAATACATTGGTTGCCAACGAAAAAGGCCTAAAATGAGCCTTTTCACAAATCATTCAAGCCATCCACCAAGAAACTCACACTTTTATAATTACTTAATTACACATTTGTCATAGAGAAGAAAGTTTTATCATCGTCCTTACTTTATTGTTAAAAAAAAAATCCTAAAAAGAAAGAAGAAGCATTTTCTTGACAAAAGTTTTATATATAAAAAATCGAGATGAAATTGTAATGAAAAAAAAAAAGAATGTACAAAAGAAATAACTATAAAGCCTAAAGAACAAAAAAATGAAGACAAAAAGTAAAGTCAAGTGTACTTAGCTTAACTTAAGGAATTAGAACCTTGATTAGGAGTTGTTAGAGAAGTAGAAGCTAACATAGATAGCTTATACAATTATCGTATAAAAGAAGCTTCTATAGTTGCATGAGGTAATGAAAAAATTTCATGTACTAATAAAAGAAATACATAAATAACTCAAAAAATGATTGTTTGTATTAAAAAAGAGAACTCAATGGTTTAGTCCACCTGTTGTGTCCATCACCTTTTATACTACACCATTAAATCCGTATGAAAAATTTTACCTTATTTGCTTGTAGTTGTAAGGCTAAAAGCAAAGGAAACTCGGTTTTTGATTGGGTTGTTAATGTCATGAAACATTAACAAAAACTTCCAAGGCCTTTATTACATGTTAATTTGATAATTGTAGTATGAGAGTCACTTTCTATGATTAGCAAAGTCTCTCCCACCATATTTTGCTGATTCCATAAAATGATTGTCTCTCTAATTGCAAATAACTTTACCTTATTGATACTAGTAGCCTCGATCACCTTTGAAAATATACAATCTCCTTTTCGTCATCACCTCAAAGCCCTCCCCTTATGCCTGCCACTCTACTTGCATTTGTCATTGTAGTATCAATGTTAAATTTGTATATACCCTTTAACAGTAATGACCAAATTAAGTTCCATGATCGTACTTTTTCTTTCCTAGTCAGTCGTATTCCTTTGATATCCATTATGAACTCTTCAATCATGAAATTGCATTGCGGCTACTTCACCTTTGACTACCACCACATCTTAACTTAGATTAAGTCACAAATTTTATCAATCAAGAATGACTTACTTACAAATAGGTTTTTATTCCTCCTTAACAAGATAAACTACACAATCACAAAAAGTCCCATTTGCAACCTTGACCCAATCTAAGCCATAATTCACGTGCAACTTTGATCAAGCTCGGACCACTTATAAGATTCCCAACCATCTCATATACCTACACCAGACTACTCATACCAAATGACAATGGAGAAATAGGTGAGTAGTTGATTCGTACTCAAGAGAGCAAAGTTGACAATTTCCATTACTGTTTAAGTTTTTGATCTACTATAATCTCTCTTTGATTGGAAGTCAATCTAATGACAACTTCGATAAAAAATTTCTATTTTAGGTGAAGCTAAATCCTATTATATTCCTGTTGTCTCTTCCTTGTATGGTAAGCGAAAATCATTTGGGAGATCATAAAAGTATTTCATAAAAAATTTTTTGTTTTGCTCCTTTTGCTAAATAAACATGTCTCATCTCAAAATCTTATATGACAACCATCATTATTCATTCCAATATAAAATACTATATAAAAGACATATATTACATTGTTTTAAAAATTACCATATAAAAATAATTGCATAAAATACTTATTATAATAAAATGTGTAAATTATTTTATATGATAATTTAAACTGCCGGAATATGACTCAAAACCATTGATTTAAAATTGCCAAAATAAAATTGTTTTGGTGTAGTGTTACTATTCTCAAGACGCACTAGATATCACAATATTTAATAAGAAGAAGAGAGTTACTGAAGGAACTATCAACAGCCTTATAGCCGTAAATGCCATCCGGAAGCAACAATATGGTACGACTACCATCAACCAATTCACGGAAGATGTGCAACGTTTGCCCACCGATGCCATCCTGAAGGTATGTAAGAAAATAATGGAGTGGCTCGCGCACAGGCAAAGGAGAAATTATTTAAATTGAGGTTAATTATGAGCATAATTTTTTCTCTTATTGAAAAAATGTACTCAATCTTCGGAAATAAAAATATAAAGAATTTGATTTTTGTTAAAATTAAAAAAAAAAAGATTCGTGACGAATTGATTATTAGGCACTCGTAGGTATGAGAATAAAAAAAATATATATATGTTAAATATAATAGAATTAAAACTTAATTTGATCAGCCTAAATCTATTTAAAATAATTTTGTATTCATATATCTATTTTTTTTGTTTTTTTTTTAAATATCTAAGTAACAAGAAATTAATTTTTGTTTCTGCAATGTCCGCTTGGTGTACAGGCTGACGCAGGCACACGAGACTGGAGGGGAAATACGTGCAGTGGGTAAAAGGATTGATAATTTGGCGGTGGGGTTTAGGCTTTGGGCGGTCAAAGCGGAAGGAGGAAAATTGAGAAGTCAGGCCGCGGTCGTGATTGCATTGCACGATGGCGGGGGTGAGTGGATCCCACACAGTGGAGGATTTAGCGGTGGGAGTCGATCATTGGGATCAAGGGGGAAGACAATGTCATCATATGCACGTGTTTGTGGACCCCACCCCACTACCCCAACCCACCTTTCCTCCGTCAATGCCCATGATCCATCCAAAGTTAAAAATTATGCAACATCCGCACGATGTTCACACAAACTGTAGCTTTGCCTTTGACCCCCACCACCTCCTCCGTCCCCCAACGCCCTGCATCTTTTCTCGACAAAGGCACCCAACCTAGCCAGATCCGTTCACAGTCTTCTACACCTTAAAACTTGTTCGAGTTTTCTTTTCTTTTCTTTTCTTTTCTTTTTTTTTTCTTTATCAAATTTTATTTTAACAGTAAGAAACATTAGCTTGATTGGTTCTAAGGGGGGGATGAGCTAAGTTCAACGAATCTATTTGGAGGAGTAGGCTTTAAGCAGGATCAAAAACTCGATACAAAGGCCTATACTTACTCATTCACGCGTGAGTTAGGTTAGGCGACTCTCGAATTGGTCTAATCATAAGTAAAGCTAAATTCCCCCCCTCCTTCTCCTTTTTTTTTTTTTTTTTTTTTTTTTTTAATGTCCAAAGTAAAAAACGCGATTTTCTTTTTCTTTTTTTTTTTCTGGTAAGGAAAAAGTAAATGTTCGCAGTGAAATGTATAGATGTTTTTGGTCTCAATTCCCAAGTTACATCCTACTAATAGAAGTTTGAGGTTTTCCTTTTTTTTTTTTTCTTTTCTTTTTCTTTGATGGAATTTGCGTAGTTCTGCTTAATTGCTTATACATTTTAAGTAACAAAATTTGCTGATTTACCAAAAAGCATTTTGTCACGGAATGTTGTGCCCTTTTAGTCCTGACCGACAACCACCAATCAGGCATAAGCGCTGAGTAATAGATACAGGAGTTTACTTCTCCTCTTAGTTAACCTGACTCCCTTTCGAGGGAGTCAAATCAGAAAATTGATCTTTACATATAATCAATCATATATACCACCAGGCACAAAAGACGGAGGTTATATAATAGCAGTCTGCTGGCACATAGAGTCCAGCTCTTTGTGTGGAATGTCGGGGGCAAACAAGTTGGTTGGCAAGCATGTCGGTAGAGAAAGGCGTGGACACGTGTCTTCAAAATGGGTCAATGCCAGTTAATCATGAATTATGTGCAGGAAAAGGAGGGTCATCTTCACCAACTTTTGTTAATCACTTTATATTTCTATACTCTTAGTTTCTCCTTTTGCATTCGAAGCCTTTTTAACTTGGGAATTGACAGAAAGTGCTTACTGGTGGCGATGTTTGTTACTGACCCCTTTAATTACCAAATAAAGTGAATGTGGGCAGGCATCATTGTTTGGATTGAAATATATTCCCAACCAGATTTAGATGGGGCATCTTTATATATACTAGGCTCATGACTTTATGTGGTTCTACAGTGTAATTCTCGTTGCTCTTTCCATCTTTTCTTTTTCCTTTTCTTTTTCTTTTTTCTTTTTCTTGAGGAAGAGAACAAAGAAAAAAGGGTGCAATTATTTGAAAAAGAGAAGCACCATAAACATGATCGCGTGGTGAGAAAATTGTCATGTCTTGTAGGGGAAAGTGGGTGCAAATGTGCAGGAAAAGGGTTTTTTGTTTTGAGAGAAAATGGATGACAGTCCAAGCACAATTAATCGAATTGATGGCACTGAAACATCCTCACTATACAAACTTTTTTCACCTTTCTTTTCCTTTCCATACATTCTCTCTTTACTTTGCTTTTCTCCTATGCTTTTTTAACTCTTTGCAGTGCTTGTTTTGCACAAACTCAAAGAGTTAAATTTTGACTCAACTTATAAAAGTCCAAATGTCTCTATCTCATCGTCTTTTCTTATTACAATATCAACCTGATATGGGATGCGCAAAAAATCACTCTCCAAATGTCACAGAACTCCTGGTGCTCCGTGCCTCACTTCTGTTTGGTTTTTTTCCCCCCCCCCCCACCTTCTTATATGAAGCAGTTTCCGGTTTGTTTTTGGGCCGTTCCTCCAGCTTCCCGCCTAAGGCCATACAACAAGAAGAATTAAGTCCAACTTTTAATATTTTTTTTTATATAACAAAAAATGCAAAAAGAAAAAGAAGGAAAGAAAATGGTGCATTAAATATAGGGCTAGAGGTCATTATCTGAGTTGAGAGGCATGCAATTTTCTCTGTCTAAAATTTTTCTTCAAAGTCTAATGATGGCAAAAATAAAGCAGAACCCACACGGCACGTTAAAATAATTCAAGATTGGAATCGGATTGGACTGGCGTTTGGATTTAATGGTCCACGAAAGGACAAAATTCTAATGATGACAATCAACATATTATCACGAACCGTTTGAGCCATAACTACGCATCCTAGAGCGAGAAACAGATCAGAGCTGTTGAAGAATTAAGGTTGACTAAAAATCAGGACTCCCACTTGTTATTAGGGAATGCAAATGGTGTAAAATAGTAGGAATTCCACTTGCTATCAAAATATATATATTTCTTAAAGGAGGAGTCGTTCGAAGGTTTTGTCTTTCTTTGTATATATTTTTTTCCTATCTATTTTCAGCTAAAAATCTTTAGGCGAAGTTCGAACTTCAGAACATTGGTCCCATTTGGACACAGAAATGAAAGTAGCATAAATGTTGTACCTATTTTGTTCGACCTATGTGTGGTTTGTATTCTCTCTCTCCCTCTCTCTCTCTCTGTCTGTGTCTCGAGCCAATTTAGGCCAATTGGGGTGATTTTTGAATTTAGATGGGAAAGAAAAAGCAAATGTATATATATATATATATATATATATATATATATATATATATATATAAAAGTAGAAAGAGCCCAATAAAAAATATAAATAAATAAATCATTTTTTTTCAATCACAGAGGGAGACATAAAATCAGCTACAATGAAAATTACAAGACTTAAAAATATAAAAATTGAGGGAAAGGTGAAAAAGTCAAGGATTCAGGTCCAAAATGCAAGTACTGTAGTCAATGATGATCGAAGAGCTTGACCACAGTTTTCATTTAAGCAGTTAGAGACCAACAACACTATTATAAAGCAAGCGAGGGAGGACTGGGGCTTGACAATACCATACAATTGCAATTAATGGCTCATGGTGAGTCTATTGCATCGTCTAGCCGCCTGGTGTACTGTAAAAAGAGAGGTAGGCTCCCATGCCATCCCATAGCTTGGTCATTGGCTAATCAAACCAAAAGTATTCAATAGTTTCCAACTCTTTGCCTCCACACTTAGACGCTTATTATACCCAAATTCTGAAAAAAAGGCTTTGTTGCGTTTGAGTTGAAGTGAAGCTATGCAAATTGAGCAGACATCTTCTTTTCAAATATCTTGTCAAATTTACGTTCAATACCCCTCAGCGACAACTATAAATGAGATGCTTGGACGACGCATTTGCAATCGTTGAAATAAAATGAAAAAAAAAAAAAATCATCAAACACGTTTCTCCACCCAACGCAGGCAAGCTTCCTTCTTGTATTCGTCGACTGTTCCTTTCATGGCAAAGCGATGTCCACTAGACCTTCTTTACAATAACTTTCATCTAAAATCTTACGTTTTTATCATATTTGAGATGCAAAGTCAGCACGATTTGAGAGATACTCTGTTTGCTTAATGTTTGTCTTTATCCAGAAACACTGGGATAGATGCGAGATTTAGATGCAATCAATGATTGGCATCCAACTCCGAACGTCCCCCTGCTACATGTACCGTGAACAGATAGATGAGGTGCTGTCAGTCCGAGCAGAGCTGAAAACCATTATGATTGGACTGATTGAGGAACCTGGAACTTATTGAACATGGCGGTTATAAGCAGAAGGCCCCGTCACATGGCAATGATTTTTTCCGAGGACTCAACGGAATGCAAGGGATCTTTTAGGTAAATGAACTAGCACTCCTATAATTTGTACTACTCTTTGTTTCTCCTTAAAATAATAATAATAAAAAAAAACTAGTCTTTTATTCGTTTTTAATTATATAATTATATATTTTTTTTCCTTAAAAATTTTCGAATAATGTATGTGTTATGGCAAGAGAAGTACAAATTATAATATTGTTTATATTATTTCTCTTTTTTAGGGATAGCAAATAATGATTTGCATCTATATACCAAACAGACGATTAGAATATAATTGATTCAATTTTAAGAAAACCAAGAGGCATAAATAGATTTTGTAATCCTAGGCTTAAATAGGTTTTTCTTTTTTAAATCTCCTCTTCTATTATGCTTTGCTTGAAATAAAAATAAATTAAAAGAGACATTTTCCTAATTATGAAAACATAGAGACTTTGTTAAAAGAAAAATCTTCTTTTCCCAAAAACCTCTCTGTTACTTTAGGAAGCAAAAATTACGAAAAGGGAAGCACTTTTAGAAACAAAAGTCAAATTTGCGTTTTGTTTCTTTTTAATTTTCTTAATTTATAAATTTATGAAAAGTTTTCGCCAAAGTGATAAAGTGGCGAAAGCAGGATACATCTACTACGTTTATCAAGGCTTCGGTAGCAATAATACGCGCACACACACACACATACATTATTTTATGAAAGGTGTGCGGAAAGAAATTACGTGCTATATCATGGGGCGTACGGGTTGCAGTTACACCAAGACTTTGCTTACAATAGAAAGGTTGGCCATTTTAGCTGGTCCATGTGTTCATAAATGGGACTTTTTGCTTCGCATGATAAATGATGTTCTCAACAAACATATCCATATGCTTCTCCCTGCATTAGGTTAGCTCTGTCTTAAATGATTGAAATGCTTGGTTAATTTCTTCTGGTCTATAACATATCATCTTGTAATGCACCTGGACAAAGAAACACCAGCGTCAAACCTATTGTCGGGCCGTGTGGTGCATTTACTTGGTCGATAGCTCCATTATGATGGTGTTGGTCTCAAATTGCTTAAGTAAAGAAGACTCTGGTTAAGACCTTCGATCATCCTTAACTACAGTAATTGTATTTTGGACACGAATCCTTGACTTTTTTCATCTTTCCCTCCATTTTCTTATTTTATTTGAAAGTGTTACTGTTGGAGTAAAAGGTGCATGATAGTTATCAGACATAAAATTTAGATTCCCACTGGTTTCTCAAACTAGAGGCCATACAATTTCAACGTGCTTAGTTAATTCTAAGTTTTAACCAGAGGTTAGAGACTATGATTTATAATTTGTAGTTTGGCCAGGTGGGTTCGGACCTTCCCTATTTAACCAAACGTCTCGAGCATGCCGTTGCGGCAAAGCAAAATTAGAACTGTACACTTCCCGTAACAGTAGGAATCCAGGTGCCTGTTTGTCCGCTGCAAGGTGTCAAGCGCCGCGTGAAAGGCCAAATCCGTGACAAAGGAAGGACGTGGGAAGAACTTTTCGCCTTCGTATTGTTTTTAGAAGTTCTTTTTCTATTCATGTTGCTGTTGTTTCCCTTTTTCTTTTTTTCTTTTTAGTTAAAAAAAAACTTTGATGTATTATGACAACGTCCACAAGCTAAAATTTTAGGAGGGAGACCGCAGCGGGTGCGGTGCTGGACCTTGCAAGGTTCGTACTTCTCAAATTAAGAATAACCCGGGTCAGAGGTTTTTTTTGGCTTGCCTAAATTTGGTTAGTGTTTTTAATCAAAAACTGTGCATAAGTTCATAAATAAAATGACGTTTTCAAAATAATGCGAGTTGGCTGCTAATTTAAAATCTGACAGGGGGATGGAACACTGGCCGCAACTTGTTTTGGTTCCGGGAAGACAGTTTGAAGCAGGCAAGGCAAAGTGCATCAGAATCTGGGAGTTACCTGTGTGAACAGCATCAATCCAAATTCGCAACAAATTGTCATTGATATCATTGGTGATCTTGCATCGGCTGAAAGGGATCGTGCCAGGGACATTGAGGGAGCTAGTGTCCCACTTAGGGTTTATAGTTCTAGGAAATGAAAAATAGCGGTAGGAATTGTAGCATGTTAATGCAATTTGCTTCCATTTCAGGGCATATTATCTTAAGATGTATTGCAATGGTCCACTCACACTAGCGTTTAAGTTCCATCTTAGCATTGAAGTAACTGGAATATGAGGCTAATAGGGCCAATTTCGCATTATCAATAAAAATTGACTTCTTCCTTGATAACTTATTTGCTGTCCTAAGTTGTGCCACAATTTTAAAAGGCCTTTATCTTAATATTAATGTTTAGTTCCTCTGTGTTATTGCATGTTAAATTGCTGAATTGTTTTATTACATTAGTTATGTAGGATTAAATATTATAAGCAATATTTATTACGCTCCGATAACTATTGATCAAGTACATTTCCAAACACTGGAACATTAGAATTCACCCTAGCATTACGCTATGCTTTTACTCCATCATCCTTTACATTAACCATATTTCATTATATGTTTATGTTGATCCCCAGGTCAATCCAAAGAAGAGAAAATTAAGTTTATTTAGTTTAATTACTCAATTAACTCTTGATCCTAATTTTAAAGAAAAATAATAAGATAATCAATAATAAATAATAAAATAAATAATATGAACAAAGAATAATAAGAGATGAGAAAATATACACAATAATTTATAATAATTCAGTTTAAATAGGAAATTTATATCTACTCTTCAAAGTTCATTTTGGAACTCCTATTTACTAATTTTTTTTATAATTTGTAGGTGAAAATAATCTTTTATATTAGATTATCTTTGATTATATTAAAACTTGAGTAAATCTTTTATAAAAACATGATCATTTTTTAACATTTAAAAATTCACACTCTATCATTATTATCTAGAGTATTCTTACTCTCTTTTAAATCTTAACATTCTTCTTTTAGAATTCTAACCTTTTTTCCTTAATCTTTTGTTTAGCTTAATATAATGTCTCCTAATTTTTTCTTATTTTTTTAGAAAAAAGTTCTACAACTCTCTTATATAAAACTACAAAAAATTAATTTCAAAAATAGAAAACTTTATCTCTAAGGCATTGGTTAATTATAGTATTTGGATTGGTAGATTAACCCAAAATCTTTGTAACTTTTCAACTTATATACTTTCAACTTCTTTAATCTTGTTGATCGATTGTAGTAACCAGTTATGTTGATCAACTTGAATTATTTGTAACTTTTGCAATGTTAAAACTTTTAGCTTTTCAGTTATTTTTGATTGATTGTAGCTACTAGTGAAATTAGTTGGTTTAAAGTATTTGTAGATTTTTCTTTTACAATTTTTTTAGCGTCTAGTTGACTGCAGACATTGGGTATAATATATCTAATAAATTAATCAATTTATGAACTCAACAAATGTCAAAATAATAGGATATTTATCAATCAATAAAAAAGTCATAAATAAATATCATTGATCAATCAAGCAAAGCTAAATATCAAAGCAAACATTCAGTATAACTATTAAAGCATTCAATAAAGTATCATAGCAATAAAATGCCAATAAGATATGGTAATCATATCTAAAAGTGATCAACCTAATTTATTTTTAAGATGTAAATCTATTTATGAAACCATTTGTCTTAAACTCAACAATATAATCCAAGTTTAATGATCCACTGAGGTATAAAGCCCTTTTCTTAGTAATCATCTTTAGTTTAAGAAATTTTAAAATGAAAAATGTAAAACTTTGATGAATTAAATAATTGAGAAGATGATTAACCTTTAACTTAATCATATTCAATATCTCTTTAATATTTATGAACATATTTTTACTTAAAAGTTTGGTAAAGATATAAATTAATTGAACTTTGATATTTACAAACATATCAAGTTTATTATACTGGTAGTGAGGTATAGGAGACTACCAATCATACTTCTCTACTACTTTTCATCCACAACCTTACCATCACATCATTATCCAACTTTGTGAAGGTGATCATTGGAATACCATAAGGTTTGAAATTATCTATAACAAACTTCTTTAATAATTGATATGTATACTTAACTTGGTTGATGTAGATTTCATCCTTTATTTACTTGATTTAGAGTCTAAGAAAGAAAATAATGGAGAACAAGGTGTTGTTCAAGTGCAATAAAACAAGTATTCCCAAGATCCTTTGTAAGGAATTGGTGGTCCAATGATTAGGACAAGGACAAAGAGGATGAAATAGGCTTTATAAGGCTTAATCATGGAACTACATGACAAAAAGGGTGTTCTAGAAGATTCCAAGGCTGTTTTAAAAGTTTTTAATGCTACAACAAGGTTAATCACTTATCCTTATGTGCAAAATGATGGACAAAGCTTAAAACTTGAAGAACAAAACTTGGAACCTATGATATAAGTCCAAACTGTATGACTAAGCTAAGGAAAGGCTCGATTTGCATGCTAAGTTGTATTAAAGGGTTTGATTTTATTTTGGGTTGCTATATTTTAAGTTAAGGCCGAACTACATATAGAAAAGACTTAACTTCTTGGGTTTATTTGAGTTTGTAGGTTTAGTTGAGTCTTGATACATTAGTTAGATTTTTTACTTTAACTTTTATGCCTAGTTATCATTAATTGTAGTCTTTTTTAAGGATTTCTAATCAAGGCAGATTTGTATTTCTTAGGATTCTTAATCAAGGTAGATTGGTATTCCTTAACTAGAGGGATCTTTTGTAATTATGGTTTTTTTTGTATATAGGTATGTTAAGAAACACCTTTTTTTTTTTTATAAGATTGTAATATTTACATGTTTATATAAAGGTTACAACTATGTAAAATGGAATTAATAAGATTAAGGTGTTTTTCAGTAAGTTTTGTTTTGCTTTCTTATATTCTTAGAAGAATACATTGTTTTGACTTATCAAAGGAGTGATAAACCTTTGTGGCATCTTAAAATTAAGGCTTTTAGGACTTAGTTTCCTTAAGATTTTGATCTAATCAACCCAACTTGTTTCTTAGCTTTTGAGTTGTGTATAATGAATTGATTCAAGGGTTCTCAGGGCATGTTACCTAGTAGGTTCTTTATCAGTTAGTATTAGAACTTTGATTCTAGAAACAAGTTATTTATCCCTTATCTATCTTTGTTTAGTACTTTTTTTTTATGCTTTATTCATTCCTTATGTTTCTTTGCTTAGTTCTTCTTGTTTGTTCTAATCAGCTTCTTGCTCTTGAAGTTACGTTAATTCTTTGGGTGATTAATTTGATTAAAAAAAATTTGAAAAAAAAGTGAAAAAAAAGAAGAAAGAAAAAAAAAAAGGAAGATAAAGAAGTTGTGTTTGGGCTGAATACTGTATCTTAATTCTTTCAACCTATTATGTATAAAGTTGCAAATTTAATTTTTTTTTCCAAGCCTAAAAAGGATATCTTGAATTTTTTTTAAAAGTTATGATTTGATATTTGCCACTATTTAACAGATTGCTGATTGTGATTTGTTAATCTTGAGTATTTTAAGAACATAAAAGGGGCTGGCTTGAGTGGCAAAAGGCAAGAGTGGTGAGATCATCATTAAGAAAAAACCAAAATAGTGTAAAACATGAGTGATAACAATTTGATTTGAGGGTAAACATGTGAGGGAATGTGTGAGGAACAAATTTTTTTTAATTACTAATGTGTTTCTACAAGTTATAAACATGAGTAGTGAAGGAGAACTGTATGATATAGACATGAATATTTGGATAAAGGTTGTCACCAAGTAATTTAAAATGATAAACGCAAGGCTAGATGAGTTACAATCACCTAGTAATTCCAAATCTTCTAAAAGACATATGATTAAGGAAAAATGAAGTTCTCGACTTCTCCCTAGGATCTACTAGTTTGTGATACTGAGAGGGGGGGTGAATCAGTATCACCACAATTCGCAATTCGCAGGTAAGTGAACAACTTCAATCTCTTCTTAAAAGTGAACTCTTTCTCAGACTCGACTAAGGTAGATCTATTACTACCTACTAATCACAATAATCCCCAAAGTTACCTTTCAGACACCTTACCTAATAGACAATATGGATGTTCTTGTTTAGGCCTTCGTTAGGTTATGGGTTGGCTGATACTTTAGCTGCGTTCATAACTCAATTCAAAATACAGAACATAAAGCAAATTAAGGACACACGAGATTTATATAGTTCCGTCAACGTGACGTTTATCCACGGTGGTAGGGACTCTCCCTCTCCCGAGACTATCCACTATACTTGTGAATACAGGTTACAATGGATGTCTTTAATTCTTTACTCCTTTCACTATTGCAATTACTAAGCAAGTATAATACAAAGAGTGTCACTTACTGTGTCTACCCTTCTTCTAGCTTGTCTTGCCTCTGTTGAATTAAAAGGCTGCTCCACTACCGCTTAGAAGTTCATCGCAACGCTCTCTAACCTGTCTTGAAGAAGTCTGGAAATACGTTGAGTTCTTTCAATGCTTCACCGAATTCTTTCTCTAAGTTGTATCACACAACTCCTGCTTTCACCGTCTCACGGTCTCACCCATCTCCTTATCTCACGATCTCACTGTCTCACGGCTCGCCTGTCCGTTTTTCTCTTTCTTGCTGTCCAGCTGGATTTCTCTCTCTTACTGCCGGATTTCTCTCACCGTCCTGCTAGATTTCTCTCTCTTACTGGATTTCACTTTTCCGTTCACTGTCGGGTTTCTCTCTCTTCCCGCCGGTCTGCTCCGATTTGGCCGTCGGGTTTCTCTCTCTTCCTAATCTGGCCATATAGGTCTTTGCCGTCCACCCACCTTCGGCCGTCCAGCCGTGTTGGGTTTCTCACTTCGATGGTCTGGTTTTTCACTTTCTCGTCACCTTCCTCAGCCACCTTTTGGCCGTCTTACGTTCAACGTTTAGCCCCCTTTCGGCTGTCGGTCGTCTTACGTTTAACGTTTAGCCCCCCTTTGGCCGTCGGTCGTCTTACGTTCAACGTTCAGCCCCCCTTCGGCCGCCTCCTTCTTTTTCAATGTATTTGCCGTTTTTGCTCGATTTTCCAACCGTCGATGGCTGCGTTTTCTTCTCTTTCCCGTCAACGACTGCTCAATTGTTTCGGCCGTCCAGCTTTGTTCTTCGTTCAGCTTGGCCGTCGACCGTCTCTCTCCTTTCTATCAACAACTACTGTTTTCTCTCTCTCTTCCAAGTATTTAACAGTTTCTCTCTCTAGCTTTTGCCTTGCCAAATACACTGTTCAATTTCTGACAACACTGTTCAATTTCTGACGACATTGTTCAATTTCGACAATACTGTTCAATTCCGACTACTCTTTTTTATTGCAGGTGGTGTTATTTTGTGTAAGGTTTGATGTTCTCTTTGGTTGGTCGGTTGTCTAGGTTTTGCTGAATGCTCAATATTGCCGACTCCCTGTTCTTTGTCTTCTAAGACCATTATATACTCTATTACATGAAACCCTAATAGGGCTTACACGGTGAATTTACTTTCTTGCCCTTTCGTGTAGTTTTACCTTTTTGCCCTTCCATGTGGCTTCAATTTACTTGCACACGTAAACCTAGTTGACAACAATTACAACCCATATAAGGCTGTGGGAATAACTAAAAAGATGAAGAAAAATTAAACTATGAAGAATCAAGTTCAAGAAAAGGCAGGAAGGCTGTTTCAAAAAAAAAAAAAGTAATTTAAGTAGCATAAAGATAAAGATTTTAACATTTCAAGGGAAGAATGATCTTGAACTTTTATTTGGAGTAGGAAAAAAGGGTTAAGCATGTATTTGATTGCCATGATTATTCTGAGGAGAAGAAAGTAAAGTTGGCAGTTATAGAATTCATTGATTATGTAAGTTTTTGGTGGGATCAATTGGTGATAAATAGAAGTAGAAATGTCAGAGGCTAATTTAGTCATGGAAATTGGTGAAATTTGTAATGTGCAAAAGATTTATACTTAGCCACTACCATAAAGACTTGCATAGGAAGTTGTAAAGGCTAGTTTAAAGGTTTATGAGTGTAGAGGACTATTACAAGGAAATGGAAATAGCTATGATTAGAGTTGATGTAAAGGAAGACCAAGAGGCTACCATGACAAGATTTATTGGGGATTTGAACAAGGAAATTGTAGATATAATGGATTTGCAACGTTATTTAAAGATGAAGGAGTTATTACATAAGGCTATCGAGGTGGAGAAACAAATCAAGTCCAAAGGATCCAAATTTGGATTAGGTTCTAGTTCTATATAGAAGGCAACTTGGAAAAACGTCAAAGCAGCCTTAAGGCCAAAAGAAGATGTAAGGCCAAAGGAATCAGTTGCTGTTTTTAAAGGTAAAACAAAAACGAAATCTTCTAAATCTCATGTTATTGAGTGTTAAGTGTCAAGGACATGGATATACTACTTCTTAATGTCCAAATAAAAGAGCTATGATTATGTTGGAGAATGGTAACATAGAAAGCATTAGTTCAAGTGATAATGACATGCCATCATTGGAGGATTGTTCTGATGTTGATGTTAGAGAACTTGTTCATGGATATATACTAGTTGCAAGGTGTGCACTAAGTATTTAGTTTAAGGATGATATTGATGAGGAGTAACATAAACATATTTTCCATACAAGATGCCACGTTAAAGATAAGGTATGTAGCATGATTATTGATAGTGGAAGTTGTACTAATGTTGCTAATACTTTGTTGGTAGAGAAGCTAAATTTAGATAACTTCAAGCATCCTAAGCCTTATAAGTTGCAATGGTTGAATGATTGTGAAAAAATTAGAGTAACTAAGCAAGTTTTAGTTGCATTTTCTATTGGCAATTACAAGGATGAAGTTTTTTGTGATGTAGCGCTAATGCATGCTAATTATATACTTCTTGGCTGACCATGACAATTTAATAGGAAGGTTACTCATGATGACCACAAAAATAGTTAGTCTTTTGTAATTAATAATCAAACTGTTGTATTAACTCCTCTTAAACCTATTCAAGCATATGAAGATCAAATTAAGATAACAAGAGGGTGCAAAATGAGAGAAGAATAGATAAGAGAACAAGAGGAAAAGAAAAAGAAATAGAGTGAAAGGTTAAAGGAAAAGAGAGAAAGTGAGGCATAGGGAACAAATTCAAGTGAAACGGGTGAGGAAGAGAGAAAATGTGCAAAAAGGAGAGAAAAGTAAGAGGGTGTGTATTTGTCAAGAAAAGTGAGGTTAAGAGTGTTATGATCATAAGGCAACAATTATTTGTACTCATGTATAAGGATGTTTATTTTTTTTTCTCTAATAATTTTAATTCCTTTTTGCCTAGTGTGGTTGTTCCATTATTGTAGGAGTTTGAAGATTTATTTCCCGAAGAGATTCCCCAAGGATTACCTCCTTTAAGAGGAATTGAGCACTAAATAGACTTCATACCTAGTGGTCGCATACCAAACAAACCGGCGTATAAAGCTAATCTAGATGAAACGAAAGAGATATAGAGATGAGTGGATGAATTAGTGCAAAAAGGATTTGTAAGGGAGAGTTTTAGCCCATGATCGGTTCCTGTTATCTCAGTCCTAAAGAAAGATGGAACATGGTGCATATGTGTGGATTGCCAAGCCATCAATAAGATCACTGTAAAGTATAGACATCTTATCCCTAGATTAGATGATATGCTTGATGAGTTGCATGGTTTGTATGTATTTTCAAAAATTAATTTAAAGAATGCTACCATTAAATTCGTATGAAAGAGGGGGATGAATGGAAAACAACATTTAAAACAAAATATGAATTGTATAAGTGGTTAGTAATGCCTTTTGGATTAACTAATACACCTAATACATTCATGAGGTTAATGAATCTTGTCTTGTATAATTTTATAGGGAAATTTATAGTAGTTTAATTTGATGATATTTTAGTTTATAGCAAAAATTTAGATGAATATGTGAAACACTTGTATACTGTGTTCAATGTGTTAAGAGAGAATCAGTTATATAATAATCTCAAAAAGTGTACATTTTGCTTGGAATTCGTTGTGTTTCTTGGCTATGTTGTTAATTCATAAGGTATTAGTGTGAATGGGGAGAAGTTAAAGGTGATAAGGGATTGACCTACACCTAAGAATGCAAATGAGGTAAAAACTTTTCATGGTATAGCAAGTTTTTATCGAAAGTTTGTTAAAGATTTTAGTTTCATTGCTGCACCTTTAAATGAACTTGTTAAAAAAATGTTATTTTTAAGTGAGATGATGTGCATGATCGAGCTTTCAATACTTTGAAAGAAAAGCTTAGTAATGCACCTTTGTTATGCTTGCCTAACTTTGATAAAGTCTTTGAAGTAGAATGTGATGCATTTGAAATAGGAATATGGGCTTATGATGATTGGGGAATGGAGGTAAGTAGTGAGATGGCAACCAGTCATGTGGGGTGCATTGGTGACAGTAAGCAAATAGTGAGGAAATAGGAATATAAGCATACTAAGTTAGGGGAGGTAGGGAGGTAGAGGAGAAGGGGAAAGGTTAGAGTAGAATGAGTTTGGTTGAGTATAGAGGCCCCAACATCCTATTTGGTAATGGATTAAGATTGTGAATAGGCCTTGGGAGTTAGGAATAGGGTTAAGGGGCTTATTTCACATAGGCTTAATGAAGTAGAAATGGTAGGTTATCAAATAGGTTAAGTTGGGGAAGCTTTTCCAAGTCATAAGGGCTTAAAGGTTTTTAGGATTAGGTCTGAAGGGTTTAGGCTAGACCAATCCACTACAAGAGGCACTTAGGTCATTGTGATGTTACCATAAGGGCATTTGGCATCAAGTTGCACCAACGATCGCCTAGGCAAATAGAGGGAGACTAGGCGGGTTATTGAGGCTAGTTCAGATGGGAGCCGAGGAGTCAACAAGGGTAGTGATGTTGGTTTAATGAATTTGGAAAATTGATTAGCACTACAGAGGAAGATAAAGCATGATGTAAGGAATGTGAGACGTAGTCTAGGGAAGCAGGGAGATGGGGTAGAGCTGGTAATTAGTGAGTGTCACACCCTGGCTGCCACTAAAGGTAATGCATCAACTATTTAAATCCTTAATAGGATGAGTTATTCTGTGTTGGTTAAACCTCTGATTTTATTTAAAGTAAGGGTTGATAAAACTAAAAGGTAAAAGGAGAGTAGGAGAAGGGATGTTATGTGTTGTTGGCCACTCGAAAAAAAGGGCTAGATGGTTAGGTACCAAAGAGGGAGATTCAGTTTAAAGATGGATAGTTTTCTGATAAGTACATTTGGGTACCTAATGAAATTATTCAAAGAGAGGCATTGCGAGTATTGGAGCTAAGGAAGGCCTTAGGATTGATAGCAATAAAGGGAGATGAAAAGGTTTTTCAAAGATTAATAAATACATAAGGGAGAACAATAAGAGTCAAATAATGCTTTACCTATGGACTTTTTTTTGAGTTTGTTGTAAAAGATAATTATCTGCATAATTAATGCAAGAAAACTTGAAAAAGCTATTATTTGTATAAGAAACCAAACTCCAGAGTTTGACGGATATAATGTTAATGCAAGTTTGAGGGGATGGGGAGTGAAGGTGCTTATGGTAGACTTAATGGGGGTAATAGGAGGGTTGGCTATTAATTGGGACAAGTCAGTTTTTAGTTTACAAAATAAGTTTATGACTTTCTGTTTTATGGTTATAATGGGTTAGTTGACAATGCTAAGTAAAATGGTAGTTTTGGTCAATGTGTATATGCTAAATATTCACTTATAATAGTAGGTTTTTTTAGATGAATTAAAAGGGCTAAATAATAAATTCAATGGTTAGTGGTATATAAAGGGAGATTTTAATATAATGTCAGTAGAAAACCAAAAACTAGGGGCAACAAATTATAGGCTGACAATCCAATATTTCAATGACTTTGTGTATGATATGGACCTTATGGATCTACCCTTGCAAGGTCATAGATATACTTGGAGTAATATATGGAAGATACCACCTATGAGTTAAGTAGACAAATTCTTTGTGGGAGATGAATGGCTATAGGAAGTATCAAATTTGAAACAATAGGGTGTTTTATGCTCTTTTTTTGATCATTTAAGAGCCTATTTAGGAATAAATAATTGAACTTGGGGCCTACTCCTTTTTGTTACTTTAATTATTGAATGGAAGATGTAAGGTTACAAAAGGATATGAAGAAAACATGAGCTTAAGTTTCGATATCTAGCCATCGAGGGTACATTCTTGAGGGAAAATTGAGGGTTGTGATTTTTTTTTTTTAAGTCCTAGTATATATAGGAGAGGGTAAATCGACAATGACATGTAAAGGAGGCTAAAACCAAAATTGGGTAGTTACTATTGAGCCCATCTTTGACAGCTAATCTTGGATTTGCTGTCAGCAATATCTCATACTGTTGTTTTGTTGATTTAATGTTTTAAATATTGTTAAGGTGCAGAGAAGTTGTTGGCTAATACCATTGATGGTAGGTTAACTTTGAGGTCAATAAGTTAATGTTGACTGCTGACTTAAAATTTTAAGGGTCAAGGCTAATCGTTGACCTTTGACCATTAATCCTAAATTTTAAGAAGTCAATGTTGACCATTGATCCTAAATTTTAGGAATCAAATCTGGTTGTTGATTGTAGAGCAACCTTTGGGAATTAATGTTAACCATTGATGATTGTGCAACCTTAAGTCTTAAAGCTTATAAATACATCTATGAATCTTTTGAGATGAGTGTGTGCTGTAAAAAAGAGACCGACTAGCTGCAAAGAGAGAATGGTAAAAAGAGAGTGACTGGCCAAGGAAGGTGTAGCCGCAATTGGCCAAATGCGCAACACCAAAGAGAGGTGCAGCCAACCAAGAGGTTACAACAACCACTAAAGAAAGAGGTAGCCATACCAATCAAAGGAGGAGTTGCAACAATTGGTAGCCCTACCAAAGGGAGAAGAAAGTAACAGCCGACTAAACCAAAGGGAGAAGAAGAAGGCATCAACTGGCCAAACCAAAGGGAGAAGAAAAAGGTGTACAATAGCCACACCAAACCAGAGAAGACATGCAATAGCCACACCAAACTAGAGGAGACATGTAGCAATCACACCAAACTAAAGGAGAACATGCAACAACTAATCAAGGAGAGGTGCAGAAGTTGGCATACCGATCAAGGAAAGGTGTAGCAGCCAACAAACCAATAAAAGAGAAGATGTAGTAGCCATCCAAAAAAGAAGGTACAACTGTCACCCAAAGGAGAAGGTGTAGCAGTCACCAAAGAGGGAGAAAGCAACTTGCAGCATAACCAGCAATTATAGCAGTAAGCACAACCAATATAGTAACCGGCAGTAGGTGAATCACAATTAATAGCTTGCATAACTAGTAGCAGGGTAGGCAACATTAACAACAAGAGGAGAAAACTTACCCTAGTAGTAGGGTAGGCAACACCAGCAAAAAAAGGAGAAAACTTTCCTTGGTAGTAGGGCAAGTAGTATTAGCAATAGGAGGAGAGAACTTGCTCCGGTAGCAGGGCAGATAGCATCAGCAGATGAAGAGAACTTGCTTAGGCAACAGGTGAGGCAACCTGCTAAGGCAGTACTAGTAGCAAGGGAAGAGAACTTGCCAAGGTAATAGGTGAGGCAACTTACCAAGGTAGCAGGTGAGGCAGTACTGACAGCAAAGGAAGGAAAATATGCATATTTTGCATTAGTAGCCTATGCATATTAAGTGATCCTTTTCAAGAAAGTGTTAGTCATAAGCCTTTTGATAAACTTGTTGAAAAAGGGTGGGATACCTTTGGAGTGATCAGGAGATCAATCCATTGAGTGATTGAGAGATCATTATAAGTGGTTAAGGAGTGATCCTTCCACAAATGGTTAAGAAGTGATCATTCCATGACATTAACTGTATCCCTTGATAATAAAAGTAGATTATGTGATTTAGGATTAATCTTATCACATCGTGGACATAGCTCACACATTGTGGGTGAACTATGTAAAAATTGTTGCGTGTTCTTAGGTGTTTGTATTTAATTGATATCTGTATGGCCGCTCTCATATAAAGAAGAAAGATAAAAATTGGATCATTGACTCTAACAAGTCACAGAGGTTAATCCGGAAAGATTTGTAAAAAGTGAGTATCTTACACTAATTCACCCTATCCCTTTCTTAGTGTAAGACCTAAGAAGGTCTTCATTAAGTGGGATCAGAACTGGTTTCCTCTATTGATCCATTTTATCTGCTTTGATCTGAAATTGTTGTTAGTACTATGAATTTTTACTGGTTGATATCATGGATAACATGAATAGTGTTAATAGCAAGGACATTCCTACTTTTGATGGATAGAATTATTAGTTATGGAAGAATGGAATGCCTCTATATCTGATGTCACTTGGTTTTGATGTGTTTGAATTTGTTGTTAGTGGCTTTATCCTTGTTGTTGAAGGTGATGCTATGACACCTATTGATAAAAAGAATTTGAAGTATGATGGAAAGGCAAGAAATGCCTTGTTTGCCTTCTTATCAGACAAAGAATTCACCAAAATGATGGGGTGTAATACAACCAAACAAATTTAGGACAAATTGAAGAATATTTACGAAGGAGACGAGGTTGTGAAGGAAGTTAAGTTACAAATCCAGAGGAGCAAATTTGAAGACATAAAGATGCAAAATGATTAATTTGTGGATGCCTTTTTCACAAGAGTCAACGAAATTATGTGTTCTATTAGAGGCTATGGAGAGGAGATCAACGATGCTACTGTGGTAAGGAAAATACTTAAAATCTTACTAGAAGTTTACAATGCTAAAGTTTCCTTTATAGAAGATAGAGATTTAGATAGGCTGCCCTTAGATGATTTGTATAGTATATTGGTGGCTTATTAAATGAGAATAGCCTCAATAAAGAAAGAAAAGAAGTCTAAGGTAGAAAAAGAGTTGACTTTTAAGACAATGAAAAGATTAAAGATTAAAGACCAAGAAGAAGAATCCAATAGTAGCTCTGAAGAAGAAGATAGTGGTACTAAACTAAATAAAGTCATGACATACATCACCAAAAATATGAGGAAAGGAAAAAGGAAGTACAAGGGAAAATTACCCTTGAAGTGCTTTAGGTATAGAACAATTGGGCACTTTGTAGTAGATTACCTAAAGAGAATAAAAGCAGATAGTAATTATGATGATGAGTCGGTCCTAAGGAGGAGAATAAAGTAATTCAACTATTCTAAAGCTAGAAATTCAAGTGCCAAAAGGAAAAAGCTACTCTTCAGATCCAAAAAAAGGGATTTTTTGAGCAAGCTAGATGAAAAAGATTCTGAAGAAGAAGTTAATGATGATTCTAATGATGATGCTTTAAAGGATATGCTGGTTGCTCAAGTAGATGATGATCAAGAATCTTCAAGTGATGAGGAATCAACCGAAGAGGAAGAGGATGAGTTGGTGCAATAACTTGAGAATGAGTTAAGAGTTTGTTTACACAAAAATAGCAAGTTGAAAATAGAGGTAAAGTATTTTAAGAAGCTGTATGAAAATTTTGTTGATGAATCTGATCTTTAGGTGAAAGAAATGGAGTTTGAAGTAAAAGAGAAGGAGTACTTAAAGAGAATTAAGGAGTTAATTGTACTTGAGGTAGAGCAAGGAAAAATACATGAAGATATTAGCACTAAGATGGTTACATAAGAATAAAAGGTGTTGATTTTGCAAGTCAAGCTTGACAAGGCTCGTCAAGGAGTGCACCTACACATGCTCATAAATTCAACCAAAGAAGAAGAAGAGGAAGAGAAATGATTATGGTTGTGGAAGTAACCTTAAAAGCTTTTAAGAAAGAAAAGCTATAGATCCTGGATAGTGGCTACTTTTCACACATGACAAGAGACTCCAAGATGTTGAAGAGAGTAGCAAAATATGATAGAGGGTCAATCAAATTTGGTAATGATGGTACCTTAAAGATTAAAGGTGTTAGTGCTGCTAAAATTAGTGCAGAAAAGTTGAAATCAAAGAAAGTGCTTTATGTTGAAAGGCTAAAACACAATCTCATTAGTGTTAGCCAGCTCTATGATAATGAAGAACATGAAGTTACTTTCAATAAGAGTGGCTGAACAGTAAAGAGATTAAGTGATGGTGCTATTCTTAATAAGGGTGAAAGAACAAATGGAAACTTATACCAAGTTTCTTAATAAGTGATGGTGCTACATGAGTACCAAAGATGAGAACTTGTTGTGGTATAGAAGATTGAGACATCTTGGACAAAAGGGGCTAAACAAGTTGTCTAAAAATGAAGTTGTGAGAGATGTACCCAAGCTGAGAAGAGAAAGAGATGCAATTTGCAGCACGTGTCAAAAAGGGAAGATGGTGAATGCTCCCTACAAAAATGTGAAAATTCAAACAAAGAAGCCATTGGACCTCATTTATTCAGACGTTTGTAAGCTTATGAGACAAAGATCGACAAAGGGTGATAAGTACTTCATCTCCTTCATTGATGATTTTACAAGAATGACATGTATTATGTTTTTGAAACATAAGTCAAAGGCTCTCAATAATTTTAAGAGCTACAAAAGGCTGGCTGAAAATCAATTGAGGGGGAAAATTAAAAGGTTCAGGATGAATAATGAGACAAAATACATATGTGGTGAATTTGAAGATTATTTGGAGAAGCATGGAGTGAAGCATGAATATGCTAGTCCTTACACACCTCAAAAAAATGGAGTGGCTGAAAGGAAGAATAGAAACTTAATGGATATGGTAAGAACCATGTTGGCTAAGCATGGTACTTCACATGGCTACTAGAGAAAGGTTATCACCATTGTAACTCAAATTCAAAATAGATGCCTGATGAGACCACATATAGAGAAGACACCTTATGAACTGTGGAATGGAAAGAAGCTAAGTGTAAAACACTTTAAAGTGTTTGGAAGCTTGTGACTTATTAAAATCAAAGACAAGTATCTTGGTAAATTTGATAAAAAGGCTGATAAAGGTATATTTTTGGGTTATGTACCAAATAGAAGAGGCTTTAGATGTTGTAACAAAAGGTTGCTAAAAACGGTGGACAATTTTGAAGTTAAAGTGATTGAAGATGGTTTTACAATACAATCACAGCATGAAAAAGCTGAAGATATTGTGTATGACAACTGAAAAGAATCTGAAAGTGATGAATCAGAGGGCATTCAGCATGAGGAAGATGTTGATTCTCAAGTTATAAATGATGAAGAAGTAGAGCTAAAGTTGAGGCTAAGAATATTATTGGCAATAAAGAGAACTCTATGCAGACTAGGAGAAGACTAAGAGGTGGTGAACAAACCTCATTGATCTCTGAAGTTGAACCCAACTTAGTGGAAGAAGCATTAAAGTACAAGGAATAGGTGTGTGCTATGAATGAAGAACTTGATTAAAATGAAAAGAATAATGCTTGGTGTTTAGTACCTAGACCTAAAGGGAAAATCATCATTGGAACCAAGTGGGTTTTTAGAAATAAGCTCAATGAAAAAGGTAAGGTGGTAAGAAATAAGGCAAGGCTTGTCTGTAAAGGCTACTCACAAGTAGAAGGTGTTGACTTTGAAGAGACCTTTGCTCTTGTGGCTGGGCTTGAAGCAATCAAAATATTCATGGCCATTGTTACTCAAAGAAATTACAAAGTTTATTAGATGGATGTGAAGTTTGCATTTTTTAATAGAGAGCTTGAAAAAGAGGTATTTATCGAATAATCTGATGGTTTTATACTTGGTCATGATGGTTTAAGTGTGTGCAAATTAAATAAGGCTCTGTACAGCTTAAAGCAAGCTCTAAGAGCATGATATTCCAAGCTAGATACATGCCTTAAAGATATGGAATTCAGAAAAGGGAATGTGAATAGCAACTTGTACATAAATGAAGATAAATAAGGCCAGTTAATTATTGTGGTTTATGTTAATGACATAATTTTTATTGCAAAAAAGGAGGCCCTTTACACTACTTTTGTTGAGCAAATGAAGAAGAAGTTTAAGATGTTGATGCTAGGTGAGATGAAATTCTTCTTAGTATTATAGGTTTTACAAAGTAAGGCTAGAATTTCTCTCCTAAGAAAAGTATGCTTTGTGAGTTGTTAAAAAGGTTGGGATGGAGAACTCTAAAGAAGTAAGCACTCCTATCACGGTTGGAACAAAGTTAAACAAGGATAAAGAAGGCAACATGATTGATTAGAAGGCATATAGAAAGTTGATTTGAAGCATATAATATTTGATAGTATCAAAGCCTGATTTTGTTTTTATTATAACACTCTGTACTAGATTTCAAAGTGAGCCCAAGGAATCTTATCTCATGGCTACTAAGAGAATTCTAAGGTATCTGAAGGGCCTAATAAATTATGGGCTACTTTATGATAGAAGTGGATAGCTTAATTTGTATAAGTATACATATGCTGATTGGGCTAGAAATTGTAATGACAGAAGGTCAACACTAGGTGGTGCATTTTATTTAGGCAGTAGATGTGTTTCATGACATAACAAAAATTAAAATTCAATGACTCTAAGTATTATAGAGGCTGAATATATGTGAAGTTTCCAACTTCACCCTAGGATCTACTAGTTTGTGATACTGAGAGGGGGGGGTGAATTAGTATCACACCCTTGAAAAACTCTGATAATTTAAGCCAAAGTACTCTATTACTTTAATACTTTAGCTTTTGTCAACATGTAGGTGGGTGAACAACTTTAAACTCTTCTCAGGAATGAACTCTTTCTTTGATTCAACTAAAGTAGATCTATTGTTACCTACTAATCACAATAGTTCCCAAAGTTACCTTTCAGACACCTTGCTTATTAAACGGATTGGTTGTTCTTGATTAGGTCTTCTTTTAGGATTCTTTAGCTGTTTTTACAACTCAATTCAAAACACAGAATGTAAATTCAAAGTAAGGATACAAGAGATTTACATGGTTTGGTCAATGTGACGTACTCTACGGTGGTAGAGTATTGATTCTGGTCTCATGTCTTATCGTTTCCAGGTCTCATGTCTCACCGTTGCCAAGTCTCACATCTTATTGATTCTGGTCTCATGTCTTACCGATTCTAGTATCACGTCTCACCGTTTCTGGTCTTACATCTCACCATTTCCAGGTCTCACGTCTCATCATTTCCAGGTCTCACGTCTCACCTTTTCTGGTTTCACGTTTCACGTCTCACCGATTCTAGTCTCACGTCTCTTTTGGTCTCACCTGTCTCATTGTCTTACGGTATTTTTTCCAAAAGAGATGTGTCTTGGTTTATATACTACTTTTTATGAAAAACTTAGTAGGGTTTACTGTAGCTGTAGTGGACTTCCTTTTTTACTCCTCCATGTAGCTTCATACTACTGTTCTATTCAAGATTCAACATTATCCTCCTTCTTAATTTATTTTTCTTGCTCTTTTTTTTTTTACTGAAATCTTATCCTTTGAATGCTTGAATGAACGGTCAGGATTGTCTATGAAAAGTTAAAAGTGTACAGAAGAAACTACCCCCGTAACTGCCCATCTTCTAGAGATGCTAAGTTAAAATTCCGTAACCTTCCCTTCTTCTGGACTCCTTGTCTGTCCGTAACCTTGGAATTATTCCGCTCCTCCGGAATTGCTCCTGGACTTAGTTTCAGGATAGGCTGACGGACTGGCAAATTTAACTCTTATGAACTTATTATCCATATATAACCCTGTCACACTATCACACTAAGACTCAAGCAATGCTAAACTCCCTTTACAAGTTCACTCCAAGGAGATCACTTTTACGAGGTTATTTGACATTCTAGTCTTATCTATAATTCTTGAGATATGACTCACTTTTGCTTGCGCACTTAAATCTGGTTGACAACAATTACAACCCATACAAGGCTGTGGGAACAACAATCTCCCCCTTTGTAATTGTTGGCAACACTCACAACAAAAGCCATTATGCAGCAATCCTTCATAATCTTCTTAGAGTATTAATCTAGAAGCAAATGAAATATAACTCCCCCTAAATATGCACTCCCCCTTCCTTAACAGCTCTCCCTGCATTGTTGCTTCTCTCCCCCTTTGTTAACCAATTACAAATTTGAAAAACCCGTAAAGTAGAGATAGAGGATTCACTTGAACTTCAGGCTTGAGGAGGCATTTGCACAGACAGACTCATTCTGTACTTTTCAAACAGCTCTATAGATAGAGGTTTAGTTAGAATATCTGAAATTTGATCTTTAGTGCCAATATGCTCCAACTGAATTGTGCCTTATCCCACTTGATCCTTGATAAAGTGATACCGGATGTCAATATGCTTGCTCCTTGAATGTTGAACTGGATTCTTGTTGAGATAAATTGCACTTTGATTACCACAAAGTACACTCACTGGTAACTTCACTTCAACACCCACATTTGTCAATTGTCTTTGCATCCATATCACCTGAGTACATGCTGCACAAGCAGCCATATACTCAGCCTCAGTTGTGCTCAAAGCAACACTGTTTTGCTTTTTACTTAACCATGCAACGCACTTTGAACCCAAGTAAAAGCTGCAGCCACTGGTTGATTTTCTGTCATCTGTACTTCCTGTCCAGTCTACATTAGTGTATGCTCGTAGTTTTACAGAATCCATGGCAGGATACCACAAACCCATTTCCAGTGTCCCTTTAAGGTATCTTAGGATTCTTTTCATTTCCAACATATGAGATTCCTTAGGATCAGCTTGGAATTTGCTAACAATGCACACAGCTTGCATGAGATCAGGCCTTGATGCTGTAAGGTATAGAAGGCTCCCTATCATCTTTTTGTATTCTGTAGGGCTTGTACTTCTTCCTTCCTAATCTTTTGTTAACTTACAGCCCACTGTCATAGGGGTACTTATAGGTCTGCTATCCTCCATGTCAAACTTTTTCAGCATCTCTTTGGCATATTTTGTTTGAGAAATAAAAATATCTTCTTCACATTGTTTTATCTGTAATTCAAGAAAGTAAGTCATTTCTCTAATCAATGAAATCTCAAATTCCTCACTCATCTTTTGTGCAAATTCTTGACATAGCTCAGAGTGATCCCTTCTAAAGTTGATGTCATCTATATATACTATGGTTATCAGTTGGCCTTTCTCTGAGTTGAACACGTATAGGTTATTATCAATTGTTCCTCTTTTAAAGTTCAACCTTCTCAAGTACGCATCTAGCTTGCTGTACCATGCTCTTGGGGCTTGTTTAAGGCCATACAAGGCTTTCTTCAGCTTGCACACGTGTGTCTTATCCTCACTGATTTGTACTCCATCGGGTTGTTCAATATACACTTCTTTTTGCAGAAGCCTATTCAGAAAGGCTGATTTCACATCCATCTGATAAAATTTATACATCTTATGTAATGTCAAAGCTAGGAGCATTTTAATAGTTTTTAACCTTCCTACTGGTGCAAAAGTTTCATCAACATTTACTCCTTCTATCTGAGTGTAGCCTTTGCAAACCAGCCTAGCCTTGTTCCTCGCCACCTTGCCATCTTCATTGTGTTTATTTCTAAACACCCATTTTGTTCTTATAACATTCTTGTTAGTGGGTCTTGGAACTAGCTCCCATGTATCATTCTTCTTGATTTGATCCAGTTCCTCATTGATAGCTTTGACTTAGGCTTTGTCTTGTACAGCCTCTTCAACAGATTTAGGTTCAACTTGTGAAAGTAAAGTAGTGGCTCCTATAATTCTTTTTCTTGTTGTAACTCCTGCTGATGGGTCACCTATGATCTAATTTCCTTGATGAGCACTGGTCCATGTTTTCTTTGTCTTTCTCTCTTGCACAGTCTTAGTTACAAGAGGATCTCTTTCTTCATCTTCAGACTCATTCTTCTCTGAGTTTGAACTTACTTCTTTTCCCTTTTCTTCATGTTGGTTTGATTCTTCATCTATCTTTAAGTCATCTTATTCACTGTCCTTAGCTTCTCCATTATGCATTGTTTTCCAATTTTCATCTATTCTCACATTACTGAAAGTGACCACTTTTCCTAGTTTATGCAGAAAAACTCTGTAACCTTTTGTCTTTGCTGAGTATCCCACAAAGATGCCTTTATCTGACCTAACATGGAATTTTCCCAAGCTTTGCTCCTTGTTCTTCACAAAATATGGGCTACTTAACATTCTAAGATACTTGGCTGTTGTCTTCTTCCCACTCCATAGGTCATATGGAGTCTTATCAATATTGGGCCTTAGTAAAACTCTGTTTAGTAGGTGTACGGCTGTAAATGTTGCTTCTGTCTAAAATCTTGTGTGAAGCTTGGATTCCAGTAGTAGAGTTCTTGTCATTTCAACCATAGCTCTATTTTTCCTTTCTACCACCCCGTTCTGTTGAGGTGTTCTTGCTACCGCCATCTAATGGTGAATTCCATGCTTCTTAAGGTAATCTTCAAAAGTTTCATTTGTAATTCAGTGCCTTGATCTGACCTCAATACTTTGATCTTTTTTCCACTCTCATTTTCAGCCAATCTTCTGTATCTCTTGAAGCATTTTAAAACTTCTGAGTTGTGTTTAAGGTGCATGATGTAGGTCCTTCTGGAATAATCATCAACAAACGAGATGAAGTACCTTTCACCATTCAACCCTTTTGTTCTAATCGGCCCACACAAATTAGTATGTACAATGTCAAACACTACTTTAGAACTAAACTCTTTGGTTTTATACTGCTTTCTGACATGTTTTCCTTTAGAGCATGCCGAGCAAACATACTCCCTCTCTCTCTTGAAGTCTGAAATGTCTTTGATTGCATGAGTAGTGGTCAGCTTCCTCATATTCTTCTGTGTTAAGTGTCCCAGCCTCCTATGCTACAGTTGATTTTTTTTTTCTTTTATAAGTAAACAGCTATTTGTCTTGTCCTCATTAATCGCATATAAATTTCCAGCTGTTCTCTTCTTAGCTGCAACAGTATTACCTTCTTTACTCTTTACTTAGCAACCTGTTTTTGTGAATATCACTTTATAGTCTTCATTGCATAGTTGGTTGATAGATGCTAGATTGTATCTGAGTCCTTCAACATGCAGAACATCTCTCAGCTTTCCTTTTCCAATATTTACTGACCCCTGACCAGTGATGTTGAGTGAATCATCATTGCCAAACTTGACTCTGCCTTCTCTTGACTTGTTCAGCTTTGATAATTTACTATTGTCTCCTGTCATGTGTGAAGTGCATCTACTATCAAGGATCCACTGCTTATCCTTGTAGTTAGCCTTTAATGCAATTTCAGCTATATTAGCCACATCCCTTTTAGCTTTATATTCCTTCTTTTGAATTGGCTTGAAAATAACTTTCTCCTTTTTCTTAGCTTTGACTGTACCAGTTGTTTTCATTGTGCCATTAAGTGCTTTCTCTTGTTCAGGGAGAAGTGTCATGCATCTTTTGGCATTATGGCCATCCTACCCGCACCTTTCACACTGTTCCAAGTCTGCCAATATAGCAAATTTGTTCTTTGAAACCATTGGTTTTGGCTTCCACCAACAATCCTTGCAGAGCTAATGCCATAAAGGCATTAGATTGCTGCACTTTCTCTTTATTCTTCTTTTCTCTTGCAGAGCTTGTTTTTCTTATCATTTCAAGTTTTTGCATGTTCTCTTTACTCTTTTTGAGTTGTTACTGAAGTCTCAGCAACTCTATCTCCATTTCTTCAATTGTTGAAGTCCTTGAGCCAAGCTCCATTGTAAGGTCTTCACATATTTTGATTTGTTCTTCAAATCTTCTCTTCAAGTCAATATGTTCAGCCCTTATTTCATCTTTTTGACTTTATGCTTCCTTAAACTTTGCTTCAACTTGTTTTATATGAGCCTCCAACCTTTTTATGGTTCTACCCCTTTTAATTATCTCCTTTGAAGTTGTTTCTAACTCAGTTTCAAGATCTAGTTCTTTTTCATCAACCTCTTCTTCCTCTTCAGAGGTTGAACTACCACATTGAGCTAATGCCATATAGGCATGCTCATCTGATAAGTCTACATCTTCCTCCTCATCAGCTTCTTTTGTCTGGCTCATATAACTCTTGAATGAGCCTCTTTTCTTCTTCTGTGGGTTGGCAGTCTTCTTGCTGGACTTCTTTGATTTGGATGATGGTCTTCTCCATTTTGAATTCTGCTCATCATCACCATCCTTATCTTCATCATCAAGTTTCACTTTACACTGAGAAGCAAAGTGTCCAGTCTACCTACAATGATAACATCTCAAGGACAACTGTCCTTTTTCCTTCTTAGACCCCTTTTTGAATTTCCTTATGAAGTAAGTCAACACTTCACCTTCACTTTCTTCCTTATCATCATCATCATCCTCATTGGATGATTCTTCCTTTTCTCTTATCTTCAAGTGTCTCATAACTTTGAAAGCTGCCTCCTTTGATAGTTTTGATGTTGAGAAACTTTCAGTTGACTTTATGCTCATCTCATATGCAATGAGATTGCATTGGAGATCATGCAGAGACATAGAATTGAGATCTCTACTCTCCTCTATGGCTGCCACCTTTGAGGCAAACCTCTCAGGCAAAATTGTCAAAATTTTCTTCACAATAGATGAGTCCTTCTTGTTCTTCCCATGACTTTTAAGGTTGTTTATAGCATCAATAACCCTGGTGAAGAACTCTTGTACTGTCTCATTTTTTTGCATTCTAAGAGATTCATATCTCTCATTGAAAACTTGAAGCTTGGCCTCTTTCATTCTGCCATCACCTTCATAGACCTTCTATAATCTGTCCCATATCTTCTTAGCAGATTTGTAGTCCATAACTTTAGCATATTCAGCATCTGTCAATGCTGAAATGATGACGTTTGAAGTCTTCCCATTTATCTCAAACTGCCTTAATTCCTCTGGGGTTGGATCTTTACCTTCTTTTGGAGGCACAAAACCCTCTTGTACAGATTTCACCACGTCCATGCCCATGGTTGCAAATACCATCTGCATTCTCACTCTCCATATATGGTAGTTGGTTCCATTGAAGATTGGAACCTTCTTGCTGTAAGTAGTGCTGGTGCTAGTACTGGCATTCATTTCTCAATATGCTGAACAAGCTAAAACTTTTAAAACCCTTCAAACCAGTACACCAAGCTGTTAAGCTTCAAACTGGTGAACCTGGCTCTGATACCAATTGAAGTTTCCAACTTCACCCTAGGATCTACTAGTCTATGATACTGAAAGGAGGGGTGAATCAGTATCACAACCTTGAAAAACTATGATAATTTAAGCCAAAGTACTTTATTACTTTAATACTTTAGCTCTTGTCAACATGCAAGTGGGTGAACAACTTTAAACTCTTCTCAGGAATGAACTCTTTCTCCGATTCAACTACAGTAGATCTATTGTTACCTACTAATCATAATAGTCCCCAAAGTTACCTTTCAGACACCTTGCCTATTAAACGAATTGGTTGTTCTTGATTAGGTCTTCTTTTAGGTTATAGGTTTGATGATTCTTTAGTTGTTTTCACAACTCAATTCAAAACACAGAATGTAAATTCAAAGTAAGGACATAAGAGATTTATGTGGTTCCGTCAATGTGACGTACTCCACGGTGGTAGAGTTTCTTTCTCTACCGAGACAATCCACTATACTTGAGAATACCAGTGTGGTATTCCCTATGATTGCAATGTAGTTACAATAGATGTCTTAATCTTTTGCTCCTTTCACTATTGTAAATATAAAGCAAACACAATACAAAGAGTGTCACCTACTGTGTCTACCCTTCTTCTAGCTTATCTTGCCTCTGTTTGATTTGAATAGGTTGCTTCATTGTCGCTTGGAAGATCACCAAAATGCTCTCTAGCCTTTCTTGAAGAAATCTGGAATTTTTTTTTTCTTTAAACTTTATCTAATTTTTTTTTTCTTCTCACTTGTCTCACCTAACTCCTGGTCTCACTGTCTCATGGTCTCACCCGTTTTTTGGTCTCATCGTCTCATGGTCTCACCTGTCTCTTGGTCTCACCATCTCACCGTCTCACTCGTTTCCTGGTCTCACCGTCTTACCCTTTCCTAGTCTTATGGTCTCACTCTTTTCTGGTCTTATGTCTCACCGATTCTGGTCTCAAGTCCTACCGTTTCTGGTCTTACGTGTCATCGTTTCTGGTCTCACGTCTCATCGTTTCCAGGTGTCACGTCTCACCGATTCTAGTCTCATGTCTCATCGATTCTGGTCTCATGTCTCACCGTTTCCAGGTCTCACGTCTCACCATTTTAGGTCTCACGTCTCACCTTTTTTGGTCTCACGTCTCATCGTTTCTAGTCTCACATCTCACCGATTCTAGTATTACATCTCCTCTGGTCTCACCGGTTTCACCATTTTCTGGTCTCACCCATCTCACTGTTTTACGGTATTTTTTTTCAAAAGAGATAAGTCTTGGTTTATATATTGCGTTCTATGAAAACCCTAGTAGGGTTTACTGTAGTTGCGGTGGACTTCTTTTCTTGCTCCTCCATATGGCTTCATACTACTATTCCATTCAAGATTCAGCATTATCCTCCTTTTTAATTTATTTTTCTTGCTCTTTTCTTTCTATTGAAATCTCATCCTTTGAATGCTTGAATGAACGACTAGGATTGTCCACGAACAGTTAAAAGTGTACAGAAGAAACCGCCCCTGTAACTGCCCATCTTCCAGATATGCTAAGTTAAAATTCCGTAACCTTCCCTTCTTCCGGACTCCTTGTCTGTCCGTAACCCTGGAATTATTCTGCTCCTCCGGAATCACTCCTAGACTTAGTCTCAGGATAGGCTGATGGACTGGCAGATTTAACTCTTATGAACTTATTATCCATATACAACCCTGTCACATTGTCACACTAAGACTCAAGTAATGCTAAACTCCCTCTACAAGTTCACTCCAAGGAGATTACTTTACAAGGTTATTTGACATTCTAGTCTTATCCTGTAATTCCTGAAATATGACTCACTTCTACTTGCACACTTAAATTTGGTTGACAACAATTACAACCCATACAAGGTTATGGGAACAACAATATGACTACTACTCAGGCTTGTACTCAACTGCTATGGATGAAACAACAGCTTAAAGATATAAAGGTGGATGTGTAATTGCTATTATTGATTGGTTATGACAATTAAAGTGCTATTAATTTATCAAAGAATCCTATCCAACACTTTAGAACTAAACATATTGAAATCAAGTATCATTTCATTAAAGAAAAAATGGAGAAAAATGAAGTAAAGCTAGAGTATGTGCCAACCGTAGAGCAAATTGTTGATATATTCACCAAACCTTTGTTAAGAGAGATGTTCTAGAAGTTAAAGTTGACCTTATGTGTTCAACCACTATCTAAAGGCTAAGGTATGCCTTCAACCCCTCTCCCCTTCCCTTTTTTATTATTCTTTGGATTTGTTGTCAAAGGAGGAGATATTTTACTTAAATCTAAAGAGAGTATGTACTAATTACAAGGGGGAGTAGTTTGATAAATAAAGGGGGAGAAGTAGAAAAAAGGGAGAGTTAAAAGTACGCCCATATATAAAAAGGGAGATATATGTTTCATGGGAAGCTATGAATGTCAAAAGTTGCTATTATGAATTATTGATTTATGGATTTAATGTGTTGCCAACAAATCCAAAGACAGAGATTGTTGAGTTCATCTTTGATGGCTAATGTTGGATTTGTTGTCAATAACATCTCACACAGTTATTCATGTTAATTTAATGTTTTGAATGTCGTTAAGATGTAGAGAAGTCATTGGTTAATATCGTTGATGGTAGGTTAACTTTGAGGTCAATAAGTCAATGTTGACTATTGACCCAAAATTTTTGGGGTCAAGGTTAACAGTTGACCGTTAACCATTGACCTAAAATTTTAGGAAGTTAATGTTGGCCATTGATAATAAATTTTAGGAATCAAATCTTGCTATTAATTGTAGGGCAACGTTTGGGAATCAATATTGATCATTGATGACTGTGCAACCTTAAATTTAAAGCCTATAAATACATCCATGCATCTTTCAAGATGGGTATGTTTTGCAAAAGAGAGACCAACCAACTATAAAGAGAGAACGACAAAGAGAGAGGCAGCCACCAAAAAGAGAGTGACCAGCCAAGGAAGGTGCAGCAGTAGCCGGTTAAGAGTGCAACACCAAGGAAAGGTGTAGCTAGCCAAGAGGGGTGCAGTATTAAGGAAAGGTGTAGTCAACCAAGAGGTGACAGCAACCACCAAAGTAGGAGGTAGTCATACTAACCAAAGGAGGAGTTGCAACAATTGGTAGCCCTACAAAAAGGAGAAAAAGGTAGTTGCCGGCTAAACCAAAAGGAGAAGAAAAAGGCATGCAGCAGCCACACTAAACCAGAAGAGACATGTAGCAGCCACACCAAACCAAAGAAGACATTTAGCAGTCACACCAAATCAAAGGAGAACATGCAATAACCAATCAACCACCTAAGGAAGAAGTTACAGTAACTAATCAAGAAAAGGTGCAACAGTTAGCAAACCAATCAATGAAAGGTGCAGTAGCCATCCAAAGGAAAAAGTGCAGTAGCCACTTAAAGGCAAAGGTGTAGCAGCTATTAAAGAGGGAGAAAGCAGCTTGCAGCATAACCAACACAACAATCGGCAGTAGGTGAATCACAATCAGCAGCTTGCAGAACTGATAGTAGGTGAATCACAACCAGCAACTTGCAAAAGTAGTAGGAGGAGTAAACTTGCCCCGATAATAAGGCAAGCAGCATCAGCAGCAGGAGAAAAAGACTTGCCCCGATAGTAGGGCAGACAGTACTAGCAGGGAAGAGAACCTACCAAGGTAGTAGGTGAGGCAACTTGCCAAGGCAGCAGGTGAGGCAACCTACTAAGGCAGCACTGACAGTAGGGGAATAGAACCTGCCAAGGCAGCAGGTGAGGTAACTTATCAAGGCAGTAGGTGAGACAACACTGGTAACAAAGGAAGGATAAGATCCACATTCTGTACTAGTAACTTGTACATATTGAGTGATCCTTCTCAGGAAAATGTTAGTCACAAATTTTTTGATAAACTTGTTAAAAAAATGGTAGGATACCCTTGGAGTCATTGAGATATCAATTCATTGAGTGATTGGGAGATCAACTCTTTGATTGGGAGATCATTGTAAGTGGTTAAGGAGTGATCCTTTCATGACAACTGTATCCTTTGATAGCATGAGTGGATTATGTGATTTAGGAGTGATCCTATCACACCGTGGACGTAGCTCACACATTGTGGGTAAACCACGTAAAAATAGCTCTATGTTTTTGGGTGCTTGCATTTGATTGATATTTGTATGACCATTTTCACATAAAGAAGAAAGATAAAAATTGGATCATTGATTTTAACAAGTCACAAAGGTTAATCTGGAAAGATTTGTAAAAAGCGAGCATTTTACACTGATTCACCCTCTCTCACTTTCAGTGTGAGACCTACGAAGGTTCTCATTAGTTACCATTGAAACTGGAGTTAAAGTAATTATCATAAATAGGGACAATGAAATTGGTGAAGGTTAAGCAAATTATTGGATTGTTATGAAAAAGGATGAGCAAGTGTGACACCAAAAATCTAAACTTTGTTGGTTAACATAAGATGATAGGAATTCTAAGTTCTTTTATATATAAACATCTAATAGAAGGAGGAAAAATGCAGTTGAGGCCATAAAGTTAGGTGTGAAGTCGTATTCAAACCTGCGAAGGTGAAGGAAATTGTCTTCAATAAATTTAAGGAATTATTAAGATTATTCATTCCATTATGTATGAAGATAATTGAGAGGTTTTTCCAAAAGGTGAATAAGGCAGATAATTTGATCTTAGAAATTCTATTCACTGAGGAGGAAATGTGGGAAGCCATTCACGATTGTAATGGTAACAAAGCTTTGGGATTAGATAAATTCAATCTTAATTTTATCATGCATCATTGGAAAATAGTAGAGAAGGATGTGATGGGATTTCTCAATGATTTTCATGAGAATGCAAGCTGTGCAAAGCTCTCATTGTTACTTTCATAGTACTAATACCAAAAGTTAATGGATTTGCGGAAATTAGTCAATTTAGACCAATCTCGTTGGTTAGCTACATATATAAGATTTTGGCTAAAGCTTTTGCTTGAAGACTTAGGATGGTAGTTAGTAAGGTTGTAGAGGAATCTCAACCAACTTTCTTGTGAGGAAGTAATATCCTGAATAGTATACTAGTGGCCAATGAAACAATTGATACCATAAAGAAACGAAATGAAAGGAGGTAATTATTAAAATTGACTTTGAGAAAGCTTATGACTCCATTAAATGGAATTTTTGAGAAGATGTTATGGGATTTATGGGTTTTGGTAGTTGGTAGAGGAGTTGGATTTAAGAGTGCATTTCTACATCGATTTTATCAGTCTTTGTTAATGATAACCCAACGTAACAATTTCAAATGGCAAGAAGATTAAGGCAAGGCGATCCTTTATCCCTATTCTTATTCATCCCAGTTGCTAAAGGTCTTAACATATTATTTAGGAAAGTAGAGGAGTTATGGTTGATAACTAGCATTTTGCTTGGCAATGACATTAGACTGACACATCATTAATTTGTATATGACACCATAATTTTTACTAAGGTAGAGGATATGTTAATAAGTAATTATAAGCAAGTCCTCTAATGCTTTCATTGTTGTTCTGGGTTAAAACTCAATCTCACAAAGATAGCAATGTATGGAATTAAGGTACACGGAACAAAACTATAAAAGTTGTTTCACTTTTGGTAATGTAACCTTAATTCATTACTATTAAAATACCTCAGATTACCACTAAGGGTGAATTTACACTCCAAAGGACCTTGGGACCCAGGGATTCGAAAATTGGAAAATAGGTTGGCCAAGTGGAAAATGTATTTCCTATCAAAGTTTGGGCATTTGGTTCTCTTAAAGTCATGCTTATGATTACTTCTGATATACTTAATGTTAAACCTATCTTTAATGGTTAATGTTGGATTTGTTGTCAACAACATCTCATATATTTGTCCTTGTTGATTTGATGCTATGAGTGTCTTTGAGATGTGTTTGCTGTATTTATAAAGTGTGGGTAGCTGCATACTCTTATTCTTAGAATGGAGAATCGATGAAAAGAAAGAGAGAAGCAGTGGGACAGAATAGCCCAGCAATGGCTGACATTAAGGAGAAGCTATTGGTGGGAATGGTAGCATGTTGCTTAGACAAGCTAAGAGATGTAATCCTAGCAATGCTGCCTTTGTAAATGACCTTAAGTCAAAGTTAATGTTGACCGTTGACTTTAAATTCAAGGAATAAATACTAATTGTTGATGGTAGGGTAACTATAATTAAAGGAATCAATGCTGATTGTTGATGATAGGGCAACCCTAAACTTAAGGTTTATAAATACCCATATAGCTACTAAGAGAGGAGATAAGAAAGAGGGAACAACAAGTAAGGTAAGAGTGGTAAAAACACAAAAAAGCTGTAGAAAATGAAAGAGAGAGCTGTAGAGAAACAAAAAAAGAGAGCAGCAGAGCAGAAAAGAGAGAAACCTGACAGAGCAGAAAAGAAAGAAACCTGAGCAAAGCAGAAAAAAGAGAAACCCAACAGAGTAGAAAAGAGAGAAACCCAATAGAGGTAGGAGAGAAACCCTGTAGAGTAAAGAGAGAAACCTAATAGTGGTACAGAGAGAACCGGTAGAGGTAGAGAGTTGAGAACTTGCAGAGGAGAGAACTAGCAATGAGAAAGGAGAGAATGGTAGAAAGTTTGAGCAGAAACTGGTAGAGAGAGGGTAGAGACCAGTAGTGAGTAAGGAAAGAGCAACCATAAGAAAGGAAAAGATTAGTTTTCTGCCACAACAGCCTGTGCACATAAAGAAATCTTTCTAATGGGAGTTCTTATTATAATCCTTTTATGTACTTTTTGAAAAAGGGTGAGAAACCCTTGGGGTGATTAGGAGATCATTGTAAGTGGTTAAGAAGTGATCTTTCCATAGTGGTTAAAAAGAGATCCTTCCACTACATTAGCTGTATCCCTTGATAGCAAGAGTGGATCGTGTGATTTAAGAGTGATCCTATCACATTGTGGATATAGCTCACACATTATGAGTGAACCACATAAAAATTCTATGTGTTCTAGGGTGCTTATGCTTACTTGATATCTATATGGCTGTTCTCATATAAAAAATCAAGATAAAATTGGATTATAGACTTTAATAGGTCACAGAGGTTTAATTTGGACAGATTTGTAAAAAATAAACATCTCACACTGATTCACCCCTTCACTTTTTCAATATGAGACCCAATAAGGTCCTTATCAATTGGTATTAGTATATGGTTCCTCTATTTATCCATTCTGCCTACTTAGATTTGAAATGTTTTGCTGTTGTTGTGAATCTTTACATTTATTGCTAGTTAATATCATAGAGAGCATACAAAGTGTTAATAGCAAAGGTATTCCCACGTTTAATGGACAAAATTATCAATTATGGAAGAATAGAATGCTCCTATAACTGCTGTCACTTGGTTTGGATGTGTTTGAATTTGATGTTAGTAGCTTTACTCTTGTTGCTAAAGGTATTGCTATGACGTTTACTGATAAGAAGAATTTAGAGTATGATGGAAAGGCTAAAAATGCCTTATATGCCTCCTTATCAAACAAAAAATTCTCTAAAATGATGAGGTGCAACACAGCCACACAAATCTAAGACAAATTGAAGAATATTTATGAAGGAGATAAGGTTATAAAAGAAGCCAAGTTACAAATCTAGAGGAGCAAATTTTAAGATATAAAGATGTTGAATGATGAATTTATGGATGCCTTTTTTACAAGAGTAAATGAAATTGTCTGCTTTATTAGAGGATATGGAGAGGAGATTAACAATACTATTATGATAAGGAAGATACTTAGAACCTTACCAGAAGTTTTTAATGTTAAAGTTTCCTCTATAGAAGATAGAGATTTGGATAGGCTACTCCAAGATGATTTACACAGCATATTGGTGGCTTATGAAATGAGAATAGCTCTAATGAAGAAAGAAAAAAAAGCCTAAGACAAAGAAGGAGTTAGCCTTCAAAGGAATGAATAAATTAAAGATTAAAGAATAATAAGAAGAATAATCCAACAACAGTTTTAAAGTAGAAATGGTTGTTGTTCCCACAGCCTTGTATGGGTTGTAATTGTTGTCAACTAGGTTTAAGTGTGCAAGAAAGTAAAGCCACATGGAAGGGCAAAAAAGTAAATCTGCCGCGTAAGGGCAAGAACATAAATCCGCCACGTAAGCCCTATTAGGGTTTCATGGAAGAGAGTATATAAAGGCCTTGGAAGACAAAGCTAGGGGTGGGTCGGCAATTCAACCATTTGGAAAACCTATACAACCGGCCAACCAAAGAGACAATCATGAAAAAAACCCTACCCTACATGGAAAAACAGCAAAAACGGTAAAGGTGGGTGATCGGCCAAAGAAAGAAAACAAGGGAGGAATGGATGGACAACAAAGAGAGAGTACACGACTGGACAGCAAGAGAGGGTGGATGGCAAATCACAAATCAGAAAAGGTGGAACGGGTAAACACAGAATAGCAAGCCAAAACCAAAGAGTGAATGGCAAAACCACCACCGGCTGAAAGAGAGGGAACGTCCAACCAACCATTCGGCTACACAAAAAGAAATCGTCCAAAGAGAGAAACTGGTCAACACAAGCTAGGGTATTCAGCCAAGAGAGAAAACACAACCTTGAGAGAAAACCCTAGACGTCCAAGCAAAGAGACAACTGGCCAAATACAAAGGAGGAACCGTCCAACACAAAAAAACGTTCAGCCAACACAAGCTAAACGACAAAGCAATCAACTAGCAAAAGAGGTGTGGATGGCAAGAAGGAGAATGGCCAAGGCAAGGTGAATGGCAATAAGGAGAGCACGGTCACAACACATCAACGGCAAGTGAGATCTTGGTGAGTCAAAACCCTACAATAAGGAAAAGTAAACCGGTTGGACAGCAAGAGTGAACACACGACAAACTAAGGGAGACCTTGGATAGCAAGGGAAACTGGGCAACGGCTGGAAGGAAACCGTGTAACTCACAGTAAAAGGAGAGGCAAACACACCATTGGTAAGAGAGGAGACAGCACACTGTCCGTAAGGGAAGAGAGGAGAAACTGTGAAAGAGGAGACCACTGGGAGAGCAAACCAAGCTGCCCGGAGGTGTGAAACGAACAAGAGCAAACCAAAAACGCACGTGAGGCATGTGACCAGCAAGGCGTGCAAACTAGAAACGTACGTGAGTCGTGAAACTAGCAAAGCGTGCAAACCAGAAACGTGCGTGAGATGTGAAACGCCAAACCAGAAACGTGAAGCAAGCTGTGAGACATGGAACGACAAACCAGAAACGTGAGGCGAGCCGTGAGACAGTGAGATCATGAAATAAGAGACGGGTGAAATTGTGAGACAGTGAAAGTAGGAGCTGTGTGAGACAACGTAGAGAAGGAATTCGGCGAAGCATTGAAAAAACTCAACGTATTTCCATATTTCTTTAAGTGAGGTTAGAGAACGTTGTGGTGAACTTCTAAGCGGCAGTGAAGTAGCCATTCAATTCAATAGAGGCAAGACAAGCTAGAAGAAGGGTAAACACAGTAAGTGACACTCTTTGTATTGTACTTGCTTAGTATTTGCAATAGTGAAAGGAGTAGAGGATTAAGACATCCATTGTAATTGGTATTCTTAAGTATAGTGGATTGTCTCGGTAGAGGGAGAATCCCTACTACCGTGGATGTATGTCACATTGACAGAACTACGTAAATTTCGTGTGTCCTTACTTTGTTTTACGTTCTGTGTTTTGAATTGAGTTGTGTGAACGCGGCAAAAGTATTAGCCAACCCATAACCTAACGAAGACCTAATAGGCAAGGTGTCTGAAAGGTGAATTTGGAGACTATTGTGATTAGTAAGTAGCAATAGATCTACCTTAGTCGAATCTGAGAAAGAGTTTGCTTTTAAGAAGAGGTTGAAGTTGTTCACATATTTGCGAATTGTGGTGATACTGATTCACCCCCCCTCTCAGTATCACAAACTAGTAGATCCTAAGGTGAAGTCGGGAACTTCAATGGTGATACTAAATTTGATAAAGTCATGACATAAATCACCAAAAATATGAGGAAAGGAAAAAGGCAGTACAAGGAAAAATTACCTTTGAAGTGCTTTAGTTATGGAGGCATTGAGCACTTTGCAGTGGATTGCTCAAAGAGAAAAGAAACAGATAGTGATGATGATGATGAGCTAGCCTTGAGGAGGAGAACAAAGAAATCTAACTATTCTAAAGTTGGGAATTCAAGTGCCAAAGGGGGAAAGAAATTCTTTATAACCAAAAGAAGAAATTTCTTGAGCAAGTTGAATGAAGAAAATTTTGAATAAGAAACTGATGATGATTCAGATCATGATGTTGCAAAAAATGTGATGGTTGCACAGGTAAATGATGAAAAAGAATCCTCAATCGATAAGGAATCAGTTGAAGAGGAAGAAAAAGAGATGGTGCAGCAACTTGAGAATAAATTAAGAGCTTATTTGCATAAAAATAACAAGTTGGAAAAGGAGGTAAAGAATCTCAAGAAGCTGAATAAAAATCCTACTATTGATAAATATGATCTCTAAGTGAAAAAAAAGGAGTTTAAAGCAAAAGAGAAGGAGTACTTGAAAAGAATTAAGGAGTTGAATGTACTTGAGGCAAAGTAAGGAAAAATACATGAAGGTCTTGGTGCTAAGGTGATTGCATAAAAGTAAGAATTGCTGAATTTACAAGTCAAGTTCCATAAGGTTGAATTTGAATTGAAGAAGTATGAAGAGAGCTTTATTTAGGCCGTGAAAGTAAGAGAAGAGTCTTCTTTAGCAAATGTTATCAAGGAGGATGCTACCAAAAGGTTAGATGAGCGTTTAAGCAAATAAAGACCTCATTCCATAGGGAAGAAAGGACTTGGCTATATTGAAAAGCCAAATGAGAGGGTAGAAGAGAAGAACAAAATTGTGTTTGTACCTGAAAGCAAATATAAAGAAAAGATAAAATTAAAAGAAATTGATGTTATGGAGAAGAGAAACTAACCCAAGTTAAAATAGGTTAGGAAAGATGTGATGAAAACTCTTATCTAAAGGACATAGGTTGTCAAAGACGAAAAAAAGGTTGCCACAACAAGTGCTATAGATAGTAGATATGAACTTATTAAAAGAAAAAAATTCAAATTTGAAGGATTTTGCTGGTGTTGTAGTAAGTATAAGCACAAGGTTAGTATGTACTGAAGTAATAGGCCTATAATAAAAAGGAATGTGAGGCAAGAGTCTAGGGGGGACTTTATCAAGAAAAGAGATAACCTCAAGTGAAAAGAAGTTAAATTCCACTAAGAAATAGATTTTATATATTGGAAGAAATCTATAGAAGATGTGAAAAGGTTGGACATATTGCCGAGAATGCTTAACATTGCTATCTAGTCAAAGAATGCAAAGGAAAACACTTACATATGCTCTTATGTTTGGCCGAAGAATAAAAAGAGGAAGGGAAATGGAAATGGTTGTAAAAATAGCCTTAAAAGCTTTTAAGAAAGAAAAGTCATAGATCCTTAATAGTAGTTGCTTTTTACATATGACAGGAGACTCTAAGGTACTGAAGGAAATAGAAAAATATAATGGAGGGTCAGTCACATTTGACAATGATGGTGCTTTGAAGATTAAAGGTGTTGATGCTGTTGAAATTGGTGCAAAAAAGCTGAAATCAAAGGAAATGCTTCATGTTGAAGGGCTAAAACACAGTGTTAGCCAATTTTGTGATAATGGGCATAAAGTTATTTTCAACAAGAAAGGTTGCATGGTAAAGAGATTAAGTGATGATGCTGTCCTCACAAAGGGAAAAAGAACAAATGGAAACTTATACCAAGTTTTCAGTAGCAAAAACATATGCTACATAAGCTCTAAAGATGAGGATTTGTTGTGACATAAGAGATTGGGACATCTTGGATAAAAGGGGTTGAATAAATTGTGCAAAAATAAAGTTATGAAAGATGTACCCAAGCTAAGAAGAGAAAGAAATACCATTTACAACACTTGTCAAAAAGGGAAGAAGGTGAATGTTATCTACAAAAATGTGGAGATTTAAATAAAAATGATTGGTTGTGATAACCAAAGTGCCATCAATTTATCAAAGAATCCTATCTAACACTCTAAATCTAAACATATTGAAATCAAGTACCACTTCATTAAAGAAAAAGTACAGAAAAATGAAGTAAAGTTAGAGTATATGCCTACCACGAAGCAGGTTATAAATATATTCACCAAACTTTTGTCAAGAGAGATATTCTAAAAGTTAATGCTGACCTTATGCATTCAGCCAACCCCCTAGAGGCTCAGGTATGCCTTTAACTCCCTCCCTTTCTCTCTTTTATTATTCTTTGGATTTGTTGTCAAAAGGGGAGATATTTTGCATAAATCTAAAGAGAGTATATACTGATCAAAATGGGGAATAGCTTCATAAATCTAAAGGGGAGAAATTGTCAAGGGGGAGAAGTAGAAAAAAAAAGGGGTGGAGTTAAAAATTGAAGTTGTTTCTAATTAGTATCATGCCCATATACAAAAAGGGAGATGTATATTTCAAAGGGAGCTGTAAATGTCAAAAGTGGAGGTCTTTCTTTTTGCTGACATTATTACTAGTGCTTAATTGCTAATTTGTGAATTTAATGTGTTGCCAATAAATCTAATGGAAAAGATTGTTGAGCCCATCTTTGATGGCTAATGTTGGATTTAATGTCAACATCTCATATATGTGTCATTATTGATTTGATGTTATGAGTGCCTTTAAGATGTGTTTACTGCATTTATGAAGTATTAGCAGCGACATATTCTCATTCCTAGAAAGGAGAATTGATGGAGAGAAGGAGAGAAGTAGTGGGACAGAATAACCTGGTAATGGTTGACATTAAGGAGATACTATTGGTGGGAATGGTAGCATGTTGCTTAAACAGGCCAAGAGATGTAATCCTAGCAATGTTGCCTTTATAAATGACCTTAAGTCAAAGTCAATGCTGACTGTTGACCCTAAATTCAAGGTGTCAATATTAATTGTTGACCTTAAATTCAAGGAGTTAATGCTAATTGTTAACCCTAAATTCAAGGAGTCAATGCTGACCGTTAACTCTAAATTCAAGGAATTAATACTGACTGTTGATTGTAGGGCAACCGTAAATTCAAGGAATTAATGTTGATTGTTGATGATAGGGCAACCGCAAATTCGAGACTTATAAATACCCATACAACTGCCAAGAGAGGAGATAAGAAAGGGGGAATGACATATAGGGTGAGAGTGGCAGAAAGGGTGAGTGGCAAAAACACAAAAGAGAGTTGCGGAAAATGAAAAAGAAAGCTACAGAGAATAAAAGAGAGAGCCGCAGAGAAATAGAAAAAGAAAGTAGCAGAGCAAAAAGAGAGAAACCCAAATAAAGCAGAAAAGAGAGAAACCTAAATAGAGTAGAAAAGAGAGAAACTTGGCAAATGCAAGAGAAAAATCCTGCAAAGGCAAGAGAGAAACCTTGCATAGGAAGGAGAGAAATCCTGCAGAGGCAGGAGAGAAACTTAGTAAAGGCAAGAGAAAAATCCTGCAGAGGTAGGAGAGAAACTCAGCAATGGTAAAAGAAAAATCCTACAGAGGTAGGAGAGAAACCTTGCATAGGAAAGAGAGAAATCCAATAAAGGTAGGAGAGAAACCTGGCAGAGGAAGGAGAACAACCCGACAGAGGCAGAAAGTTGAGAACCTATAGAGGAGAGAACAAGTAGAAAAAAGAGAGAACTAGTAGAAACTTGAGAACCTGCAGAGGAGAGAACTAGCAGTAAGGAAAGAGAGAATAACAGAAAGCTTGAGTAGAGATTGGTAGAGAGAGGTAGAGATTGGTAGTGAGTGAGGAAAGAACAGCAAAAAGAAAAGAGAAGATTAGTTTTTTGCCATTACAGCTTGTACACATAGAGAGATTTTTCTTAGAGGAGTTCTTGTTATAATCTTTTTATGTACTTTTTGAAAAAGGGTAGGAAACCCTTAAGGTGATTAGGAGATTATTGTAAGTGGTTAAGGAGTGATCCTTCCACAATAGTTAAGGAGAGATCCTTCTACTACATCAACTGTATCCCTTAATAACAACAGTGAATTGTGTGATCTAGAAGTGATCCTATCACACGATAGTTGTAGCTTACACATTGTGGTTGAACCATGTAAAAATTCTGTGTGTTCTTGGGTGCTTATACTTGCTTGATATCCATACAGTCGTTCTCACATAAAGAAGTAAAATAAAATTAGATCATAGACTTTAACAGGTTATAGATGTTTAATTTGGATAGATTTGTTAAAACGTAAATATCTCATACTGATTCACCCTCTCCCCCTCTCAATGTGAGACTTAAGAAGGTCCTTATCACTTTATGTCCTTATTCAAGATGCTAAGGAGTATAAAGGAGAGGCTTAAGAAGATCTAAAGATTCTTTTTTTGGGGCAAGGAAAAAGGGAAAACACAGATGCATTAGGTTGGTTGGGGCTTAACATGCCAACAAAAAAAGTGAGGTGGTTTGGGGGTTACCAATCTAAGAGATGCTAATACCAGATTGTTGTCCAAGTGACTGTGGAAGGTAGAGAATGCCAATAATGCATTATGGGTTAAAGTATCAAAAGCAAAATATGAAGTATATCACCTACAGCCTTGGGATTGATCCATAAGATGTTCACACATGCCTTCGATTTAGCATAACATATGTTTGCCATGGCTAAAAAGGGATAAGGATATAAAGGCAACAAGGGTCAATTACAGCTATTTGGTTAGCAATGACACAAAAATGGATTTTTGAAATTATGTTTGATAGGTAAGTAAACCTTGGCCATGAGATTTTTGAGATTGCATTCGCTATCTATAGAGAATGAGGGCTTGGTCAACAACTTTGGCAAATGGAAGTATGACCATTGGTTTGGGATTTTAAGTGGCAAAGAAGGTTGTTTAATTAGGAGAAGGATTTATATGCTAAGTTCATACATTTCATCTTAACTTAACAATTTACAAGAGGGGAGAAAGATAGACTTATTTGGTGATGGGAGAAAGATGGACAATTCTTGGTGCGCTCTTTTCGTGATTTTAGGAGAGTCGTAAAGGCTTGGTTAAGGAAGGGACTAAGGGCACATGTTTCCACTCTCTTAGAACTTATAAACTTTCCTTATAATGTAATTATTGAGGAGTATGCTTTTTGCATCCATGTAGTATAATCAATAAAATGATCTTAAATTACTTACCTAGCATGCTTCCATTCTTTTAGAACTTATTGAACAACACTTTTCAAATTTCCATCTTTTGAAAAGTTTAACTTGTTTAATTCAAGTTGTGCACTCTACTTTAGTTGAATATCACTAGAATGTTATTGTTTTCTTAATTGTCTTCTTTAAGCTTTTTCTGGTACCTATAAGATCATTTAACTCTCTTTTTCTAGAAGATAAGGGATTAGCTTCATCAAATGCAATATGTATAAACTCATTTATAATAGCAAACTTCTTATTGAATGCCTTATATATCTTGTTACTAAAAGAGCATCAAAAGAACACACCTTCATCTACGTAAGAGTTAAACTTTCCTAGGTTATCTTTCATGTGTGGAATATAATACTTGTAACTAAAAACTCATAGAAAGTTTGTTTTATACTTTCTCTTATTCTATAACTCATATAAGGTCTTTCTAAACTCACAGAGAGACATTTGTAGCATGTTTAGTTTTATAAGGGGTTACTAAAGTAGCATGTTAATTTGTCTTTCTTTAAGCAAACTTAGAGAAAGACTCTTAAAATTTAGAAACTTTTTTCTTAAAATGAATATTATCATCTAAGCGATTCATGAGTCATTTCTCATTGTTGACATTATTTAACTAACTATTTTTTTCAATAAGTGACTTGATTTCATCTTTCAAAGAAAGTATTCTCATCTTTTTGAAAATTATTCTCATGTTTTAATGAAACATTTTTACTTTTTAGTGATCCAATTTTATGTTTTATAAAGGCATTATCATTTTAAAGACCTTTATTCTTAATAACCATGTCTTCAAATTTTCTATTCATACAATTTAGAGTATCATATAATTTATCAATCAATGACTTCTCACTATTGGAGGTATTACAATTAAAGTTTACCTTATTCTTTATAATCATAAATGCTAAGTTGATTTCAGCATCATCAGAATTATCTTTTAAGTCACTTAAATTATCTTAAGTAGCTTTAAGAGTTTTCTTTACTAGTATTTTGTCCTTATTCTTATTAATAGGTAATATGATCAAATTTGTTATAATTATAAAAAGTGATCTTATCATTTTCATGGTTATTTTTAAAGGATTTATTGTCACTCTATGTCTTCTTTTTCTAAAGTTATGTAACACTTTTGGTCAATATAACAAGCTCTTTTTCATGTTTTTAAATGTATTATTCACTCTTCTCATTATCATCACTTTTTGTATGGGAAAGCTTTCGCATGAATCAATAGAGACCTTATCAACTTATTTAATCCTAAGGTTTTTAGGTCCTTAGATTTAGTGAGCATGATTGTCTTAAGGTTCTAAAACTCTGGAAGTAATCTTAATATTTTTTTTATAAGATCATATGTATTAATGTTCTTTTTGAGGTTGTTAAGTGGGTTAATAATATTAGTAATTCTTGTGTACATCTTCATAATCATCTTATCACTTTTCTTGAAGAGCTAACATTCACACATGAGTAAGTTAACCTGTGTCCTTCACTTGTGTTGTAGTTTCAAAAATAATTTTGAACTTGTCCTATATCTTTTTTATTGTCTTATATAAAGAAACTCTATTATATTCATAGATATTTAAATCATAATGAAACATGTTAAGTAGCTTTAACGGCAAGGGTTGCCTTTGTGGTAAACTCAATCTTTTTTCCATGAGAGAGAAAGAGAGACGACGGCCAAAAATCAGAAAAGAGAGACAACGGCCAAAATCGGAAAAGAGGAGACGACGGCCAAAGACAGAAGGTCGATAGAATTGAGAGAGAGAGACAGATGAAAAGTGAGATCGTGAAATAGGAAACGGGTCGACATGGCTGGATGGTGAGAGAGAAAGCACGACATAACAAGAGAGAGAGAGAAACGGGTTGACGGCAAAATAGAGTGGATGATCAACAGAAAATCAGGATGGTCGAAAATCAGATTTGGGGGCTGAACGGAGAACAAAAGTTTGAGAGAGAGAAAAGGAGCTGGACGGTAAAAGAGAGAAATCCGGTTGGACAACAAGAGAGAGAGAAACGTACGTGAGGCGAGCTGTGAGATAGTGAGATTGTGGGGCAAGGAGACAGGTGAGACTGTGAGACGGTGAAAGTAGGAGTTGTGTGATACAACGTAGAGAAGAACTTTGGCAAAGCATTAGAAAGAACACAACGTATTTCCAGATTTCTTCAAGAGAGGTTAGAGAGCGTTGCGATAAACTGCATTAGAAAATCAGACTCGACTAAGGTAGTGGAGTAGCCTTTCAATTCAACAGAGGCAAGACAAGCTAGAAGAAGGGTAGACACAGTAAGTGGCACTCTTTGTATTGTACTTGCTTAGTAATTGCAATAGTGAAAGGAGTAGAGGATTAAGATATCCATTTTAACTGGAATTCTTAAATATAGTGGATAGTCTCGGTAAGGGAGAGTCCTTACCACCGTGGATGTACGTCACGTTGACAGAACCACGTAAATCTCGTGTGTCCTTAATTTGCTTTATGTTTTGTGCTTTGAATTGAATTGTGAACGCAGTTAAAGTATCAGCCAACCCATAACCTAATGAAGACCTAAACAAGAACATCCGAATTATCTATTAGGCAAGGTGTCTGAAAGGTGACTTTGGGGACTATTGTGATTAGTAGGTAGCAATAGATCTACCTTAGTCGAGTCTGAGAAAGAGTTTGCTTTTAAGAAGAAGTTGAAGTT